>JAJPUD010001305.1:0-50895 GCA_023553655.1 Myrmecobius fasciatus | reverse complement strand
ATATAATATAATATAATATAATATAATATAATATAATATAATATAATATAATATAATATAATATAATATAATATAATATAATATAATATAATATAATATAATATAATATATATGCTATATATAATATTATGTACATAATATGTTATATAATAATATATAATATAATATAACAAAATAAAAATAACAATACTACCCAAACTAATTTGCTTATTTAGTGCCATACCAATCAAAATCCCAGGAAATTATTTTTACAAATCTAGAAAAAATAGTAGCAAAATTCATTTGGAAGAACAAAAGGTCAAGAATTTCAAGGGAATTAATGAAAAAAAAGGCTGATGAAGGTGGCCTTGCTGTACCAGATCTTAAACTATATTATAAAGCAGTGGTCATCAAAACCATTTGGTACTGGCTAAGAAATAAGAGTAGTCGATCAGTGGCATAGGATAGGCTCACAGGACAAACTAGGCAGTAACTATAGCAATTTAGTGTTTGATAAACCCAAAGACCCCAAATTCTGGGATAAGTACTCACTATTTGGCAAAAACTGCTGGGAAAATTGGAAACTAGTGTGGAAGAAATCAGGGCTTGACCCACACCTAACACCACATACCAAGATAAGATCTAAATGGGTTCATGATCTGGATATAAAGAGTGATACTATAAGTAAATTAGAGGAACATAGTATAGTTTACCTCTCAGACCTGTGGAAATGGAACAAATTTATGTCCAAAGAAGAACTGGAACTCTTAATTGAACACCAGATAGATAATTTTGATTATATTAAGTTAAAAAGTTTCTGTACAAACAAAACTAATGCAGACAAGATTAGGAGGGAAGCATCAAATTGGGAAATCATCTTTACATTTAAGGGTTCTGATAAAGGTCTCATCTCTAAGATATATAGAGAATTATCTCACATTTATAAGAATTCAAGCCATTCTCCAATCCATAAATGGTCAAAGGATATGAACAGACAATTTTCAGATGATGAAATTAAAATTATTTGTAGTCATATGAAAAAGTTCTTCAAATCACTATTGATCAGAGAAATGCAAATTAAGACAAGTCTGAGATACCACTACACACCTGTCAGATTGGCTAAAATGACAGGAAAAGATAACAATGAATGTTGGAGGGGATGTGGGAAAGCTGGGACACTGATACATTGTTGGTGGAACTGTGAACAAATCCAACCATTCTGGAGAGCAATTTGGAGCTATGCTCAAAAAGTTATCAAACTGTGCATACCCTTTGACCCAGCAGTGTTTCTGTTGGGTTTGTATCCCAAAGAAATCATAAAGGAAGGAAAGGGCCCCACATGTGCAAGAATGTTTGTGGCAACCCTTTTTGTAGTGGCTAGAAACTGGAAACTGAATGGATGCCCATCAATTGGAGAGTGGCTGAATAAATTATGGTATGTGAATGTTATGGAATATTATTGTTCTGTGAGAAACGACCAGCAGGATGATTTCAGAGAGGCCTGGAGAGACTTGCATGAACTGATGCTGAGTGAAATGAGCAGAACCAGGAGATCATTATACACAGCAACAACAAGACTATATGACGATCAATTCTGATGGACATGGCTCTCTGCAACAAAGAATTATCTCAAACCAGTTCCAATTGTTCAGTGAAGAAAGCCATATACACCCAGAGAGAGGGATGTGAAATGTGGACCACAACATAACATTTTCTTGGTCTCTATTGATGTTTGCTTGCATTGTTTCCTTTCTCTGATTTTTTTTCTTGTAGATACGATTTTTCTTGCACAACAATGATAAGTGTGGAAATACATATACATATATTCGATTTGTCAAGTATTTTAACATAATTAACATGTAGTGAATTTCCTGCCATCTAGGGGAGGGGTGGGGAGTTGGGGGGGAAAAATTTGTAACAGAAAGCTTTGTGAGGGTTAATGTTGAAGAATTACCCATACATATGGTTTGCAGATAAAAAGTTTGCAAATTAAAAAAAAAAAAGAAAATTCCAATTACCAATGAAAGCTGACTCCCATTCCCTTGATTTCTCTAATGACCCTGAGTCTTATACTTTGGTTCAAAATTTCAATTTTATAAGAATAAGACAGGGCTGTGGAACTAAGGAGTTCTATAAAAAATCTAAGATATTTAATGAACTTCAAATTCAATATGAGTCAGCAATATCATATGGCAATTAAGAAAGATCACATGATGTTGGATTACACTAAACAAAATTGTAACTAAAAATTATGACACTTGGAGCACATTCAGTTGTGAGAGTATGGATAGGAACCATCTCTCAGTTTGACCTATATAGCTCCAAAAATAAAAAGGCCCAACTGGAAGGTGTAGTAATGAGAGAAAGAAGTCAACTCTTCCTTAGGAAGCTAGGTATAATTCCAGAGTGTCCTGGACCTCTTCAGCAGTCTGGTGAAGCATATGGATGCCTTCTCAAAAAATATATATATATAAAATAAAATTGGGTATGAGAATTAGCCTGTTATTAGGCCCTAGATGACAAGTGACAGCTTATTTAGCCTGTCTTTGTACCAAGGAGTCTCTAACTAACTGGCTTGGTCAGCTTGGAATGCAAAGTTAGCAAACTGTTAGCAAAATAATATCTTTGTGGGTGATGAGAGGCTTGGAGGTGTTACAGTCCAGACATCCTGTTGATTGACTTCCTCTAAGGTCCCCCTCCCCTGTCCATGCCAGTGAATAATACCCTGCCTGATATCAATCGTGATTTCTTCACAATAGAATTACAAAGGAAACTAATTGTAATGAAATACTGCTATCAGTGTATATATATCACTATATATACATATATATGTATGTTTAAAAACTCATGGATCCCTTGCAATGATCTGTGGACCCCAAGTTAAAATCCCTAGTATAGTAGATAGCATGCAGGCCTTAGGATCAAGTATTAGTCCTGGGCAAGTCATTTAGTCTTACTGCTCCTTGGTTTCCTCATCTGCATAATGAGAGTTAGAATTAGATGACTTTTGAGTTTCCTTCCAACCCTGTTAATGATCTGTGATCCTCTTTTTCCCCTTAATCTCTGCTGAAAGCAAATTTTGTCTGCTTTCAGATCTACCACCTTGTTCTTTCCCAGGGTTTATCCTCCTTAACAATCCCTTCAGTGATATTGGCTGATGATGGAACCAACCTATCCTTTCCCAGCCTCCAGCACCCTGTTGGTCTCATTCCCTTGATTTTTCTAATGACCAAGAGGATCATGATCAAGGAGGAATGGTGGTCCCCACTCCCAAACTGCCTCATTCTACTTAAATTTCTGGTATTAAGAGTGACATAGTATCTAAGAATAAGGAGGGGGTAGTCCCACTGCACTCTGTTTAGTGGAGCATCATATTTTAAGAACGATATTTTCTTGTGCAGCAAGTTAACTGTATAAATATATATACATATATTGGATTTAACATATATTTTAACATATTTAGCATGTACTGGACTACCTTCTGTCTAAGGGAGGGGATAGGGAGAAGGAAGGGAAAATTTGGAACAGAAGGTTTTGCAAGGGACAATGATGAAAAATTAGCTATCCATATGTTTGTAAATAAAAAGCTTTAATTAAAAAAAGGGGGGGAAGGATATTGATAAACTGAAGAACATTCAGAAGAGAAACAAAATGAAAAAGACATCAATTTCATTCCATGTAAAGAACATTTGAAGGACTGAATTAGCCTGGTGAAGAGGAAATTTAATCTATAAACATTATTATGTACCTACTGTGTGCTAGGCACTGTATTAAGTGCCAGGGATACAAAGAGAAAAATATAGCTGTTCTTCCCCCCAAGGGAGCTTACATTTTATTAAGGAGGAATATGTATGTCAGATTGTTGTGGTGATTCTGATTCAGGTATGAGTGGTATATGCTTACATATATTATTTCCTCTGTCAGTAAACAAGCTATTTAAGGATAGGGATTGATTTTTGTCTTTATATTCTCTGCTAATAATATGTATTAGCAATAAATGCTAATTGGCTGATTAATATAAGATGATCAAAGATCCTTCTAATTCTGAGATTCTGTGATTCTTGAACTGAAATCCAGGCATTTGCAATCTGAATCCCATGTTCATTTTACTATACAGTTTATCCTCTTCCCTGGGCTTTTCTGGAGACAAACAGGCTCGCTTTTTACAATCTAGCTCTCCTTTGTCAATATTCCTTATCCATTACTAAAAGCCCTTTTTTTTTGGTTATAAATTGTTTCATGAGATACACACACATTAAACACATACTACAGTTGATTAGATTTTAGCTAATTTTGTTTGTATTTGGATAGATGTTTTCCTGACAAAATTTTATGGGTGAATTTTAGGTTTCTTGATGAAGCTTGGAAAACATCGTTTAAAGGTGGATAATTTCCAGGAATATTTCCAAAGATGGCTAATTGTATCCATTTACATGAATTATTGTTATCCCAATCACAGTATCATTTCCTAAATTTTCCTTCAAACTCCCTGGACTTAAACTCCCTATGTTGGAACTGTAGCTTGCTATCCCTAACCATATAGTCCATATGTCATAATATCATTGTTGATATTCATAATGATGATCCTGGGCCATAAAAAAGAGCCCATCCGCTGATATTATTAAATAAATCAAATGCTTTTGTACTTCAATTAATACTGCAGTCATGTGTAGTTTTTGATTTTCTGGTTCATACTTACTAACCCAGATCAGAATCCCCAACATGCCTTTAAAACCACACCAAGTGCAGTATCTTTGCTTTACTTTGCTTGTTCATATATAAGCAATATTTTCTGAAGTCGTTAAGCTCTTGAGAAAAGCAGTAAGACCACTGATATTCATAATAAAACAATGAAATGAAAGTGAAACTATCATTTCTTCTGAAATTATCAAGATTAATAAATGTCATTAGTTAAGTTAAATGAATGTTTATTCATTTATTGTTTATATCATATGTAAATGTTCTCATTATAATTTACAGGTGATCCTGAATTCTTGAAGGCTAAAATAATAATGTGCAGAAAGGCCTTACCAAGTTGTAAAGATTTCTTTTTCTAAAATTCATTTTATTTTATTTTCAATTCCAGATTCTCTCCCTCATTCCCTACCCATTAAGAAGGTAAGAAACATAGAAAAAACACATTAAAAGATAAAGTTATACAAAACTAACTTCTTCATTAGTCAAGCTCTGGAAAAAAAAAATATGCTTCGGCCAGCACTCAAGTCCATCAGTTTCTATCTGAAGTGGATAGCACTTTTCATCAGAAGTCTTTTAGAACTTTGATGGGTCATTGTATTGTTCATAGTTATTATACTGTTTATTAGTTTTACAATATTTCCTGTTTTATCTTTACAATATTGCTGTTCAAAGTTTCAAGTATGAACCCAATGACAAGACTATTTGTCTACTATCCAAGGACCAACTTAACTAAATAATGAAAGGCTCATCATCAGAAATTTGGTGATGATCAAGTTTAAGTGATAATCCAATTTAGTGAAAAACCAATTTAAGTAAAAAACTTTCTTTTCTACTATGAAATTCAATGTAGCAAAACACAGAATGACCCTTGATCCTATGTAGTCTCTTTTACAGGTAAATTAAAAGAATTGACAAAGTTAATTTTTATTGTGAATACAAGGCAGTGAGAACAATAACTTCATGGGACACTTAACCATTTCACTTTACAGTTGTCAGTGATGAATATTTGCAGACAAATCACCATGGAAATAATTGTATCTTCAGTCCCAACAACTACTTCAGTGCATGAAAGAAATAGAAAAGTTCTTTGAAGAACTTGACAAGATCCTCCAAACTAAGTTAATATATACCTTGGTACATGGTAACTTCACTTTAAAAGGAGGCATATGGCAGGATGGCAAAAAGTATCCTGAAAAATAGGGTTCAATATCAAGTAATGAAAAAGGTTAAAGATTTACCAGCTACTCACAAGCTTCACTTTTGTGCATGAGAATACTTCTTTTAAGAGAGTTGTTTGGCACAGAGCATGGTAAGCACCATCATAAGATATTGCCAAAAATTAATAAAAATAGATTATCTTCTAACAAATAGGAAAATAGCAGTTACAGTCATAGGGGTAATTGTAGAGTTATCTGTCTGTGTGCAGTCAGATCATCAACAGATCATTTGGAGCCAAGTTCAAAGTCAATGCCAAAATAGAGATAAAGATGAGAAAAAACTATACATAGAGTAGCTCAGCACATTCACCACATCCTAAATAAAGCTTTTCCTGATCTGCCCAGATGGTAGGGACTTGCTTACAAAATTGTATTATCAGCTTTTTATTTTTGTTTTATAATTTTTACATATACATATTTTCCCCCTAAGATGTAAATTACTCAAAGGTAAAGAATATTTCATTTTTTCTTTGAATTCTCAGTACTTAGTATATGATAGGTGCTTAATAGATCTTTGAGTAATTAATTGGTTGAACCCAATCTAAACAAGTTATCAAACTTTGAAAAAAATTAAAAGGATAGAGATAAAAATAAAGACATTCACTGGAGTCACTATCATTTTCTAGAGAAGTTTAGCTGATTTAAAGACAGCTATCACATTAAGGAGGCTGAAAGAGGCTAAAAATGTCTTCAGCCAATAAATAGCTAATTTTCTTGCTAAATGGAGAGTTGTTCCTACTTTCAATCAAATCAAGAGCAAGAAACAAACTGAAGACAAAAATAATATGGGAGTATCTCTTTTGAAAATAATGTTGAAGCAAACTATTGGTTGACAGGAAAAAGAATCAAAGGTATTTATTTGACTGTGTTCTAATTAAATATTTCTTTATGACACTGAATGTTATATTGTGTACATAACAATAAATGTTATATAGTAAATTAAAATTATTTTAAAATAGAGAAATATGGTCACCTAAGGTAACTTCAATTTAGAAATACAAGTTCATTTGCAAAATATTACATGGAAGATAATGAGCATCATCGCATCACAAAGTACCAAAGAGAAACTGAGGAGAAAACTAGATTGCAAAGAACTTGATATGAGAACCCGTTAAGTGAAATCATTGCCAAAGTACTTCTAGATGCAATTGTGAGAAGTAAAATAGTGCAATAGGATCAGGTTTTATAGCTTTTTAAAAAAAATAGCAATCTAGTTTAATTGGTTTTACTAGTGGAATCCTCATATTTTGACTCAAGTAACTCAGCATGATGAGTTGTAGTAATAGTAGTGATGAGAAGTAGTAATAGTAGCACATAAGAAGATAAAATCAAGAGGAGTGACCAAACCTCATCAAATACAGGAAAATGAAATTAGTGAGGAAACACTGCAGTTTGAAAGGCAGTGGAGGGAGAACATTATACACAGCAACAAGACTATACGATGATCAATTTTGATGGACATGGTTCTCTTCAACAATGATGTGATTCAAACCAGTTCCAATTGTTCAACGATGAACATAGTCATATATGTCCAGAGAGAGGCCTGTGGGAACTGAGTGTGAACCACAACACAGCATTTTAACGCTTTCTATGAATATTTCCATGCATTTTGTTTTCCTTCTTAGGTTGTTTTTTTCTTCTTCTCTTTCTAGATCGGATGTTTCTTGTGCAGTAAGATAACTGTATAGATATGTATACATGTATTGTATTTTGTCATATAATTTATCCTATTTAGTATGTATTAGATTACGGGTCATCTAGGGGTGAGGGGTGGGGGGGAAGGAGGGGAAAAGCTTGGGAAAAAAAGTTTTTTTGCAAAGGTCAATGTAGAGAAATCACTCATATGTTTTGTAAATAAAAAGCTTTATTAAAAAAAAAGAAAGGCAGTGGAGGATTGATTTTCATGATATGCTTCAAAAGTAAAATTCCAGCAAAATGGAAAAGATCAGAGAGAATGTTTTTGCTTGCTTTTCTCATTCCCAATAACCAAAACAAAAGGTAACTGTTGTTGCTCTTCAATCATTTTCACTCATTTCTGACTTTCTGTGACCTCATTTGGGGTTTTCTTGCCAGAGATATGAAATGGTTTGCCATTTCTTTCTTCAGCTCATTTTACAGATGAGGAAACTGAGGCAAACAGGATGAAGTGACTTGCCCAGCATCATACAGGTAGTATCTGAGGCCAGGTTTGATCTCAGAGATGCCTTTTCCTGCCTCTAGGCCCTAGACTCTATTCACTGCCACCAGCTACCTATTACTACTGAACCATATTCTTTTTTTCATTTCTATAAAATCTAAATGAAAATGGTCCAAGAAATATAACATATATTTGTGTCATTGTTTAAAGCTCCATAAATCACTCCATTAATATTGTTTCATTTTATATTCATAAGAACCCTATGAAGTACCTAGTGTGAGCATTATTATACTGCATATCTTCATTTTACAGATCAGCAAACTTCAGTTTGGTTCAGGGAAATAGAATGGTACAGTGGAAAGAGCACTGTATCTGGATTCAGAGGATGCAGGTTCCAACCCTAACTGACTTTTATGTCTTCTTGCTTGAATCACTTAACTTTCATGGATCTCAGTTTTGAAATGAGATCATTGACCAGGAGAACATTACACAGCAACAAGACTATACGATGATCAATTTTGATGGACATGGTTCTCTTCAACAATGATGTGATTCAAACCAGTTCCTCTTGTTCAGAGATGAAGATAGTCATATACATCCAGAGAGAGGCTTGTGGGAACTGAGTGTGAACCACAACACAGCATTTTAACGCTTTCTGTGAATATTTCCATGCATTTTGTTTTCCTTCTTAGGTTGTTTTTTCTTCCTCTCTTTCTAGATCTGTTGTTTTTTGTGCAGTAAGATAACTGTATAGATATGTGTACATGTATTGTATTTGTCATATAATTTATCCTATTTAGCATGTATTCGATTACCTGTCATCTAGGGGTGGGAGGTGGGGGGAAGGAGGGGAAAAGCTTGGGAAAAAAAAGTTTTTGCAAAGGTCAATGTAGAAAAATCACTCATATGTTTTGTAAATAAAAAGCTTTATTAAAAAAAAATGAAATGAGATCATTGGACTATATGGCCTCTCTGGTCCCTCCTATCTCTTCCATGGTAAGCAAGTTGTCCAGAATTAAATATAATCCTCTAGATGAAAAATGACAATTGCAGAATACAATGGGCTATGACTTCTATTCCTGTATGCATCTCTTAATATAATCAAGATAAAAATTGACTTTTTTGAAGCTGAAACATTATGTTGCTCACTCATACTGATGAATATTAAACAAACTGTTTAATCTTACCCCTTCTCCCCCAACTCCTGATCTTGTACATGCAAAGCCAATTTTTTATGTTTTAAAAATTATATTTATTATTTTACATAGTATTATACATAATGCTATATATTATTTATATTTATGCCTCTTTCCTTCTTATTCAATTCAGCCCAGTGTTTCAGCTATCAAAGAAATATGAATTCTAAGTCTATTTCTATCATCCAATGTGTTAGCAATCCTTTAGCTTGGTGTCTTCTGAGAATTTGAGAATGTACTGTTTTTATCTTTATACTATCTGGGCCTCAATTCCCTCATTTGTAAAATGAATTAAGTGATCCCTGAAATTCTATGACTTGTGTATGTTTTACCTATTTCTTTAGAATATGCCCTCATTCTCTTCAACTTTTACAATATGTAATTTCTTCTAAGAATATTAGTCAACTCAGTCAGCCACTACACTACGTGTAGCTATTCTAGGGTCTTCTCTTTCAGCACATATTTTGTTTCTATCATCACTCATGTAGACCATAGGTTCCTTGAGGGGTAGAGTCCATAGGCCCCTTAAAGACAGAGACTGTATTTATTATCTTTGGTTTCTTAGTTCCTGATACATGTAAACCACTCAATAAATAAATACTTCTCAGACTATCAAAAGAAAACACAGGGCAACAAAGGAATTTTGGACTTTAATTAAAATTCCTGGGAAAGATTTGGTAGTTGGGAAAAAATGACTAAAGGCTGGTTTATAGATTATCCTGCTATTTTCTATATCCATCATAGGGGATAAACAAAGATAGGAAGTTATCTCTGCATTTTAGGTCTACTGAGTAATCAGTTCTTTTGGGTTCAGTGGTTGTTAAGATGATTGCTTCTTCTCTTAACATCCAAAGTCCTTCCCCACTGAGTCAGTCTGGAGAGCCCAGTGGAGGGGATTTAGGGTCCTGCAGCTCAGACTGGCTTGTTTAGCCCCATTACACATGAATAGGTGATGGCTTTTTTTAAAATGCTCTTTCCCTTTGCACTGCCTTTCCTGGGCTGCTTCACCTCATCTCATCCCATCTCACATTTATAGCCTTGTATTCCCAACTTGTGGTCAGCAACCAGCTGTCAGTATTTCTTTAAGACTCACAAGCTGCTCTGGTTGTTTCCTGTTCCATTCAGTTGTTAGCTTCAAAGGTATATGATAGAAGGTCAAGAATATGGACTAAGAGGGTCAGTGTGGGTGTCGGGTCTTAAGAAGCTGAAGCTCATCCAATGGAGACTGACTCCACTGAATTTATAAATAATGAGATTGGAAATCATGTGGCACAAAGACCAGATTAGAGGTGAAGATCAAGAGAAGCACAGGACTTAGAACAACCATACTATCCTTAGCCAATTTATGAGGGGAAAGAGGGAAATGGAAAACTGGGATTATCTAAAGAAAAGACTGCTTAGATAATTGTATAAATATTTATGCATATATTGGATTTAATATACATTTCTACCATGTTCAATATATATTGGATTACTTGCCATCTAAGGGAGGGAATGGGGGAAGGGAGGGAAATTGGAACACAAGGTTTTGCAAGGGTTATGTTTTGAAAAATAAAAAAACTTTAATAAAAAAAGAAAAGATTGCTTAAGTGGGAAGATATATGATAATTATTTCCAAATAAAGAACAGGTAAAGGCAGGTAAAGAACAATGACACAAGCAATTGGTCACTAGTATTAATAAATAGGTAACTAATAGGAGTTACATGTTTCAGCTTAAATATAAAAAAAATCCACTTTAACAATTAGAGCTATCTAATAGAGGAATTTACTGCCTCAGTAGATTTCCCTTCAGAAGATCTTTAAGCAAAGCCCAGCTTGCCAGCTATTGAGAGCGAGGCAGAGAGGATTCCTACTCAGGTATCAGGTGGGATACATGGCTCAGAAAAGGCAGTGTATAGTGTAAAGACTGGGGGAATAGGAATCAGAAAACGATGGTAGGTGTGTATTTATGACTCTTGGCCATCTCTGTCAGTAAAATGAGAAGGGGAAAGGAAAAAAAAAAACTTATTATTTGCTTTATAGATAAATATACCAAGGAACAATCTCCACTGACAATCTGTTTAATTTCTTTCATAAGCCTGAAAAAAGCTTAGCCTTTCTCCCTTGGACTGGGTGGATTCTCCTAAAGCTGATAAATGGTACAATGGCCGTCTACCATTTCTGTCAGATTTCCAAAGGGCTGCACACTACTTGGAAGAAGTATCTGAGGAATCCACCATGCCCAGTCTGACTGTGTTGTAATGCATGGACTGACATGCCAGCCGGAGAAGACAGTTTCATTATCCTCCCTACACTGGCTAGGCTTCTTGGATAGTCCACAGGCTCTCAGCCTACACAGTAGCTCATTGACCATGGTGCCCTGGCCGAGTAGCCAAGACAATGTTTTATTGTGCCTCATGTTGCAGGAGAAAATGCATGTGTTTGTGGCAAAATGTGCTCCTGATGGTGCTTTTTCCCTCCCACTCTGAGGAAGAATTTGATGCTTATTCAGTGCTTCATAAGACAAGATCTGAGAAATATTTAAATTGTTCTGGCTCTGACAATTACTAACTGTGGAATCCTACCCAAAGCACTGAGCCCTTATTTCTTCATTTATAAAATAGGGATAAGAATACCTATACTACGTACTTGGTAAAGTCTTATGGAAAAGAATTGCTAACCTTAAAAGCTATAGAAAGATAAGTTATTATTATTATTATTAATATATATGACAGGTTCTTTAGTAAATTTGTTTGCCTGATTCTCCTTAGATTCAAGAAACTCTGCAATGGCTCAGCCCCCATCCCAGGAGAAACTACCTCATCTTAAGCCCAATTATTAACAGATCATATGGATGTCATAGCACAGTAAAGCAAAGCTTGAATTATTACTTGAATTGTATTTTAATATTTCCTAAGTAGCAGCAGATACAGGGAATATAAATTGAACCAGACACAATCTCTTCTAAGGGTCGGGGTTCTCTTCTTCTTGCCACACTCTTTCACTCAAATGCCTTTAATATCATTAGCCTAGCATCCTTCAGGTAAACTATAATCACAGAACCATTCTCAATCTAGGGGAAATGGATGAAGCAAGAGTAAGACTTTCTCGTCACCATAGGAACACTGGCTTCTTCATGCTTTGCAAACCACTGATGTACATACAGCATAGGAACATTGCTCCCATGAAGGAAATGAGGTCTGCTTAGGGTCTGATGGTGTAAACTTCATCAAATCCACCAGTCAAGCATCACAAGGAACAACAGCACAACTAGATCAGTAACCAATGACTAAACCAGCAAAATAGGAGAACCACTAGTCTCCAAATCCCATATACCATAGCAGTAGAGGACACAATATGCCATTTTTTTCTCCTGCCTTCATTTCCATCTCTACTTTTGATTTCTCTCCAGATTTCATTTAGAAAACTTCCTTCACTATTTGTTTATCCAATTCAATGCAACAAAGTGTTAAGAGCCTACTACATGCAAAGCACTAGAGATACAAAGATAAAAACACAATATTCCCTAAACTATAAGAGCTTGCTATTGTTATTCAGTCATGTCTGACTTCTCATATAACCCCTTTTGGAGTTTTCTTGGCAAAGATACTAGAGTGTTTTTCCATTTCTTCCTCTAGTTCATTTTACAGATGAAGAACTGAGGCAAACAGGGTTAAATGATGTGTTCAGGGTCACACAGCTAATAAGTGTCTGAAGCTGGATTTGAACTCCTGACTGTAGACCTAGTACTCCTAGTTCTATTCCTAGCTCAGAGAGCTTATGTTCTACTGGAGGCTAAATCCACATCCCACAGATACATAGCATCTTAGGAAGAAAGGGGGAAAATATTGAAGAACCAAACACCCTCCTTTTCAGCAATAAAAATATTATAATTATTAATAATTTTCCATTATTACCAATTTTAAGTACAACTTATCCTATTTAACCTCTAGGATCAAAAATGAAATCCTGTGATTGGCTTTTAAAGCTTTTCATCACTTGGACCCTTTTCCACCTTTGTAGTCTTCTTACACCTTACTCTATTAAAATATGTGGAGGTACATCCTAGGCAATTCAGTGACACCATCTTGGGGTTCTGTGTCCTGGCCATCAATGTTTTCTGCCTACCTTGCTGAAGTTCTCTCCCTCCTTATACCTGCCCCTGGTTTTCTTCAAGTCTCAACTCAGAACTGATTAATCTTAGTGCTTTCTCTCTCCAATTTCTCCGGTATTTATCTTGTTTGAACACTTATTTGCTTGTAATCTCCACCATTAGAATGTGAACTCCTTGAGAGCTGTGACTGATTAAAAAGGGAAAATGTTGTTCTTTCAACAGCAGTCCGGGGATCTGAAGAAATCTGGCTCTGAACTTTACCAAAACTCAAAGCCAGAGATTCACTGTAGCATGTAATATTATTGTGTGTCAGTGAGTACACAGTGACTATACAGATACAAAGTCATTCATTTATTTTAAATAAATGGCCCCAGGTATGCACTTTAAAAACTACAGGAGATTGTGAGAGCCACTGGTTGCCAACTCTGTATTTCTAATGTAACCTAGCATTAATCAGTAGTTCAATTCAGAACCATTGATTAAGTGCCAGGGAGAGCCTCTGAGGGTAAATAAAAGGTTTGTCTCCATTCCTGAGCTATCAGGCAGAAAGACAGGTTTTTTCAATGCCAGTGACCCTAGAATAGTTTCCTAATAAGGTCATAGGATTTAGACTTAGAAGGAAACTTGGGAGATCCTCCAGTCCAAATGGTTTATTTTACAGTGGTAAAAATTGAGTCTTAGTGGAGAGCTTGTTATGCAATGTCCAAATGATGTGATCTTTCATGCTGGTGATCTATCAATTTTTTTTTCCTGCTGTACAGCCCTTTTCAATTGCTGTGTTCACATTAGTCAGTTTTTATGCCTATGTATCAAGTCAATGTGCATTAACTAAGCACCTACTAAGTAAGGTTACACTATATACGGAGCACTGGAGATACAAAGCAAAAATAGTCCTTGCCTTCAAAGAACTTACAGGCTAATAGGAGAGAAAACATACAAACAACTATAAAAATATATATGTATATAAAAGTATATATGTGTGTACATGTATTTTGTATGTAGTATACATTACACATGTATCTAAATATATTTATATGATAATTTATCTAAATGATAAATTGGAGATATTCTCATAAAAAGACAGTAGAATAAAGGTAAGTGGGAAAGATTTTTAGCAGAAAGAAACCAGGTGGAGAAGACAAAGAAGGAAAAAATTCCAATTATGAGAGACAGCCAATGAAATACACAGATTTGGGAGATACATTGTTTAGGAACTATAAGGAGACCAGCATCATTGGAAGAGGGAAATGAGGCATATGAATACCAGAAAAATAGGATCGGGCCATTAATTAGTATTTTATCTTGGAGGTAGCAAGGAAGCATTAGAATTTATTGAATTGGAAAAGGGGATGGGAGATTGATATAGTCAGACCTGAAATTCAAGATCACATTTGATAGCTGAGTGGAGGAATAACTGCAGTGGTAGAGACCAGAGACAGGGATGCATTCAATTTTTGTGTATATGTATGTATGTATGTATGTGTTTAATATGAGTTTAAAAAAAAACCTGAGGAATATATCCTCAACTGTCAACAGGAAAAAAGACACTTTGAAGATGTACTGCCCAGATCCACTGTTGTGCTTTAGTGTTGAACTGTTAGAGGTCTCTTGTGGGCAGAGCCATCCATGATAGAATAAAAAACACAACTGTGTTCTTGGCTCCCACCAGGCACTACCAATCAGCAGCTGTTAATTGACCCTGAATTCTATAATTGTGAAATAGAGGGATTAAGGGTGAGATCACTTGGCATGGTGTTGCAGCTACACCTAGTCCCAAACCCTACTCTGAAACCCATTAGATTTCCATCCCTGGGTCTGGTTGGAAGAAGAAAAGATAAATTGCTTTGGCCACAGGGATTGGGGGTTTTGCTGATAATGTTTGCTTGCTATTTTAAGTAAATTGTTTTTGGATTTTATCACTGGGGAAAAAAGAAGAAACAAGTAAGATCTCACCCAACCTGAGTATGGGTAAGGTCTGGCACTAGTAATCTAATTATTTTTCTTGTTTTTCTACTTCACATCCCTTTTTTTGGCTAATACAATAATAATAATAAATAGCCAATAGCTAACATTTATATGTTTCCTATGCACAAGGCACTGTGCTGAGCCCTTTAAAATTATTATATGTTTTGATCTATACAACAACTCTGGGAGATAGCTGCTATCATTAGCTCCATTTTAGAGCTGAGAAAACAGGCAAACCAAAATTAAGTGACTTGGCCAGGGCCACATAGCTAGTATCTGAAGCTGAAATTGAAAGGAAGTCTTCCTGATCTGGAACTGCCTCCTACAGAAGAATTTATGCGATTCTGTAGTAGTTACTTTTGTGGAACCCTGGACCTTCTTGGATCTCTACCACTGCAGTGTCTGGGACTGACCATTTGTGTGGGGCAGCCACTCTGGTCTTTGCAATAAGGAGACACATGAACCTGGACTTGTGAAACCCAGAATTTTAGACTTGGAAAGGACTTCATTTTAGAGTTGGCAAGGGACCATCAAGTCTAACTTATACCTTAAAGGGAAGGGGGAAGGGGGAAGGGGGAAAGGGGAAAAGAACAGGCATTTATTAACCACCAACTGTGTGCCAGGCATTGTTTTAAGTGCTTTATAAATCATATGTCATTTGATCCTCATAACAACCCTATGAGGTCAGTGTTATTATAATCCCTATTTTACAGATGAGGAAATTGAGGCAGATAGTAATGATGTGACTTGCCTAGGGTCCCAAAGCTAATAAGTGTGTGTAGTCACATTTTACTTCGGTATTCCTCACTTCAGGTTCAATACCCAATCCCTTACACTCCATAATATACCTGACAAAGTGTTTATCCAGCCTTTGGAAACCTTCAGTGAGGCAGAATCCATTAACTCCTGAGGCAGCCCATTTCCTTTGGGACAGATCTAATTATTAGGAAGATTTTCTTGATAGTGAATTATGATTGCCTCTGAAACTTCTACCTGCTTCTCTTTGTCTTACACTTTGGGACCAAAGAGAATAACTCTAATCCCCTTTCCACATGATATTTTGTCTTCACTAAATCTTCTCTTCTCCAAAATAAATATCAATTTTTGATTCATCTAATCCTCCTAACTAGGTAGTATATTGTTACAAGATAGTTAGATGGTACATTGTTTAGAGGGCTAGACATGGAGTCAGGAACTTGAATTTAAATCCTACCTTGGATAACCACTAGCTTTCTAATCCTGGATTAGTCTGTCTTCCTCTATAAAATGGGCATAAAAATAGCACCTACCTCCTAGGATTGTTGGGAAGATCAAATGAGATAACATGTAAAGCACTTTGCAAACCTTTAATCATTATGGAAATGCTAATTATTATTGCTTGATGTAGACTCAAGAGTCCTCACCGTTAGAGTTACCCTTTTATTAGATGCTCTCTAGAAACCTTCTCAAGATCTCTGTAGATCTGAATACAGTTCTCCAAATATGGTCTTGACAAAAGGAGAGAAAAAAACGATTATCCCGTAGAACTAGAAGCTCTGCCTCTCTGAATAACCAAGCAGCCCAAGATCACATAAGTTGCATTGGTTTGCATATATCACACTGCTTACTCTTGAACTTACAATCCACTAAAACAAGATGGTATCTGTCTTTTCCTGTATATGTGACCCTGAGTTTTTGAAACCAAGAAAACAAACATAAGTTTATTACTATTAATCTCAATTCCAACCAGAGGTGTGCTGGAGCCATGTCTAATCAAAGCAAAGTCAATTGTTAAAATTTCAGTGTGAGCATTTACACTTCAGAAATTTGCAGATTCCAAATCAGGACTTGATTTGTTGTTCTTTTGTGGATTGTCCAGACTTAAGAAAACAAAAAAATCTTAATAATGTAGATTAAATTCATGTAAGGCATCTGGTTGTTTAATATTTACCAGTGCATCCTTGACTCTACTTGACTAACCCTAGCCTGTTGTTGCACAAGTCCCAACATTACACCTACTTTTTCTTATTATTCTAAACTTTAAAGAAACATTTCTATAATATAGTAGAATAGAAAAAAAGATGATTGCACATGAAACTGCAAATCTATTATATATAACTTGCTATGCCTTTTAAATATATAATAAAGTTTTCATGCAACTTATTTTTTCCTTTTTTTCCTTCACTTCTTCACCCCTCTAAAGATAGCTACAATTAGACACAAATTAGATATGTATGTGTATATATGTAAAAATCATTCCATGCACATTTCTATTTATTAGTTCTTTCTCTGGATGCAGCTAACATCTTCCTTCCTTGTAGTTAATTTGGGTAGTTATAATAGTCTACACCTACTTTTTAATATCTTTACAAAATCTGCCTCTTCTGACAATTTGGGATTTAAGTTTAAACTCTTATCACCTGTTGATATGATGTCTGGCTTCCTTTCCTCTGGAGACTAGTAATGCTGAACTCAGCACCAAGCCTGAGGGAATATATTTAGCTAATATAAGCTGTAGCATTACTGATAGACTTGGATGTTTCATTACTTTACTTCCCCTAGGATACACTGACTCTTGTCTAAATCCAGTATGCTTATGTCTTAATCGTTACAATCATTTCATTCCACCACCAACAAAAACCATGATATTCCAGCCAGAAAGATATGGCTAGTACGTTATCTGATATCTTAAGGGAAATATGCTTGATAATTAAAAGCAATGACCAATCCAAAAGAAGAACCCTCCTGAAGATAGAGAGTTTGGTCCAAAATAAGTTCAGAGAAAGCAAGTCAGAAGCCATAAGGTCAAGCCAGAGTTCATTGGGATACAGGACTCAAAAAGGTAAAGTGAGAAATAGAATGGCAAATAGAGCAGTGATCTCAGCTTGCTCAGCAGAGTGAGAGCAAATACTCTCCATCAATGTAGGTGAAATGAAAGTCTGTTTTACATCTCTCTTTGACCTGGCATTCTAGTAGGGTGAGACCTACGGCTCCTTCTTGCTTTGCTATATTACTGAGACTCAGACAAGTGAGACCCATCCTCAGTTTGCCAGGGTCCCCAAGTTATGGCCTGACCCACTATTATTGCTTCTTTTCCTGAATGTTTAAGATTCAAAGATGTTCTAGTACTATCTAATTTGGTGGAAAAGAAACATTCCTGAGCTTGAAGTCAGATGACTTGGATTCAAGCTTAAACTTTACACAACTGGCTCTCTGTTTGATGTTGGACAAGTTAATTCACCTCCGTGAGCTTCATTTTCTCTCTAAAATAAGAATAATAATCCTTTTGTAATATTTATGTCACTATGGCATTATAGGAATTGCACATCTTATCTTCCAGTCATACATTGCTCTCATGACATCTTTTATATGGCTTGTCCTGCACAATTCCTTGTTTGTAATGTGTTTTGAATTGTTCATTCTGGGAATACAAAGATAAGAATAAATAGTCCTAGCCCCAGGAAGGCTTATGAGTTTTAGGTTTTCATTTTTTATAAGAAGTCCTTATGTATATGATGTGAGAAGCCTAAGGTAAACTGTTTAATTTTTTCCCACAGGTCTTACCTTATCCCTGTAACACCTCAGACCAAAGCTACTTTACCTTGCCACCACTCTCCCCCTATGAAAATATAAAATCTTTAGGGATTTTTGTATCCCCATTTGTTAGCATAGTGTCTGGCACATGGAAATTATTTAACTTGCTGACATTGAATCCTAAGGTCCTGTAAGTCTTAGTTTTTATTCTGCTATTAGTGAAAGGAAGGGAAAGGAGAAGAAGACAAGGAAAAGAAAAAAAGAACAAATGTTTACAGAATATTAGGTGCATGCTACTGGGCACCTAATATTTTATATTTTTATTATTTATATATTATATAAATTTTATTTTATTTTATGTCACACTTTCTGGGTCTTCAGTAGATGTGGTGACTGAGCAGGTGGAGATTGCTGCACCAACAGGAGAAGTTGCCATGTCACACATCCACAGGGGTTGCTGCCCAGGATGATGACCATGAGAGCTGACCAGGAAGCAAGTGACTTGGGAGTGCTGCCATTCCTAATGCTCTTGGGGTTTACCTGCCTATCTTGAAGAATCAGAAGAAGATTCAGAATTTAAATCCAGTCCTCTTTCCACTATACTCTGCTTCTTCAAATTCAAGGAGAGCCCCTAGTTCTAGAGTTTTGAAATTTAATTAGTATATCCAGTTCATTTCCTAGAAGACTAGATATGCTCACTAAAATATACTTTTTGTGACTTTTGAGTTCCTCTAGTACAGAAGCATCAAGCACAATTAGAAATGGCGCCATTAAACTGTACATAAGGCTCCTTGATGCTGCCATTCACAAACCACATGCAATCATCCCTCAGTTTTGTAAGAGTAAAGTTCCTAGAAAATGGTACAAAAGTAAAAAAAAAAAAAAAAAAAACCCATGAATGTTACTACATCAAACCTATGGGAAATAGAGGATTAGGGTCCCATGACTACCAAAAACTATATTCTTTCACTAGAGATTGCTGAAAATATGCTTTCCTGAGCACAAGTTTTATAAGATATTCATTTTGATAATACGCATTTTTCCTGACACAGTAATCACAAATAAAATTTGTAACATGCAGAACATTTTCTTGCTAGTAATTCCCTAGAATTCTGTGATCTTTTGTGCTAATATCTCAATAAAAATTGATTTAAGATAACGTTCAATTTTCATAACACATGAAATCTACAGTTCCGTACAGCAATAAAATTCAAACTAAAACATTTTCTAACCTGAGTCCTATCTCCCACTGCATCAGATAGCAGTGTGAGAGCATTGTTACTATTTAGTATACTTCTGTAAGTTGCCCTCTGAAAACCAAGGAAAAGGTTGCTGGGACTTTAATTGTTGCTGTTGAAAGATTCTGAGATTAATGAAGTCCTCAGCATCATTTCTGACACTCTTGTCCTTCCTATTTGGTGAATGGCACAGGGGATCTCTGCGTTATGGGCTTTTTGAGATCTTTAAGGATCTCAGAGTATGGGAACATAGCAGAGGAAAACTGACATTGAACCTTGAGGCTGAGTCATGATGGGTTCAGCAGCCTTGATGTCTCTAGTATTTATATGATAATTGCAAAATACTTTATGTTTCTTATTTCATTTGATACAGCAATATTGGGTGGTAGATGCTATCATCATTCCCATTTTATAGATTAAGAAACTGAGACCAATAGAGGTTAAGTGGCTTTCTGAGGATCACATGCCCCTATAATTATTTAAAATCAGAGTCAATTGATCTGTCTCCAAGTTCAGAACACTCTCCATAGTGTCCCATAACTACTTCTATTGCTGGAAGAGTGAGACAGAAATTCCCAAATTCTCCAAATTTTTCTTAAAATATCATAGAAATATAACAGCTAATTTTTCTTCCTAATTCTGTCTTGATTTATCTAACAATAATTGGTGCTCCTTGGGCACATCAGCTAACAAAGAAAGCAACTCCAAAGCATAGTAGTACAAAGGGAAATAGTGATCCAATTTTTAAAATTGAAAATCCAAAAAGTCAGTGATACACATGAGAGAAAATCAGTAATTGACCATTAGCTTGAAAAAAACATTACTGTTTAACTTGTAACACCAAGATCTTGCATAGGCAACCTTTTTAAAGGAGGACAGGGTTTAAAGAAAAAAAAATTTTTTTCAAATATGTGCAAGACCAGATAAGGTTTTATCCTAATGTTTGCACTGAGGCTCAAAGTTCACTATCTCAATCCCACACCCTGACAGTAGTGTGTAGCAAGATCTGGTGAAGGAGAATCTTGCCTCCAAGCTCTGCCCTTCCAAGAAGCTATTTCCCATCCCTTTCCCCCACAATTCATCTCTTGTATGGAATACCTTACTCAACCTGCCCTCAGTCTCCTTATAAATAAGAAACATCTGGCAAAACATCTGTGCATAGTTTATTGAGCAGTATTCATACATTCATTCAACAATCATTTATTGGGCATCAAGGTGTCAAGACACACAAATTCTAGCATATAAGTTTCCAGGCAGGATTTAAATTAAAAATAAAGGAAATGGACTGGAGGCCAACCTCATATTTCCTCTTTTTATTCAGTAGATGTAGAGGATGAAACTTCTTTTAACCTATACCAAAGTCTCCCTTCCCTTCTTTTTTTCATCTTCCATCTGTCAGGTGAAGTTTACATGTGCATAAGCTGCCAAAGGAATCCAGATCTTTGAAGGTGTCAGAGAAAGGCTATAATCTTGTCATAGCCAATTGTGAAACAATCATTGGATAAATATGTTGCTGGGTTTGCATAGATAAGAGTAAAATGTCCTGAAATTTATACAACTGAGAAATCATCGGATCAGCCACCAATTCATCAGACATTTGTTTAGCACTTATTGTGTGCAGAGCACTAAGTTGGACACTTTAGAAAATACAAGTTTAGAGAAAAACTGCCTTCTTGCAGCTGATAGTTTCAGTGAGTTGGGGAGGGGGGTGATAATTTCCTCAAGCAGAATGGGCAGATGAGAACAATTTGTGCCAATAGCCATGAACATGGCTGAAGCAAGTACTGTGTAAGCCTTAGAGCTTGGTCAGACATTAAATATGCCCAAGGTCATCCACTGCAAAGTTTGGTCAGATATTAAAGATGCCCAAAATCACCCACTGCCTCCCAAGCTATTGCTGATCTTTCTAACTCTTGTCTTGCCACTGGACTTCCATAACTCTGGAAGAGAGAATGAAGTTGATAACTTTGTATAGCTCTGCCTCATTTTAAGTCCAATTCATGCATGAGTCAAGACATCATCCATGAAGTCATTAGTCTTTTTGAAAACAAAGAAAGAATGATAACAATACTCTAATAAGGGAGAAGACAAATATAGATAACCTTAATATACAATATTGCATGGCAGATTCTTTTAAAAGGTACGAAA
Source organism: Myrmecobius fasciatus (assembly GCA_023553655.1). Classification (NCBI taxonomy): domain Eukaryota; kingdom Metazoa; phylum Chordata; class Mammalia; order Dasyuromorphia; family Myrmecobiidae; genus Myrmecobius; species Myrmecobius fasciatus. Next base: position 28,710 of record JAJPUD010001305.1, on the reverse strand, counting down.
CAAAATATGTGGAGGGGAATAAAGTGTAAGAAGATTGAAAAAGTAAGAAAGGAGGCACGTTGTGAAGGACTTTCTGTTCCAAAAAGAGCATTTTACATTTGTTCCAGAGAATAATAGGGAACCACTGGAATTTGTTGAAGTGGAGAGGATGATATGGTCAGACCTATAATTTAGGAAATTTAGGAATTTAGGAAAATCATTTTAGAAGCTAAGTGGACAATGGACTGGGATGGAGAAAAATTTGAGTGAAGGACACCAGCAGAAAGGTTATTGAAGAAGTCTTGATGAGAGATGTTGAGGGCCTACACAAGGGTTATGGCTGTGCCAGAGGAAAGAAAGGGATGTATAAAGTGGGTATCATGAGGCAGAAATGACAAGATTTGTTAATAGATTGTATTTGTAAGATGATAGGAGTTGAGAATGATACCAAAACATCTACATGCTGGGTAACTACAAGAATTTGGTATCCTTGGGGCAGCTAGGTGGTACAGTAGATAGAGCACCAGCCCTGAAGTCAGGAGGACCTGAGTTCAAATGCAGCCTGAGATGCTTAACACTCCCCATCTGTGTGACCCTGTGTCACTTAACCCCAATTGCCTCAGAAAAAAAAATTTTATCCTTGACAGTTATAGGAAAATTGGGAAGAATGAAAGGTTTATGGGAAAAGATAATTCTGTTTTGGACATGTTGAGTTTGAGATGTCTATAAGACATCTAGTTTGAGATTTTCAAGAAGCCATTAGTTATGTGGAACTGGAGCTCAGGAGAGAAGCTAGTTCTTAATATTTGGATCTTGGAATTATCTGCATAAAAACAGTTGAGGAAATTGAAGCAAAAATTGCTTGTTCAAGTTCACACAGTGAGTAAGGATCTGAGGCTGGATTTGAATTCAAGTTGTAACTGATTTCAGGCCTAACCAACCCACTGTGCCATCAGCTACAGCAATGTCAAATGCGGCAGAGGGATCAAAAAGAATAAGAAATGAGAAAGAGCGATCAAGAGTTCATTGTTAATGATGGAGAAACTGGCTTTAGTTGAATGAGATAATGGAAACCAAAATGCAGAAGGAGAGAAGTGAAGATGAAGAAAGCTTCATTTAAATGCTTCTGCTGTATAGGGTGGTAGCCAGAAGCTATGAAGGGAAAGATTGGAGATTACAGAGTGGTGGTCATGGGTGATACAAACTGCTGAAAAAAATGGGAAGGGATGAAATCAAGAGTGCATGTGGAAAGGGAGGACATTTAGAGGAACATGCAATAAGGAAGAGGAGAAAAAATGGAGCTTTCAGTGAATGGCTTCAGTTTTCTTTGGTGAAGTATGAGGTGAGTTCCTAAGATAAGAGGGTGGAGGTGCTGTAAGAGTAGAGAAGTTGAAGAGAAATGAGAATGTTTAGAACAGCCACTGTAGTGAGTGGGATAGCATACTTATTAAGATCATGGAAAAAGTTTGCCTTGCTGATGTGAGGGCCAGATTTACAGCTAGTAAACATTAGATATGGATAATAAAAATATTTAAGACTGAAATTTCTCAATTATAAATATTTTTAAATTATAATTTTAAATTACAAATTACTAGCTGAGTGACCCAGGGAAGGCACTTACCTTTTCAAAGTTTTATTTTTCTCTTCTGCAAAATGGGAAAAATAAAAACTATACTACCAACTTTATGAGATTATCAGGAAAAAAAACACTTTATAAACCTTAAAACCTTATAGAAATGTGATCTCCTCTTCCTTCTTTTTTCTGTCACTGTCTTGAATCTAGACAATTACACAAAACAACAAATTAAACCACAATTTATAGTGTTCACTGATTGGACAATTAGTTCTAAGTTGAGATAGCTTCCATACAAGTTGTAGAGCTAGATTTGAACTCAAACTTTCTGACTCAAAATTCAGTGATTTTTCTTCTTTACCATATTGACTCATTGTAGAGAAATAGAAACCCAGCCTCAGAAAGTGAAATGATTTATCCAAGGTATTATAGACACAGACTCAGGATAAAAGTTTGAATTAAATTGAATATGATTCTCTTACATAATAATTCTCCTTGTATAATTCCTGAGAGAAGAGGATATAGGATGATATTTTTAGATGAGAGGGTTCTTAAGTTGGAGTATATAAATTAAAAAAAACTATTTTAATATAATTGGTTTCCTTTGTAATTTTATGCATTTTATTTTGTAAATTTTATTTTTTTATTTTTTATTTATTTTTTTAATTAAAGCTTTTTATTTGCAAAACATATGCATAGGTAATTTTTCAACATTGACCCTTGCAAAGCTTTCTGTTACAAATTTTTCCCTCCTATCTTCCACCCCCTCCCCTAGATGGCAGGAAATCTAATACATGTTAATTATGTTAAAATATTTGACAGATTGAATATTTGTATACATATTTATACAGTTATCTTGCTATACAGGAAAAAAAACCTGAGAAGGAAAACATAATGCAAGCAAACATCAACAGAAAGCATGAAAATGCTATGTTGTGGTCCAGACTCAGATCCCACAGGCCTCTCCCTGGGTGTATATGGCTTTCTTCATCACTGAACAACTGGAATTGGTTTGAAACATTTCATTGTTGAAGAGAGCCATGTCCATCAGAATTGATCATCGTATAGTCTTGTTGCTGTGTTTAATGTTCTCCTGGTTCTGCTGATTTCACTCAGCATCAGTTCATGCAAGTCTCTCCAGGCCTCTCTGAAATCGTCCTGCTGGTCATTTCTTACAGAACAATAATATTCCATAACATTCATATACCATAATTTATTCAGCCATTCTCCAATTAATGGGCATCCATTCAGTTTCCAGTTTCTAGCCACTACGGAAAGAGCTGCCACAAACATTTTTGCACATGTGGGTCCCTTTCTCTCCTCTAAGATCTCTTTGGGATATAGGCCCAATAGAAACACTGCTGGGTCAAAGGGTATGCACAGTTTGATAACTTTCTGAGCATAGTTCCAGATTGCTCTCCAGAATGATTGGATCCATTCACAGTTCCACCAACAATGTATTAGTGTCCCAGTTTTCCTACATCCCCTCCAACATTCGTCATTATCTTTTTCTGTCATCTTAGCCAATCTGACAGGTGTGTAATGGTATCTCAGAGTTGTCTTAATTTGCATAAATTTTATCTTATAAAAAAAACTTTTGTCTTCCAAGGAGTCCATAGGCATCATCAGGCTTTGGTTTCTTTGTATGTAAAATTAAGGTCACTTAGGGTTCTAATATTATGTTTTAAGATCCATTCTAATTAAATTATTCAATGAATGTGCCTAGAAGAATCCTGAATGTTAGTGAATATTCAGATCAGCAAAACATCAAGTATTGGAAAATTAGTAGATGCCCAACAATTGGGGAGTGGCTGAATAAGTTATAGCATATGAATGTAATAGAATATTATTGTTCTATAAAAAAAATGAACAAGTTAATTTTAGAAAGACCTGGAAAGATTTTTACGAACTAATCTAAGCAAAACAAGCAGAACCAGGAATACACTGTACACAGTAACTGCAAGATTGTAGAATGATCAACCATTAAAGATTCAGTTCTTCTCAATAGTTCAGTGATTCAAGGCAATCCCAATAAACTTTGGATAGAAAACGCCATCTGGGGGCAGCTAGATGGCACAGTGGATAGAGGACCAGCCCTGAAGTCAGGAGGACCTGAGTTCAAATCTGATCTCAGACACTTAACATTCCCTAGCTCTGTGACCCTGGGCAAGTAACTTAACCTCAATTGCCTCAGCAAAAAGGGGGAAAAAAAAGAAAGAAAATGCCATCTGCATCCAGAATGAAAACTGTAAAGATTAAATGCAAATCAACACATACTATGTTCACTTCTTTTTTCTGCTTTTTTGCTCTCTTGTGGTTTTTCCCTTTTGTTCTGATTTCTTCCCCCAACATGATTCATAAAGAAATGTGTCTTTAAAAAGTTAATATACACATATAACCAGAAAAATAAAACAAAAAAAAAATTAAGTACTAAATCCATGCAGATTGAGTACTCTTTGAAGGCTCAGTGTGTCAGAATACAAAGATATCTTTTGAATGAAAGAGATATCAGAAATCATCTGAGTCAGAAGAGATCTTAGATACCATCTAACCCAACCCTTAAATTTTAATAATTAGGAAATCAGAACCCAGTAAAAGGTAAAATATTTCTCCCCAAAAATACTTTAACAAGATGCCTCATAAATGGTAAGCATTTAATGTATGTTTGTTGATCTGATGCCTCATGGAAGAACCAGAATGTGTTGCCCTATCCTCCCCACTTCCAAATTTTGTATGTTTGTATAACTCTCCATATCTACATCCATGTTTATATATGTCTATATCAGGACTGATTTCCCAGGACTAGGCAGGAAGATGGGCTTAATGTTTCTATAGCAGGCAAAGAATGGCCGATAATCCCATCCATATTAAAGTATGTTGATTCACTTATATTACTCCTTATACAATTCCTGAGTGAAAAGGAGATAGGAAGACTTTTTTAAATGCCAGAGCGTTGTTAACCTGAGATCTTTGAACTTTGAAAAATTGCTATTTTAATATAATTGGTTTTCTTTATAATACCATATATCAGAATATATGGTATTATATAATTATATATATATAATTATATTATAATATAAAATAAATAAATTTTAATTTATGAGCTTAAAACTCTTTTTTTTTTTCCTGAGGAGTCTACAGACATCACCAAATTGCCAAAAGAGATTATGACACACAAAAAGGTGAAGAATCCTGCTTTAGACCATTAAATTTGGGTTCTTTTGGTACAATGTGCATTGTGGTGCTGAGCTTGAACCTTGTCTTAAGATCCACTATCTAAGGTATTCTGGTCTCGGTTTCTCCACCTATAAAATGGGAGTGGGGTGGGGTTAGATTAGATAAATTCCAAAGTCCCTAAAAACACTAATTCCTAGCACCTCTTTGTCTTTTCATGACCTATGGGGAGGAATATGTCCTCAGTACAATTACAGCAAGCAAAGGATTAGCTAATTCTGCCCAACTAAAAGGCTGGCCAGAAGGACAGGATGACAAAAGTCAAATTTACTTCCTGCTGGGTGCTGGAAGATGGGAGGAGGTTTCTGTTTATCTAATCAGAACACCAGGGTACAATTTGGTTGCTGAAAAACTTGCTTATTTTACAAAGCGCGGGAAGCAAGAGCAATCCATTCTTGTGTTTTCCACCTTCTGAAGCCTCATGGCCTGCGAAAGCCCCTCTCTTGGGATTGTGGGACCCTGGATTTCTAAGAGGTTAGTTGGGGTCTGACTTGAAGTACATAGATTGGGATCCCACAGCTCTGGGAGCTCCCCCTGTCTGGCCTAGAGCTTGGTAGACATGTGGTCCCAGAACAATCAGCGTCTCCAGATGGGGGTAGGGGCTTGGAAATAGGTACCCCAAGAAACTTACACAGAGTTCAGGAGCACAAGAATGTGATACCAAATAGCTTCAGATGTCAAAGTGGAAAATGATGGCATAGGACAAAGATCTTGGGGGTTTGGGGCAATTACAATACTGGTTATAGAATCAGAAGCTATGGATTGAAATAATACTTTGATGATCCTGAACAAGTCACTTACCTTGTCAGGGCCTCCATTGCCTTAGCGACAGAAGGGTTAGACTAGATTATTTCTGAATTTCCTTCCAGCCATGAAAGCTATAAGCTTATGAGGCAACTAGATGGTGAAATGGATCAGAAGTCCTAAATTCAAATTCTGTCTCAGTCTTTTACTAGCTGTGTGATCTTAACCTCTCTAAGCTTTAGTTTCTTTACCTGTAAAAATCAGGGTAGCTACAGCACCTACTTTGTAGAGTTATTGTGAAGATCAAGTGAGAAAAAATAGGTAAAATGCTTTGTAAACCTTAATGCCCTCTATACATATTAGCTGTTATTATTACTCTTTATAAATGAATAGAATTTAAATTTGCATTAACAGAAGCAGAGTATTTAGAAAGGGAAATGGGGCTTTAGTATTTTGCCCTAGACAGAATACACATGGCATCTTGCATCCACTTGTGAACAAGCCAGTTAAGGAAAGATGTTGATAAGATGTCTAGAGGAGGGTAACCCTGATATTTGGGGAGCTTAGGGAAGCATCCATAAAGCTGTACAAAAAAAGAATTAGGAATCCTCGGGGCAGCTAGGTGGCACAGTGGATAGCGCACCAGCCCTGAAGTCAGGAGGACCTGAGTTCAAATCTGGTCTCAGACACTTCCTAGCTGTGTGACCCTGGGCAAGTCACTTAACCCCAATTGCCTCAGCAAAAAAAAAAAAAAAAAGGAATCCTCATGTAGACTTTCTTAGGAGATGGAGGGAGGAATGACCTTCAGAACATATCCCTCAACCACATACCACCAACTGGAACCGCCATGATTATAATAGAAAAAGTACAGGTTTTGGAGTCAAGGAATGTGGATTTGAATTCTGACTTTGCTACTTATAACCTATGTGTCCTTAGACAAATGACTTAACTTCTCTGGGTTGTTTTCTTATCTGTAAATTAGTGAATTGAACTACAGAATCTCCAAAGGTTCCTTCTACTTCAAATCAATGCTTCTCTGACCCTATAGAGGCTTGCCCCAAACTGAGAAGTAGCTTAGATTTTAAAAATAGTTTAGAAAATTGTTTCCAGCTCTTTTTAAAGTATGTAGATATGAGTTATTATAAATAAAGTAATATTTTGCTAATTGTGATAGTTTCATACTATTAGCTAATGTCTTAAAGCACAATATATACTTGGGAATGGTTCATTGCTAAAAATTACCCATGCATATGTTTTACAAATAAAAGGCTTTAATAAAAAGCAAACAAACAAAAAAAGAATAGCAGGTATAAATCCATATTTCAGATAATCATAATAATTTTGAATTTTTTGTCTGACTTTCTCAGATATGATTAGGTCATAATTTCTTTTCTGTTTAATATAACTTATGGGTTTCTTCTACTAAAAATAGAAGGTTTCAGTGCTATTATTTTCTTGTTGTTCACATGCATCTACATGTGTTACATTTAGATTGTGTTACATGTGTTATGTGTGGAATTATGAAGATATGACTATGGACATGGTGAGGGTAGTGTCATGTGAATCTATATATTAGTAAATCTTAATTTTTCTTTTTAAGCTAAAAATAAATATAAATACAAATTTTAGTATGTTCTTCCTATATCTCTCTGGATTATCTTGCCCTGGGATGTATACATCCCCATTTTAAAAACCACTAATCCAGAGCATGAATTCTAAAGCAGAGAGAACTGTTCTCTTGATGCATGTATCCCAGTACTCAATGTAATGGCTTGCATAGAGTAGAAAACAAATACTTCTTAAATACATTTACTATATTAGTAATTACAATTAGTAATTTTAAAGCAAATGCTTATTAAATATATCTAACATAATAATTATAGTTATTAATTATTTTAATGATATATTTAAAGCAAATGCTTCTTAAATATATTTACTATATTAGTAATTACAATTAATAATGTATTTAAAGCAAATGCTTCTTAAATATATTTATAAATACACTAATCAGTCATACTTTTTAACCTGTAAGCTTCATGATGTTTGGTGTATTTGAAAGGACATTGTATTATTATTATTTATTTTATGTTATAGGAACTGAATTCTATTTTATGTTACAGGAACTGAATACTTGACGCTGCCACTATAACTTGTAAAACCTTAACTTTTCTGTCACTCAAATTCTTTATTGGCTTATATCACCTTTCAGTCCTTTCTAGCTCTAAATCTATGATCACATACTTTGTGTAAATCTCAGTTTCTCTCATTATAAAATGAGATAATAGGACTATGAATTTATTGTTCAATCATGTTTGTTCTGTTTAGAACATTGAGCTGGATGCAGGGTTACAGCTATTACATTGTTGAGTTATAGATGTAGCTCAATTTACAATGTATTAAAGAATTAATAGAGACAAAATATATGCTCCACTTTGGTGTATGGTATCATAGAGGACAACTAATATCTGCTATGACCCATACCTTGAAACCCCTAAAAATCATGAAAACTAAATTGGAGGGATCATAGATCAGGGCAGAAAAATGACTCTGATATACTTTTGAGCTCTGATATGTTGCAGGAAGCCATTGGAGTGGGCATTTGGTTGAGAATAGAGTCTGGATTCTTATCCTACCTTGGCTTTGGGCTTGCTAAAAGTTCTTCTGCTTGGGTATCCATTTGGCTAGAGATGCTAAAGTTTCTTCTGCTTGGATATCCATCTGGCTAGAGATAAGTCCTAGCACTTATGCATCCAACATGTGATAAAGATAAATGAGAAGAGGAGAATGAATAACTTTCTTGGGGAAAGAGAAATAGTATATAGGACATTTAGAAGCAGCCTCATAGAATTCAGAGTTAGAGGAACTTCAGAAATCATTTAGCCTAAGCTGTAAATGACTAAAAATACCTGCTTAACTGTTCCTAATAAGGGGTCAGTCTGACTCTACCTGAAGACTTTCAGGGGTAGAAAATTCACCACCTCCTAGAAGCACTTAGAAACTATTTGTGCCAGGCATTCTGCCAAATACTGGCAATAAAAAGAAAGGCAAAAACAGTCTCTACTCTCAAGAATTTCATAATCTAAGTGGGGAAACAACATAGACATCACTATATATAAACAAAACATATATAGGATAAATGGGAAATAATCTCAGAGGAAAGGCACTTGAATTAAGAGAAATTGGGAAAGACTTTTTGTAGAAGATGTGATTTCAGCCAACAATTAAGCCAAGAACTGGGACAGCTAGGTGGCACAGTAGATATAGCACCTAGCCTGGAATCAGGAAGGCCTGAGTTCAAATCTGGCTTCAGATATTTGCTAGCTGTGTGATCCTGAGCTAGTCACTTAACCTTGTTTGGCTCAATTCTTCATCTGTCAGATAATCTGGAGAAAGAAATGGCATACCACTCGAATATCTTTGCCAAGAAAACCCCAAATAGGTTCATAAATGAGACATGACTGAAAAACAGTAATAAAGGCAGGAGATAAGGATGAAAAGGAAGAGAATACTGGGAATGGGAAATAGCCAGTGAAAATACATGGAATCAGAATTCTCTTTCTCTTCCTTCCTCTCTTCTTCCTTCTTTCCTCCCTTCTTCCTCCCTTCTTCCTTTCTTCCTTCTTTCTTTCCTTTTTGTCTTCTTCCTTCCTTCCTTCCTTCCTTCCTCTTTCCCTCTTTCCTTTCTTCTACCCAAGAATCATATAGATATGTAAATTACTCTAAAGGTCAACTTCCTTATTATATAGTCAAGTGATCTGTCCAGGGGAGGGAAATTACTTGCCCACAATCACTCAGATAATAATAAATAGCAGAGCTAGGGTTTGAACCCCGTTCCTCTAACTATAAATCTGGCACTTTTTCTAGTGCAATCCACTGTCCCCTAGAGATACTTGAAGAGAGCTATTAACTTCTCCTTACCCACATCTTTTCTTCTGTCATTTAAGCCTTCCCAGTTAACTTCACATGATCTGTGTGTAACATTTCAAATCCCCTCTCAATCCTGTTCTTGGTCCTTGAAACCTCTTCCTGTTTGTCATTGTTGTTCCTAAATTTTGGTGCTTAGAACTACACACAGTATTTCTTATGTGGCCACACCTGGCTAGGGAACAGTGGGATTGCCACCTTCTTATCTCTTTTGTGTTTCTATTATCTTTTTGGTAGAGGGAGTAAACTAGAAGCTTCTCTACACTCCCATGATGATTATATGGCAGTGTTAAGAACACATGAGGAACAGTTTGGTCAGGACCCACTACTTTTCAGTGATACATGAAGCTGTCCTTGAAAAACAAATGTACTAAGACCTACTTTTCTTTCTTTCTTTCTTTCTTTTTTTTTTTTTTTTTGCTGAGGCAATTGGGGTTAAGTGACTTTCTCAGGTTCACACAGCCAGGAAGTATTAAGTATCTGAGACCAGATTTGAACTCAGGTCTTCCTGACTCCAGGGCTGGTGCTCTATTCACTGTGCTACCTAGCTGCCCCCTAAGGCCTGCTTTTCAAAAGCATCTGGATAATTTCCTTGGTTCTAGAGAAAATTCCCTGAACTCAGAGTCCAAAGATCTGTTCTCAGGCTACACTACTTATGTGATCTTGGAAAAGTACCTTAATTTCTCTGATCACCTGTGAAATAAAGGAATTGAACAAGAAGATCCCTGTGTGTCCTTCAAATTTCAACAATCCATTGCACATACATACACACAGGTGTGTATGTGTGTGGCAGCTAGGTGGCACCATAGAGCACAGAGTGTTAGCTTTGGAATAAGGAAGACTTTGAATTCAAATCTGATTTCAGATATTAACTGTATGACCCTGGGAAAACTCTATTTGCTTCAGTTTCCTTATATGTAAAATGAGTTGGAAAAGGAAATGACAAACCACTCTGGTATCTTTGCAAAGAAAGACTTGTGGTCACAAAGAGTTAGACATGACTGAAAATGATTGAACAACATAGGTAGATGGATAGATAGATAAGATGATAGATGGATGGATTGATAGATGATTGCTAGATAGATGGATGGATGGATGGATAGAGAAATAGATGGATAGATGTATGTGTGTATGTAAGGATGGATGGATAGATAGATGATAGATGAATAGATAGATAAATAGATGGATAGATGGATGATGGATGGATGGATAAAGAAATAGGTAGACAGATAGATGGATGGATAGAAATAGATAGGTTTTTGATAATCCAGATCAGAATAATGATGGGTCACCATGGATCCGTTTCCTGACTTTTCTCTTTGCTTAGAAAGAAGGTTTAGGAGAGTAGGGATAAGCCAGCATCTCAAGACTGGGTTTCCAGGCAACAGGGAATGGGGCCGTTTCCAGGGGAGCAGGAGGCTGAAAGGGAAGTTGTGCTATGTTGGGAAAGACATCGTTGCAAGCAGAGAGGAAGTAATCCGATCAGGATAGGCTCCAGGCAAAGTTACCAAGGAGGGAACTTGGTCTCTGCTGCCCCCCCATGGTTCCTTTCAGCACTGAGCAAATCACTTCTCTCTAGGTCCATTTCCCCTTCTATAAAATAAGAGGGTTGGACAAGATGAGTTTTGAGGTCCCTTTTGGCTCTAAATCCTCTTCTCTGATGAGTTCTTTACCCTTTCTTGGTCCTCTTCACCTCCAAGCACTCATTTACCTTAAGACCCCTTATTCCACTCAAACTGGCTTCCTTCCACTTTCCCAGAACTGTCCCTTATTGCTCATTTCCACTCTCTACCTTTCTATCAATGAAGACTACTTTGTGCACTTCATTATTCCTACCAAATTCTCTGTTAGTTGTCTGTTAAGTGAGCTGATCAAGGAAAGCATGTTAATATGTTAATGACTGATAACATCATACCCTAGGCAACTTAGTAGAAAGGAACCATATTTGAAAGGAAAAGACCTAGGTTGGAGTACTGGTTTTAATGCTTGTACTCTTGTAGGGGAGGGAGGTCGTTGTATATTTCTGAACCTCAGTTTTCTCATTTCTAAAATGGGAGCCAAAGTATTTACACTGTCTTCCTTACAGAATTATTAAAAGGAAATTGCTTTATTACCTTAAATGTTACATAACTATAAAATGCTTTTGATTATCTTATGCCAGAGATAGAAATTTTAATAGGGGGAGATGAACTCCTCTTAACAAAACTCTTCATTTCAGGTTCTCAGATGTGATAGAAAAATAGAGATAGGGAAATATGTTTTTCTAAGGAGTACCTTTCTAGGGACCCACGAATATAAAATAAATTTTGTGTCATATGATATGTGGTAATATGGTATATTATAATTGGTTGTTGCTGATTTTTTAAGTCTGAGGCTGTTTCAGCCCAGAAATATCCCTACCATCATTAAGACACTGGAGTGAGATTTGCCCACTCTCCCTGTGATATAGGTAGGTCAAGCTGCCCTTCTGTGATTTCATTTCATTACTTTCATTCCAGTTAAATCAACAGACTTTATTTAGGTATTCACTATGTGCTGGGGCCAGGAGGATACAAAGATATGACAGTCTTCTCTCAGGGAATTTACAGACAAATTACTAGGACTAGGACATGTATATCAATGAATATGATGACAAGTCAAATGGGATGAGGTCAAAGCAAGGTTCTATTACAAATGTTCCAAAAAACCTTTTTATTATATGTGAAGTCATGCAAAACTTATTTTCTTATTAGCCGTTTTGTAAAAGAAAACACACACATAAATAAAAAAAATAAGGGAAGTGAAAAAAGTTTGACTTCAATATGACAATATAATTCAGAAGTCATCAGTTCTCTCTCTCTGTGAGTATCATTTTTCATCATGGGTCTTTTGGAATTGTCTATTTGAAAAAAAACTTTGAGGAAAGAGATCACTGAACGATATGTAAAGAACTGTCAAATTTATAAGAATACAAGCCATTCCCCAGTTGATAAATGGTCAAAAGATATGAACAGACAATTTTCAGATGATGAGATTAAAGCCATCTATAGTCATATGAAAAAATTCTTTAAATCATTATTGATTAGAGAAATACAAATTAAAACAACTCTGAGGTACCATTTCATACCTCCCAGATTGGTTAAGATGATAGGAAAAGATAATGATAAATTTTAGAGGGGATGTGGGAAAACTGGAACACAAATGCATTATTGGTGGAGTTGTGAAATGATCCAACCATTCTAGAGAGCAATTTGGAACTATGCCCAAACGGCTTTCAAACTGTGTATACCCTTTGACCCAGCATTGCCTGGGTCTGTATCTCAAACAAAAAGGAGGGAAAAGGACCCACATGTACGAAAATGTTTGTAGCAACTCTTTTTGTGGTAGCAAAGAATTGGCAAATGAGTAGATTCCCATCAATTGGAGAATGGCTGAATAAGTTGTGGTATATGAAAGTAGTAGAATATTATTATTCTATTAAAAATGATGAACAAAGTGATTTTAGAAAGACCTGGAAAGATTTACACAAACTGATGCTGAGTGAAATAAGCAGAACAAGGAATACGTTGTACACAATAACAGCAAGAAAGTGCCACGATGATCAACTATGCAAAATTTGGTTTTTCTCAGTGGTTCAGTGATCCAGGGCAATCCCAATGGACCTTGAATGGAAGGTGCCATTTGCATCCAAAAAAAGAACTATGGAGATTTAATGTAAATCCTCACATGCTATGTTCACTTCTTTTTTCTTTTTTTTCCTCTCCCATGGTTTTTCCCTTTTGTTCTGATTTTTCTTTCCCAATATGATTCATAAAGTAATGTGTGTTAAAAATCAAATAAATAGATCAAAGAAAACAAAATCACAGAACTTAGAATCAGGGAAGACTATATTAAGACTATCATCCTACCCATTTCTGGGTAAAATGCTTCTCATACAGCCAAAAATTGAATAAGTTGTCTTGACTTCCATATTATATGAGCTTGTATTATGCTAAATCTCTTTACCCACTCCACATCTTTTTCCCCCAAGATGGACTACTGGCAAGCCCTGCCCCTCCATATTGTATTTGGGAAGATGGTTTTGGAACTCAAGTGTAAAACTTTACATTTATTCCTGCTAATTTCATCTTTAATTTCAACTAGTTTTTTTGCTTGCCAAAATCTTTTTGAGTACTGGCTGGCATCCCTTATGTTAACTAAACCTTCCAAATTCATGCATGAGGTGATATTTGAGCTATATTTTGAAAATTAAAAAGCAAGAAATTTTAAGATATAGACGTGAGATGGGAATTCATTTCAGACATGGAGGTCAATGAGTGGAAAGGCAGAGAACTTTTTCATATGACTATAGATGACTTTGATTTCATCATCTGAAAATTGTTCATATCTTTTGACCATTTATCAACTGGGATATTCTTATAAATTTGACACAGTTTTTATATATAATTCAGTTATCTTTCTCTTTCCTCAAAGTGTAATATATGAGGAATAGCAAGAAAACCAGTTTAGCTGGAATTCAGAGTGTGAAAAAGGAAGTAATATATATAAAGACTGGAAAGTTATATCTATAGACTGGAAAGATAGGCTATGAAGAATTTTAAGTCTCAACCAGAGAAGCTTGTATTTGAATCTAGAGGCATTAGGGAACCACTAAATGGTTTCCTGAGGATGGGAATGATATGATCAAACCTGGGCTTTAGGAAAAATTACTTTGACAGAGAGGGGAAGAGATTTGAGACAAGGATTCCATTTAGAAGGCTATTGTAATAACCAAGACAAGAGGTAATAAAGACCTAAAGCAGGTTGATGTCTATGTGATTAGAGAGAAGGGGACAGATACAAGAGATGTTGTTGAGGTAGAAATGCCAAAATTTGGCAACTAATTGGATATATGAGATAAGGGGGGATGAGAAGACAATAACATCAAAATTTCAAATCTAAATGATTGAAAGGAGACAATAGAATAGAAGGAGGCATCAATAAAGTGAAAATATATTATGGACTCATAAACATAAAATATTATATAGCAACTATACAACCCTCTAATTTTATGACTAAAAACATAGAGGCTTAGACTAGGAAAGTGACTTCAATCTTGTAGTAGAATCAATGTGATGGAATAATAAAGCTGGAAGCAAAGCCATACCCTTTTAGAGCATCTTAGGGTATTGATCCTCTGGGGGACATCCAGCTGGAAGTCACTGTCTTCCCACCTACATTTGGAACTGACTCCACCCTTCATTGCATATACCCCTTTTATTTCTTTTTTTCTCTTCCAAGTCTACCTTTCATGATACCTTATATGTTAAGTATATAGCACTTTATAATATACAAAATCTGTTATATCTCTTTGTTTGTACATGTCCCACAATAATTTCTGGGACCTAATACAAACTTCTACAATCAGTCCCATCTAAAAGGAACTGAAAAGATCATCTTATCTAATTATTTCCAAATTAATTTGTTTATACAGCGCCTAAGGATTTGAAATCTATTGACAATCCATAAATACTGATCCAGGGGAACCTGGGAGCATGAAATATATCCCAATAAAAGAGAAGCAAAATAGACACTATTTGGCCTGTTTTCATACTGAACATGATCACATATATAAATATTGACTATATATGTGTATGTATATATATATATATACATTTTCATATTTAATAAGCAGATTAAATCTGACTAGGTTCTAACTCCTTCACACAGAGTATATGGACAAATATTCTATGCTGATTTGATTACTATATTTTCATATAGGCACGCTGAGGTTCTCAAAGAAAGATCACTACCATAAGCAAATACTTAAATGGGGGTGACCATGTTATGTAATCCTCTTACTTGTTATGTTAGCTCTAGATCCCCCAGCAATTTGACTTCTGTTTAGAGAATGTACATTAATAGTACTTTTAGATCTTAAATATCACAATTTACTTAATAATAAGGCAAAATATATCATGATCTATACATAATCTTGGGTCAAATTCTCACACAAACATAGTAGGTTTCTAAGGGGGAGTATAAGAAAACACAGAAAACTGTCAAAGAAACATATGAATGAGAAAAAGAGAAAATGAGAAAGTTACTCAGAGTAACATAATTCTGGAACTATAAAATTCCATGGCTTCTTTCTCTCTCAGGAATTTTTTTTAAGTGCCTTCATGAACTTAGCTTTCAAATTGAACAGATGCTTCCATTACTAAGCTCAGTTGATCCACACTATACTTGACTAGTATTTTAGTGGGCATGGCATCTCAGCCAAGTTAGCTGATCTATTGGGTGACTTTTCTGATTCTTTGTTTCCAAGCTGTTCTTCTGCTCAGCTAGGCTTATTCTTCAAAAGCAGCTATAGTATCCATCACTTCCAGATTTAAGCTTAGATGATGCAGTTCTAAAACCTGTTCTGTCATATTTCTTCTTTTCCTTTGGGCCCTATCTATGAATGATTCCACCTGAATTTAAGACTGGCAACTAAATTCTCATCTTTTTATAACCCCATAAAATATTATAGTATCAGAGATAATAAGAAAAATCATTCCTAGCCTTATGCCTTTGTGTCTTTTTTCAACCATATCTTCAGGGCCCTCATTGTTTGTGGATGTTGTAGTTGACTCAGGTGTCACCTAAGATTAAATAAGATCATCTGATAAGAGAAAGTAACATTTAAAACAATTAGCCTATAACTATTCCTCCATCACTGATACATATGGATGGAACAGTACCTAATCCCTATTACATATATACTTTTTACTACTTCTTTCTCTTCCAATCTGCTTTTGATGATATCTAACATGTAGATATGTAGTACTTTGCAATATATTAAATATAGTATATCTTTTATATCTTATAACACTATGAAGTAAAGAAAACATTTTTATTCAGTTTTAATAATATTTTTCAATTATATGAAAAAGTTTTTAATATTTGTGGGGTTTTTTTTTAATTTTGACTTCCAAATTTTCTCCCTCCCTCCCTCCTTCCTCTCCTTCCTCTCCTAGATTGTAAACTATCTGATATAGGTTGTACATGTGCAATCATATAAACATTTTTCCATGTTAGTCATTTTGTGAAAGAAAACTTGAACAAAAAAAAAGAATAAAGTGAAAAATAGTGTTTCAGTCTACATTCACAGTCCTTCAGTTCTTTCTTTGGAGACATATAACATTTTTCATCATGAGACCTTAGAGATAATAAGAGATATTGTTAATTCCATTTTTCAGATGAGAAATTAAGTTTTAGAGAGATTGTGACTACCTGAGCCATTAAATGGAAGAAGTTAAGGTGGAATCATTCATAGATAGGGCCCAAAGGAAAAGAAGAAATATGACAGAACAGGTTTTAGAACTGCATCATCTAAGCTTAAATCTGGAAGCCATTAAATGGAAGAACTTCAACACAAATTCTCTTTCTCCAAGTCCAGTGCTCTCTCAACTCTATTCCACTACCTTTGATGTTCATTTGAAACTCAATTCACTCACTTACAAAGACCAATAAGGTACCTAGAAGTATACTATACCTTTAGCTCAAATTTGAAAGAAAGGACTGTTCCAAATTTGAGACTCCTTTGCCTTTGGGGATTATTCACCAGAAGATAGATCTTACTAACCTTAATATTTACCCTCCTCTCTGCTTATAGGACTCTGAGAGTGAATTATAAATTGTCAGGAAAATGAGTGAAGAAAGTGCCCCTGAAGCCACTTCCCCTCCACCTCCCCAGGGACAGCGCTACTTTGACAGATTCTCAGAAGATGACCCTGAATATATGCGCCTTCGAAACATGGCAGCTGACCTCCGGCAGGACTTCAACATGATGGAGCAGAAGAAGAGGGTCACCATGATCCTTCAGAGCCCTGTAAGTAAGACTTCTTCTGGGACTAAGGGCAGATTGAGCTGGAAATGTGTGATTAGGGACTAAGGAAAAGGCTAATTTCTAGATTTTCTTTCTTATTTGAAAGATATTTTTAATTCCTTGTTTAAATTTATAAATAGAACACCATTTTCTTATCGAGAGAAGGTGAAAATTTATGCCCAATGATCAGGAATCTAATAAAAGATAATAAACTCTCCATCACTACAAATCCATAAGTAGAGTCTAGCAAGCTACTACTTGAGGTTGTTGTAGAGGGGATTCTTATTCTCACAGAAATGGGACTTGATAAATATCTTCTAACCCAGAGATTCTCTGATTCTCTGAACCCGAACTTTTGTTTCTATATTTTTATAACTGATGAGCTAGGGATTGTGGGCCGGAATACTAGTGGAAGTGGAGACATTTAAGTAAACTCTCCACCCTTTCACAGTACCAGGCCAGAGCCCTAATGAATTTCTGAGAATAGGAAGGTTGGCCAGATTGTTAGAACAATAAGTAGCCTGAGAGGCAAGAGCCCCAAGTGTCATGTCTTGGTTATGACCTCACAGTCTAAACAGCCAAGTTTAGAATCAGAGACTCTTAAACTTGGATCTTTCAGCTCATCTAGCCCAACTCTTCATTTTAGAGTTGATAAAACTGAAGCCCAGAAAGGTAAATCCACAATCATGATTAATTAAGAAAATATTCTCTACTTTTTTGTTACATAAGCTAATAGTCTTTCAGAATATCTGGATTCTGTTTCAGGGTAGTGGCAAGAGAATTGAATTTGTTGTCATGAGGCCTGGATTCAAATATTAACTTTGCTACCAATAAAATATTGGGGAAAAAAAATCACCTTCTTTCTCTACCCTCAGTTTCCTTAGGTGTAAAATGAAAAGATTGGACTAGATCTCTAAGATCCCTTTCAGCTCTAAATTCTATTCCTCTATTTGTATAAGACCATTATGCGTAACTCTGTCACACAACTTCTTGGGGTCAATTGCCTACTCAGAATAGTGAGTAAGAGTCATAGAGCAAGGGAGCTCCATTTCCTTGGGGTCTTCTCATTGTGAGCTGACTAGAGCAATTTAGAGGTGGAGCTTCTCCTAGAGAGACAATGGAATTGATCCCAGGGAGCCCAGAAAGGTCAGACAGAGTAGGGTCTGGCTGACCAAGGTGCTCCCCAGCGTTTTCCTCTTAAAAAAAAAAAAAAAAAAAAAAGGCAAGGTGGAGCTCTTCAGCCATCATCTCAGGGCCCCTTGGCTGAAGGGAGGGAAGAGGGAGGTAGGATCAAAAGTGGTGGAATTCTGGGGACTGAATAATTTATGAAGGAACCAGTCACTATAAAAGCCGTGGATCCTCCTTCAGTCTTTCAGGGAGGAGCTGGAGAGCCTTATCCAAGAGCAGATGAAGAAAGGAAATAATTCTTCGAACATCTGGGCCCTCCGGCAGATCGCGGACTTCATGGCCAGCACTTCCCATGCTGTCTTTCCAACTTCTCCCATCAGTACGTGGGCTGAGGGAAGCCAGGGATAGGGGATGAAGGAGAGGATGGGGAGGGTAGAGGCAGCAGCTGTTGCCAGGTTACCAAAGTGGGTGAGGCTGGGCTAATAGGTCTGGTGGGAATTGCAACCTCAGAGCTATTATCTCTCTGCTCTGAGTCTCTGTTGCTGCTGCTGAAATGCCTCCTGCATAATTTTCCCTATTCAATCTAGAGGTGGGTGGATCCAAGGAAGGGACCCATGAGAAAGGTCTCATGCATGCCAGTTATAATGCTGATGTGGAGGAGACAAAGAAAACACATACATTGTGGAGCTTTTGGGCAGGATCTACCTCCTCATATAACACATTAAATGCCAAGGTTTTATTATATCTTAAATATGATTACACTCCTTTGATATCATCATGGTATTCAGGTCTACTTGGAAATACTGAGGGTTGGCAACCAATTCAATGTTTTATTTTATTCCAGCCTTATTATTCAGGATTAATATCTCTTATTTTTGATAAGAAAGGAAAGCAGGCAAGTGACTAGTTCTTCTACTGAGTTTTAGGGCAGTCACATTATTTCCTCCATCATTAACCTTAAATCAGCCACTTAAGCTAGTGAGCTCAGGAACAATCCAATTGGATTTCATGTCTGACCATTTATTAGAGATATTGTGGAGGAAATTCCTGATTAGGTTTCAGTTAGACTAGGTGGCCTTAAGATCTCATGATTCTGTGATCTATAGATAGGTCAGTTATGAATCCACATATGTTATTGGTTTTAACAAACCTTCTTCCCCCTCTCCCATTTTTATAATCTGCTTCCAAGGACTAAATGTTATAAAACCTATAACCAGGAATAGGGGTCTGGATCTGTGATTTAACTGACATAGAGCATTCCCTAGTCAGAAATCCCCTCTACCAATGAAGGCAGTTTATCTTCTTCACAACTTCTAGTTATAGTGTTGCCTGTAGTACTGAGAAGGTAAGTGATTTGCCCAAGATCACACAGCTTGTATGTATCAGAGGAAGGACTTAAATCTAGGTTTTCCTGTTTCTGAGTCTGGCACTCTTATCTACTCTGTAATTCTGAGTCAAATAACAATATTTATCTGTATATATTTGTAGGTGCCTTTTTTGTATATTCTCATGTGTATATATTATTTTACCCTAGAGTATTTAAGATCCTTGAGATCAAGGCCTATTTTGTTTTATGTCTTTGTATCCCCAGCACTTAACACATTGTATGGCACATATTAGATGATTAGCAAATGCTTGTTGATTAATAGTAACCTACATTTATATATACTTAATGATTGGAAAGCAAGTTAGCACTACAAAGGTAGATAATAATTATCCCCATTTTACAGAGGATGAAACACAGGCATGAGAAAGTTAAAGTGATTGGCCCAATTGTCAGCATCAAGATTAAAAAACATAGGCCTTAAAACAGAGAGAGAGAGAGAGAAAAAAAAAAAACCACAGGCCTTCTAGCTCCAAGACCATCATATCCTCCTTCCTTTAACCCACCTTGTCTTCTTCTCCTTGGCAGACCACCTACAGAGGACAGTGTGAAGCAGAGAGTATGATCTAAGACTTAGCATAATAAACTAGAAGTCAAAAATTACAGGCTATTGATTTGACTTGAGGATAAGTTACTTGACTTCTCCAACATTTATGACAAAATAAATAATCTATAGGAAGAGTTCTAAAGCAACAAGATTATTAAGAAATTGGCTCCATTTCCAAGGAGAAGTACAAAGTACTAGATGAATTGGCCCCCAAGCCCAGAGAACCTCATTTCAAGTGCTACCTCTGATTCAGGCTGGGTCTATGATTTGGGAAAAGTTATTTAACTTCTCAAGACTCAAGTCTAAGCAATTAGTTGAGGAAATTGTTCTGACTTGCACTGGTAAAAGGAGTTCCCTCAAGGATTTCCCTGTTCCAATAAAACCACAGGTCCTATCCCTGTCCTGTTGCTTATAATCCTTGTTAAACTCTCTACTGTTGGAGTATTATGAAGAGTTTTGACCCTGTGAAGGTCAGGGAAAGAGAAGAGAATCCAATGGCCAGGTTGCCTGATCCTGGGGTATCAGCTCTGCTCCCCCACTCCCCTGCCCCTTTATAGATCTCTCCATGATGACCCCCATCAACGACCTCCACAGCGCTGACTTGCCAAACTTGGCCAAAGGGGAACGACTCATGCGCTGCAAGATTGGCAGTGTCTACCGACTCTTAGACCTATATGGATGGGCCCAACTGAGCGACACTTATGTCACGGTGAGGAGAAAGGGGGATACATGTTGTGGGAAGGCAAGTGGGGGTAGTGTGGGAGGCCAAATAATACCTCAACATTTCCCACCCAGAGAGACTCCAATGCTTGGCTATGCTGCAGGCTATCCCTGAACATGGTTTTTGTCCTTCCATGAATTCTATCCAGTATGACCATCCAGAGCAGAGGCAATCAATGGGCAATGCTTCTTGTGAGAGCTTTTTTTTTTTTATCCTCAGCTCTGCCCTTGATCCACTCATTGAGCCCTTGCCTTTCTCTGTGCCTACATTTCCATAGTTCTAGAGAAAGATCAAACCTTTCCTACCTTCTACTTCTCTCCCAAGAAAATATAAAAGATGAAGCTATTTGAGATGTCAAATGTTAAATGGTGGGAGCATGGGAAAATATCCAGAGAGACTTGCAAGTTCAAAAATACTGAAGATAAAACTTCACGAGAGAGCAAAGAATGGAGTGTCCATGGGAATACACCAGTTAGTCCTAAATCAATTTTCCCTTAAACTTCTGTGTCCCTCCTTCAGCTGAGAGTCAGCAAAGAGCAGGATCACTTCCTGATTAGTCCCAAAGGCCTCTCCTGCAGCGAAGTCACAGCTTCCAGTCTGGTGAGTACTATTCAATCATTTTACAATCCCTCCCTTCACTGTCCTTATTTTAAAAAAGAAGCATGGAACTCCATATTTAGAATTTACCATCACTTAAACATTATTCCCTCATTCACAATTATTCTGCTCCTCTAAATCAACATATAGCTATAACCTCCCTCTTAATCTAGTGTCTCTAATTCCTTAAGAAATTATTGCATCAACCCTATTCAATAAACTCCAGTGGTTCTCTATTGTCTAAAGAATCAGATATGAAACCACCTGTTTGAATTTCAAAGTCCTTCCTAAGTTGGTCCCTTCCTAACTTCTTACACCTTAGAACCCTCCATGTGTTCTGTGATCCAATGACAAAGACCTTATTTACTGTTTTTCTCACATCTTCATCTCCTAACTAGACATTTTCACTGGCTGACTACTAGGTCTGAAATATTCTTCATCCTGACCTCTACCTCTTGACTTTCATAGCTGCCTTCAAGTCTCAGTTAAACATTCTGCTTTATAAAGGAAACTTTTCCTAGTTCTCTTTAATCTTAGTGCCTTCCCTGAGACTATCCCCAATTTATCATATATAGAATATGTGATAAAGATAAACTGCATATGTCTGTATATATATTTTATATCCATATATGTGCATATATATATATTGTTTGTATGTAATTATTTGCATGTTGTCTCTACCATTAGAGTATGAACTCTGTGAGAGCAGGAATTGTTTTCTTGTCTTTCTTTGAATCTCCAGCACTTAGCACCATGTCAGGAGCATAGTAGGCACTTAATAAATACTACTTGTCTGATTGACATAGGGCAGTATGGTCAGAAACTAAGGTAAGATTTCAGGAATCTAGACTACTTCTTAGAACATAAAATCAACAAATTATTCAAATTAGAAGGGACTATAGAGATCTTCTTGCCCATAGAGTCTTCTGACTCATTTTTCAGATGTGGAAACTGAGGCCAGGAATGTAACTTGTCCTGGAATCCCTAGATTTCTATAAGACTCACTTAAGCAGCATCTTTTTTATAAAACCTTTCCTATCCTTCTAGCTGCCAGTGTCATATATTCCCCTCACCTAGTACCTATTTTGTAAGTACATACATTACATATTGTGGGTGTGTGTATACAGAGAGAGAGAGAAAGCAACAGAAATTCAGAAAGAGACAGAGAGGGAAAGAGAGATATAGGGAGGGAGGGAGAGATAAAGAATGAGAGGGGGGAAGAAAGGAAGGAAGGGGGGAAGGGCAGAAGAGAGAGGGGAGAATGAGAGAGATTGAGAAAATGAGAGAGAGGAAAAGAGGGAGAAAGAGAGAGGGAAATAGAGGGGGAGAGAGAAAAAGGGGATAGAAATAAAAGGAGAGAGGAAGAGAGGGCAGGAGTGAGGGAGGGAGAGAAAGAGAGCATGTATGAAAACACACACATTATGTGTTTTTCCTGAGGGAATACAAGCTCTTTAAGGAAAGGGAGTATTTTACTTTTAGTTTTGAAATTCCAGATCAGAGAGGGAAGAGGCAGGAGGAATATTATTGCAATACATTCCCTCATCTGGAAATCACTCCCCATACTTTATGATTAATTTACCTTCAAAATCTAGCTAAAGTCAGAATTCCTCCATGAAATTCAATTCAAATCAACATTTATTAAGCACTTACTATGTGTTGAGGGAAATATAGCTAGACAATATACTGTCTAATGGGAAAAATGAAGATTTTAATGGACTACAATCTCAATATAAGTTAACATTATTTTGTGACAGCCAATTTTTTTTAAAGGAAATGGAAATTAGATCTTGAGCAACAATAATAGATTTATAAACACCGGAGGTAATAGATTCCCTTTGCTGTGAAGGGCTACACTTAATGAACTTATCCTTATCCTACTGTATCTTTCTTGGACTTTTGAAGTAACAATTTAAAATTTTTTGATACATCAATGGAAAAGGTTACCATGTAAGCTCAAGGCACTATTATTACTGTTTCATATTAATTTTGACAGTGTATCTAATTCTTGGAAATTGTGGTTAACTGTCATTCTCTTCATTCTTTGTCCTTTTTTTCACTACTCCACTTTTCTCTACAATGGAATGCCTTTTTATATTTTCCCTATTACATGGGTTTCCATTTTCAAGGAATTCAACATATAGATTCTTCCACCCTTTGGGAGACAAGGCCTCAGACAGTAGACACATGGATTGTTGCTAGGCCTTAATTAAATATTTCCAGCCTGAGAGATAACTCTTAGAAGTCATGACAGTCACCCTATTAGCTGAGGTCTTTGGGGGAAGAATTTGACCATGAGGTGAAGGAAGAAGGCTGACTGAAAAGGAAACTATTATCCCAGAAGGAAATTTTGAAAAAGTTTGACATATCGGGGGAGAACCTCATAAAGTGATGAAGTAATTAAACAGAAAAATTCTCAGATTCTATGTAAATTATGTGTTTAAAGTATGGGAAAATCCTTCCTTAGACTGGGATCATTAGTGAGGATTCAGAAAAGTTTGAAGCAATAATCTGACAGTGATTTTCATTTTATAAAAACCAGCATTTCAGTAATGTCAGCTTGGAGGAAGACCTAGAGTAAAAGCTGCAAGGCTTTTATCTTACTCTCCATTTTTATGAATGGTATGGATAAAGACAGAGATCAAATGCTTATCAAAGCTGCAGATGACAAAAAAGTTGGCAGGAATAGATATTAGATGAAAGAGTTAAGATACAATATCTGAGATATCTAGAATGATGAGCCAAGTCTAGCTATATGAAACTTAATTAAGGTTAAGTATAAAATTCTTTATTTCAATTGAAACAGTTAAGTTCAGAAATGTAGGGTAGATAAGGTACCAGTGAAAAAGGTCTTATGGAATTAGTGGATGGCAAAATTAATATGAACCAATAGCATCATATGTTAGTCTCCAAAGATGACGAATCTTAAGTTGTACTGATTGAAATGAGCACAGTGAGAGTCCTGCCTTCTGATTGGATCATATTAGATTTCTAGTATTGTGCTCAATTTTGGTCAGTCCAGTTTAAAGAGGGACCTTAACAAGGTAGAGGATCAGCTAGAATCAACTACCCATATAAAGGAGGGAAACCAGGTTGCTAAATGGTCTGGAAGTCATAGGAAATATTAGGACATAGTGATATTTAGTCTAGAAGATGGGAAGATTTCAGGAGTCATGTTTATTGTCTTCAAATTGCTGAAGTTTGCCTCCAGGAAGAGAAATTAAACATATTTTGTAAAAAGACTGAACTGTGGGGCAGCTAGGTGGTGCAGTGGATAGAGCACCAGCCCTGAAGTCAGGAGGACCTGAGTTCAAATCTGATCTCAGACACTTAACATTCCCAGCTTTGTGACCCTGGGCAAGTCACTTAACCTCAATTGCCTAAGCAAAAAACAAAAACAAAACAAAACAAAAAAAAAAACCCACAACTGTGATCTGTGGGTAAAGATAAAAAGAAGACAAATTGTGACCGTATGAAAAAGGCCTTTCAATATTTAGAACTATCCTATATTGGAATGGGCTGACTTATGAGGTAGTGTGTTCTCCATCACTAAAAGAATCCAAGAAGAGATTGAATATCCATATGATAGAGACGTATAGAGAATGATGGCTCAGATTGAATTAGATAATCTATAATCATCAGGGCAGCTACATGGCACAGTAGATAGAACACTGGGCCTGGAGTCAGGAAGATCAGTTTCCTGATCTGTAAATTGAAGTAGAGAAGGAAATGATAAACCACTCTAAGATCTTTGCCATGAAAACTCAAAATGGAGTCACATGGAGTCAGACATTGCTGGAACAACAATAATAATAACAAAAAAAATCATCAAATCAGACTTTCAGAGTTAAAAAAACCTTTAGGCATCTCCTAATCTAATCTCATTTTACTGATGAGGAAACTGAGGCCCAGAGGAATATTTTTGTTGTTCTTGGTTTCATTCATGGACAGCCTGACAAGAACATTGTTGTTTATACAGAGTTGGAAAGCTACACTTGATTACAGACGCTAATCAAGTTACATCAATTTAACAGGGCCAACTTCATTATAAAAGAGCTTTGTTCCTAGATGTTTAGATAATTGACTTACCATTGTATTTTTTTCTAATAACTTTACCTTGGCTTCTTCAGAGAGATACTGAATATTTTGCAAATATCCAATCATTTAAGCTCTTGAATATATTGACTTTTAAACGTCTAAGTTTCCTATAAAGTTCTAGGAAAAATGGAATTTTGTAAAGTATTTGTAAATACTTATGAGTTCACAGAACTTATAGCTAGATGAGATCCTAGAGGTCATCTAGTCCAGCCCCTCATTTTGCAGATTAGGGAAGGTCAAGAAACCTACTCAAAGTCACAAAACTATTACATTCCAGAGCCAGAATGCAAACCCAGGCCTTCTTTCTAACAACAAACACAGAGATCGTACACCTGCCCACCAGAAACAACTGGAATTTGGTGTGACTTTCCCAAACATCAGGGTCTCTCTGTATCTTTTTTCCTTTGGATACCCATGTGATTTGTTCATCTAAGTGTCAGGAGAAAGAGGCAAATTCTGAAATCAGCAAGTATTCCGTATTAAGAAAGCTAATAAAAATTTGATTCTTAAAATCCACACTAATGAAATCTGTTTTTATTGTTTATGTTTGTTTTGCTTTGCTTTACTTTGTTTTGTTTAGTGTATTTTAAAGATGGGATTATTTTCCCCAGGCTGGAAGTGTGGCAATAACTCATGGACCAAAGTCACTATGGATCAGTATAGAAGTTTTAATATGTTTCATTTCCAGCCTGGACCAGTTTTGTCCTTCCTTAGCCTAGTTTTCCCTACTCCCAAGGATTTATCATATTGGTACCACATTTAGTGAACAATCGATTTAACTTTAGCCCTATTGTAGCTCAGAACTCCTGAGCTAAAGTGATCCACCAAGTCTCAGCACTCCTAGGAAGGACTATCAGAGCATATCATTATTTTTTGGCAAATATGTTGTTTTTAGAAGAAGAATATTTGTGAATATCTTTAAAGAAAAATTTTAATCTGGTTCCTTCAATTGTCATTTTTAGTCATTTGCTTCTACCTAGCCAAAAAAAAGAAGCATTTATGTAGTGCTTACTATGAGCAAGGCACTGGGTTAAGCACTGGCAACACAAATAAGCCAAAAAAGAGTCCCTGATTGCAAGAAGCTCAATCTAAGAGTGAAGGAAACATACAAACAATTATGTACAAACAAAATATATACAGGAAAAATTGGGGATAATCATATTGGGAAAGTACTAAGTTTAAGAAGACTGAAAATAGAAGGTAGAATTTCAAATGCAATGTGAAGAAAGTCATAGAAAACAGTAGGTGGAGATAAAGAGGGCGAGTATTCCAGCATAAGGGACAGAGTGAAAATCTTTATGTTAAGAGATGGAGCATGTTTTGAGAAGAGCGAAAGAAGGTCTGTGTCATTCAATCACAGAGGATGTGTAAGAAGACTAGAAAGATAGAAAGGGGCCAGATTAAGAAAGGCTTTAAAAGTCAAATAGAAGATTGCATATTTGATCCTGGAAATAATCGGGAGCCCCTGGAGTTTACTGAATAGAATAGTAACATGGGCAGAACTGTGTTTTAGAAAGATTAATTTGACAGCAAAATGGAAGGTTCACTGGAGTAGAGAAAGACTTGAGTCAGTTAATTGCTATTTTTGAGTCATCAGTATAATACAATAGTGTAGAGGTGAGGTAATAAAGATAGTAGCAGTGTCAGAGAAGAGAAGGGAACAGATTTATACAAGACATGTTACAAAGGTCTATACAAAGTAACAAAGGTTATAAAGAAATGATGAACTGATTTGCTATGGGCAATGAGAGTGAGACAGGAGCCCAGAACGACTCCTAGTTTGTGAGCCTGGGAGACTGGAGTTTGGTGGTGCCCTCAACAATAACAGGAAAATTAGCGAGAGGGAAGGTTTGATTAAAAAGATGAATTCAGCTTTGCATATGTTGAGTTTAAGATGTCTACAAGACATTCAAGATGCATTGTCCAAGAGGCAATTACAGATACAAGCCTAGAAGTCAGGAAAAAACTTAAGACTAGAAAAATAGATCTGCAAGTCATCTGCACAGACATGATAATTGAATCCTCACTTGATTTTCCAGTCTTTCCCTTTTCCAGACCAAACTGAAAAATACATTCTCAATATCTATAGTCCAAACTGAGGCAAAAAACCTTTGAGTGCAGCTCAGTCCTAATCCAACACCATAGTTAGCAGTTTAGAAGTTAATAAACTTGCCTGTCACATAAACACAAAGGGCACTGTGTTTCACTGTCTGGGTCATGGACATCTCTTGCCACTAAACAGCCAGGTTAAGATTCTGTGATGTTGTTTCTCTGTCCAGATTAAACAAAGTCTGTAAGGGTTGCCAGAGAAATACTGAACATTAAAAGAAAATATGAATTGTTTCAAGTTCCAAATTCCCGTATGATAGGAGGAGAGAAGTTGTCTTGAGCAACTAAAGTGCTGTAGCTTCCATGTTCAGAATTTCAGTATTGACAGGAAATAGAAGATAAGGTATAACATAGGGACATTCATTTACTTTTATGGATATTTCCTTCCATTGTTCCTTCTTCTATTTCAACTTTTGTCCTTCTCACTTCCAATTTCTTGGATAATTTAAAATCTCAAGATCATCCATTTGGAGGTAGAAGAGCTTAGAGGGTAATTTCTCTGATTTTACAAATGTGGAAAGTGAAGTCATGACAGGTTAAATGATTTTCCCAGAATCACACAGGAAATCAATGACAGAAGCAGAATCTGAATTCAGGTTCTCTGATTCCAAATTTACTGTTTTTTTCACTATACAATAGTAACTCTCAGATGACTTTTGAAGTGGAGCCTTCTTTCAAGCATACTCATATACAATTTTGGAAAATGTTGTTTCCAAAAGAACATTACCTAATCCCAAAGAAAGGACTTGGTACATTATAGAACGTGGAATGATCTTTCACCTATAATTTTTAAGGTTTACAAAGTACTTTTCCTTACAACTCTGTGGATTAAAGAAATGAAAAAAAA
>JAJPUD010001304.1:418339-457569 GCA_023553655.1 Myrmecobius fasciatus | reverse complement strand
AAAAGCTTGGGAAAGGGAAGTTTTTTTGCAAAGGTCAATGTTGAAAGGTCACTCATATGTTTTGCAAATAAAAAGCTTTATTAAAAAAAAAAGAAAATATAGCAAGAGAGGATTTAGGTATTATAATTCTGAAAGTTTGGGATCTAATTACAGAAAGTACAATAAGGATCCATAAGAGTATGTTAGACTAAGTTTAAAAATGCAATCATGCTATTATCTCTTTATGAAACACGAGCAGGACAATATAGGATCATAGACTTTGAACTGTATTTAAATGTCAGAACCTTTATTTAATAGATGAGGCAACTAAAATCCAAAAAAGTTAAGTGGTATATTGAGGACATACAGGTAATAAGTATCAGAGCTGAGATTTGATCCCAGGTCCTTTGACTCCAAACTTGACTTTCTTTCCAACTATACTGAAATACCTCTGAAGTCCCTTCAGTCAGTTAGAAAAGGAAGAGTGATATTGGTCAAGGAATAATTGCTCATACCTCTGGGTAACCCTTAAAAAACAATGGAACAGGGGCAGCTAGGTGGTGCAGTGGATAGAGCACCAGCCCTGAAGTCAGGAAGACCTGAGTTCAAATCTGGTCTCAGACACTTAGCATTCCCTAGCTGTGTGACCCTAGGCAAGTCACTTAACCCCAATTGCCTCAGCAAAAAAAAAAAAAAAAAAAAAAGATTCTAGAGTCAATGAAAAATTAATAGAATAATATTTTAATTCATATTTGAAGGAAATGTGAAATTTCAATTAAAGGCCAGTGAAAATAAAGATTTTATTTTTTCCTATCCAAGTTCACAAATCCCTGAATCAGTCCATGTTATCTCAGTTTAAAAATCTCTGCTAGGAACCCATATCCTTTAGAAATGGGGGAAGTAGCTTCCCAGCTTCTTCTCTTCCAGCTCCATGTAACTTCTTGCTGTATTTTATAATTGAAAATGTCCATATTAGCCCCTTACTTCCTGTGGTTAGGCACTGGTCTTTGAGACCAACTGCCTTGCATTATGTAATGGTGGTTACAGAAAGTTGAAAGTAAGAGATTGCCTTCAAATGCCTCCCACCTCTTCCTCCTCAGTAGCCCAGAGCATTGAGGTACAGAAGCATGAATATGGAATATGTGTTCATGTGTATTTATTTTTATATGAGTGTATATGTGTATATTTATATATGTATATTTATTTATCTATATCTGAGCGTGTGTTTATACATGTTTATGTGTGTGTGCATATTTATATGTGTGTCTATTTATTTATATATGTGTATATTTATATGTGTATTTATTTATATATGTGTGTATGTATATTTATATATGTGTATACGTGTATTTATTTATATATATATACATAGATAGATAGATACATAAACTCTGTCTTTGTTTCTGTCTCTGTCTCTCATACACACACATACACACACAATATATATATATATAACATTCTATTATGTATACTTTCAGAGCATACCTCACAGTATTATCAGAGAAGCCCTAAGTACTGGGGATATTCACTCAAGCACTATGTTCCACTCTAGTCCCTCTCAAACTACCTAATATTTAATAATTTTTATATATTTGTATTTAAAAGCTTTATATCTGTGCTGAATATACAAATAGGTGTGGTTTTGGATGTGGATACACATGTACATACAGAAACATATATTATTTCCTCCATTAGAATGTAAGGATTATTTCATTCTTTGTGTTCCCAGTGCCTGGCATGATGACTGACCCATAGTGAGCACTTAATAAATATTTGTAGATTAATTGATTGAGACTGAGATAGCTATACTTCAGAAGGACAGTGTAATGTAAAAGGGGCAAGACATATACACAAATAATTATAATATAAGAGAGCAGGGCAGGGACAAAGAAGAGATCTAAGTCAAATATATAAATATGTATATATAGACTTACTATATATTTTCATTGTACATTACATATATTATCAATATAACTATGTATTTGCCTTTTTTTAGAATTCAACTAAGTAGAGGCCTGTAAAGAGTTTTCCAAATGCTAAGTATATAATTTTAAAGAGAAATTTAAAAATAGAGCTGACCTTCAGCAAAACCAGGCTAAGTATTTTTACCTCTGGTGCCCTTTGACCCTTTCAGTATCATTTCCCTCATATTTTGGAGCCTTTGTTTGCCTGGTCCTTCCCATTCAATCATCTTTCCCCTTGTCCTATTTCACAATTCAACTTAATTCAGTATCTTTCACTAATTAATTATAGGGACTTGGGCAAATCATGTCACCATTCTGGATCTCAGTTACCTCAACTGCAAAATGAAGATGTTAGAGTTGCATTAATGATCTCCAAGTCCTTTTCAAGGTCCAAAATTCTATGCTATTGTGATTTACTGAGTGAGTTCTAGAGGAAATGTACCATGCTAGGTCTGAATCAGACACAAAGATAGAAGATGGCTTCCCTCAGATTCTTTAGGGAAGATGAATATATGCAAATATTCCGACTAGTAAAATATGATCACAAAGAATTAAAGCTGAGAATCACCCAAAGAACATGGAGATTCCAGAGGGAGTAAGCAGCAACACTTTGCCAACCAGGAATTACTTAAGAGAAGTAATGTAAAGGATGTATGAGAGAAGGTGGGCTAGCCATTTGTACAGAGAAGGATTTGACTACTGACTAACATGCCCATTCTCCATTACTATCCATATAACAAAAGACCTAGAGAAAGACTTCTGAGCCATTAGGTAGACCCCCTATTCTGGGTTTAGGGGAGAACATGGAGAAGAGATGAAGGATAAAAGGGTAGTGTATGCTACATCCCACATCAGTAAATTGATCCACATAAGAATTAACTAATCCACACTTAGGCACCCCCAACTGGAGGTTTAAGTTATTTTGCTTTTAGAGTTATTTGCATTTTAACAGTGGGCTCTAGAAGAACCTTTAAGATCCAGATTATTGAATGATGCCATTTCAGGCACTGTGTGTGGTAAGAACAAAGATATTTTGCTCTGCCTGGCTCTCTGTGTTTTTCAAATCATACCATTTTGGACAGCTGTTATTTTCTACCCATTCATAAGATGGGCCCAGTTCTATTCACTCAACAAAGATTTATTAGGTACCTACTATAGGAGCTTAGAGATGCTGAGGATTTTTGATGTTTTTGTTTTACTCTTTAAAGAAGTGCAACATGCCTTAATGGGAAAAGACCTGGTCTTGAGGTCAAGAAGAACTTTGACATCACTAGCTGTATAACTAGAAAAGTCTTTTAATTTTTCAGTCCTCTAGACAATTCCTTAAGATCGTAAGTTATAAAGCTGTCACATATTGAGAGAAATTATAGGTCCAGGTTTTATATATGTGTGTATGCATGTATATATACTTATATGTGTATATGTATATACACATACACACACATATATATATGAAATGCATATATATGTATACATGTATTATGTGTGGGTATGTTTGTACATGTGTGTGTATATGTATATGTGTATATATATGTGAGTGTGGGTGTGATTCAAGGGGAAAGAGAAGCTCAGATCCAAAAAGGAAATAAATATCAAATGAATAAAACAAAGAGTCACAAAGACAAGAGAAGTCTTAACTTTGGTCAGTGTACCCCCAAAAAATTTGAAAATATTTCAAATATAAAAATACAACTTGATCCTTATGGTAGAATTTGAAAAGAAGAGCAGCAATGAGAACCAGAGAACTGCCTTGGAGGTAAGAAAATCTTGGCTGAAGTCTTGTCTCTGTCACATACTGGTTGTTTGATGTAGGGGAAAACACTTGACATTTTCATAACATAGTATGATAAAAAAAAGATGAACGCACATGAAAATGCAAATTCAATATGTATAACTTGCTATTCTTTTTAAGTATACAACACACATGTAAATTTCTTTGTTTTTCCCTTTTTTTCTTCTTCTTTCCCCTCCTCATAAATGGCTACCATTAAACACAAATAACTAAACACAAAATGGTATTTATAGAATAATTTTACATAATTGTTATATGTGTATGTATATATGTGCATATACATATATAATATGCAATGTGTTTGTGTTTATGTACATATATAATGTATAATGTATATATGTGTGTACATATATAATATGTAAATATGTAAAATTATTCTATACATACTTCTATTTATCAATTCTTTCTCTGGAGGCAGACATGATCTTTCTTATTATGTCCTTTATAGTTAATTTGGGTATTTATAATAGTCAAAATGACCTATTTATGCAAAGGCATTCTTAAAATAAAATTGTTGTTAATGTATACAGTGCTTTCTTGGTTCTACTCATTTTGTTCTTCATTATTTCATGCAAGTTTTTCCATGTTTTTCTAAAACCACCGAGCTCATCATTTCTGATAGCACAATAGCATTATGTCACAATGATATACCACAACTTCTTCGGCCATTCCTCAATTGAGGGCATCCCTGCAATTTTTAATGCTCTGCTACGATAAAGAAAGCTGCTATAAACATTCTAGACATAGGTTCTTTCTCTTTTTCTCTAATCATCTTTGGAAATAGAGTCAAGAAGTACAAGCAATTTAGTAATCCTGGGCATAATTCCAAATTTCTTTCTAAAATGGTTGGATTAGGGACACAGAGGTTTGGTGACTTGTTGACAGTCAGGAAGCCAATATGTATCAGAGGCAAGATCTAAATTCAGATCCACTTGACTTTTTGGCCTGCTGTCTATCCACCATGCCATGGTATGTCTCACATATTGATTTAGGATTTGTTAAATTTTCAAAGATAACCAATTAATATTAATGTCATATTATTCCATCAAAGTCCTGATATCTGATGGAAAAATGAATGAATGAATGAAAAATATCTATGCAAACCTTACTTTTGGTGAAGCACTGAGTTATGTATAAGGAATAGAAAAGCAAAGTAAAATTGCATCTACCCTAAAGAAATTTACATACTAATAGACATATATGGGGAGATGGAATTGTAGACGAGGAAGGGCATTTTGGTCTGGGAGGTCACTGGAATAATGAATGGAGCCATTGGGGAGCCAAATGACACACCCTCTCCAGAAACAATAGCAGTATTGATTTGATTATGCAGGTGACCTGGAGTTCTCACAGAATCACAAAATCTCAGAACTAGAAAGGATCTCTGAGAACATCTAATCAAGTGCATTTTTCAAAATGTGATTGGAAATCCCTGGACATCCCTGAAATCCTTTTCCAGAGCCTGGGAAGTCAAAACTGTTTAGAAAGAATACTAAAACATTTTATTTTCTAATATAGTAAATACTGATAGATATAAAATATAGAAATAAAATCTCTTACCAACAGAAATGAGTCCTAAAACCAAAAAGTGTAAAAACCAATCTAGTCCAATCTGAGCCTGATCAACATTGACAACAAAAGGTCATCTAATGCCTTCTTTCAAAAGCTCCAGTGAAAGAAAACCCATTATTTTCTCAGGTAACACATTGTTCCTTGGAATGTTAGGGTGTTTTACTTACAGAGAACAAAACTTGGCTCTGATATTCATCCATTTACTCCACACTCTGCCCTATGGAGCAAAGCAAATCATGTCTAATTTCTCTTCCAATCTTTAAATACATGAAGACAACTCCAATGCTTTCTTAAAGCTGATTCTTGAAATTATTTCACTGGAATGGGATCACTGACTGACTTGATCAAAATGAAAGGATTTCAAATAACATCTGACTAAATCTGCTGAAAACCAGCCTAGTTAAGTATAAAACCATTTATGCCACCAAGTAATGATTTATTTAAGCCACAACAATTTACAAAGATTACCTACAAAGACATGGAGGGAGTCTAATCTGGATCTGTAGAGGGAGAGGCATACAGGAGGGAGGAAAATGAACAATCAACAATAAAAGTCTTATAATGTTCTAGGCACTGTACTGACCTATGTGGATATAGATACAAAAGTGAGACAGACAATCTCTACTTTTAAGGAGCTTACATATTTCTAGGATATAGTTTGAACATGAGCAGGATAAATATCTAATCGCTGGCTCATGTAAATTTAGAAAAATATATAAGTAAAATATGAACCAAGCAACATAAAATATTCCAAATCATAACTTCAGAAAATGTAGCCACGTCAACAACCATAAGAATGATAGACAAATAGATCATCTTGTCACTGGTATACAGCAACAAAAGCTGGCAAAGTTCACTGTGAGCAAAGCCACAGGAGTGAAAAAGGAAAAACCATTAAGAATGATGAGCACAACCAAAGAATAGATACATGCATAGTCAGTTTTTTTAAAAAATAAATAAAAGACTGCTCCAACATATCTACAACACAATGATTTTGAAAATGAGTATGTAGCTATATTTTATATCCATATTATGTTATTTAACTCTATAAATAGAAAGTAAACTTGTCTGCTAAAATATAAGCTCCATTAAGGAAAATATTGTCTCACTTTTGTGCTTGCATATCTAAAAATTAATAATTTCCCTGGAACACATTAGGTACTTAATAAGCAAGGGTTAAATGATTGATTACTGACAATAAGATGGTTTTGTGGATAAAATGCCAGGCCTGGAGTCAGAAAAACTCATCTTTCTGAGTTCAAATCTAATTTCAGACATTTACTAATTATATGACTGAGCAAGTCACTTAACTCTCTTTGCCTCAGTTTCCCTATCTATAAAATGAGCTGGAGAAGGAAATGGCAAGCCACTCCAGTATCTTTAACAAAAAAAAAAGTGAGGGGGAGTCAAAGAGTCAGATATGATTGAACAACAACCAATAAGAATTATTGATTGATCAATTGATTTAAAAAAGAAACAACTGATTGTAGTCAAATGAGTCAAAATCATTAGGGGAATCTCTACCTAAAGCTATCAAGTTATATGTTAAACAAAAATTCTTTGGGTAACCCAATTCTATTAATATACACATACCCTTACAGATCATAATAACAAAACTAAACATTTTCTAAGAAACTAAGGATGCTATAAAAGACTGCATCCACCCTGGGAAGATTCAGGTTTAAATACTTGATGCTTTAAAAAAAAATTCAGTTTTGAAAGAGCAGTAGAAAAACAGGTAAACAAATACACTTTTGGTGATACTTTAAATAGGATAATCATCGTAGAAAATGATTTGAAATTATGTGAAAGAAATCACTAAATTTCTAAACCCTTTAATCCCACTGTTAGGCACTTTCCCAACACAGAGAGAGAAACAAAGGTTTTATATTTTTAATTCAAGAAACATAAGTTAATGACATATTATGTGCAAGGATGTGAGAATATAGATGAATACAAAATAGGTCCTGTCTTCAAATAATTTACATTCTCCTGGGAGGGGGATAAAATAAAGACACAGATAAATATGGCACAAGATAAATTGAGGAGGGAAAGTGCATTAATAAGTGAGAGAGATATAAGAAGGGGAGACCAAAAAACTCTTCACAGAGAAGATGGCACCTGAGCTGAGCCTTGAAGATTCTAAGGGGCAGAGATGAAAAAAGGACAGTCTGAGCAAAGCAATAACCTGTACAAATTCATAGAGGTAAAAAATAGAATGTCGATTTCAGCAAATCCCTAATAGAGCTGTTTGGCTAGACCATCAGATTTATGACGTGTACTAGTATGAATAAGACTGAGAGGTAAGTAAGCACTAAAATTATTAATAATAATAGCATTTATATAGCATCTATATCAGGCACTATATTAATTACCTTATCAATTTGATCTCATTTGATTCTAACAACAACCCTGAGCTGTAGAAGTTTTCATTATCCTCATTTTACAGATCAAGAAACACTGTCAGTGTTTGATGCCAGATTTGAACTCAAGTGTTTCTGCCTCCAGGGCCTATGTACTATCCATTCACTATACCACATAGGACCATTGTGAAGATTCTTAAATGTCAGATTCAGGAGGTGATACCCTCAATAAAAATAAGGAAATTTGGGGAAAGGGTAAATTGTAGGGGGGAAATAATGAGTTTTGTTTGAATCTACTGAACTCAAGATGTCTATGGTGTATTCAAGAGATGTCCAACACACAATTTATAATACAGGACTGAAGTTTAAGAAAGAGATTAGGGCCACCTATATATAAACTGGAGAGTCATCTGTGAGGAGTTGATATTTGAACCTATAAAGGCAAATGAGATAAGAAATGTCCCTTAAATGATTGACTGAGACAATTTTTGAAGAAAGCATCCATTATGGCTGAGGAAAAAAGTTTCCTAATTGCAAAAAAACCTCTAGGGAACATTTTCTGGAAGCACCCTAGCCCAATTTCATCATGAAATAATATTCAAGTTTGAATTATGAGACTGGTATCATATTAGTTGCTTTTAGATCTGAAAAGACTTTAGAGATTATCTAATCCAACTAAGTGGTTGAGTAGTTTCATTTGGCTTAGATATTTTTATTTTTTACAAAAGCAGATGAAGATAGCTAGGCCATAATATTGAATAGTACCTTAGTATTCTGGAGGGGAAAGCCAGCAATTTTTTTTTTAACTTCGTGCTCAAGCCCGATATTTAGCCTGAGTCCGATATTTACATAACCATTGATTACTTTTGCTAAAAGCAATTCTACTAAGGTTGTTTGCATAGTTTTGGCCTAACCACAATTCTCTCAGTGAGTTCACATTGATTCAGTAACTAACAGAGACATTTCCCCCTGGTAAGAGAGGGAAATAAGAAAGAAAAAGATCAACCAAATTTCAGCATCAATTTGGTGGAAATTTTCTATTTCTGGATTTTTATAGTATTTGTTCATTCTGTCAAGGCTAAAATGGAATACAAAATCAACAATTCCTCTTTCAAACACTTTTGAAGGTTCTGGATCAACCACAGTGTACACATACCCAATGGAAGCTTATACAATGGAAACAGACAAAAGGAAATAGAAGGCACTGTTTGTGAGATGAAGTTGCTTTGTTGAACACACATATACACACACACAAAGCAAACAATGGCTTAGTAGGAACTCATAACTTAATACCAAATATTGTTTTCTATTTTTGGAGAGAGTTCCTCTCAAAGATGAACTTGAATATAATCTTAGAATCCTGACTGGTCTTTGAGTGTACTGCTTTTAAAATGGCCCTTTCTGGAACTAGGCTAACAATATTATCTAGTTAATTATTAGAGTGAGTATTTTAGAGCATTAGAGTGAATAAGTTGTGTGAATTATACCAGTCATTCTGAAACTCTTAACACCAATAGTATATACAGAACTAGGGGCTAAGTCACCAGGTCTAAACAGGAAACAAGAGTATTCTTGACCATAAATTTCCTGAACCAGATGCCTAACCTGATTGATATCCTGGTTCAATGCTTTCTTCTTTAGTGTGTGATAGTATATATACTGATTCTGTTATCTATCCCCATGGATCTTTGAAGTGTGAAATCACTCAATGAGTTAGTATTTCTCAAATACTATGGTTAACAGACCTCTTCCTACCTTAATACCTATAATTCAGCCATCTGCTGAGACAAAAACAAAAAGGAACCTTCCTTTATTACTCCCCAATGTCTCATTCCCATTCTTCTTAGCCCTTCCACCTCTCAAGTCTCTGTTTTCCCTCCCTCTTGCCTTCCCTGATGCTCTAACTTTAATTAATTTCTCTTCATCTGAGACTTCTTCCTTTCTTGCTTTCTTTCCTACTTCTTATGCTCTTGGAATCTTGGGTCCCTCTGGGAAAAAAAAAGCAAACTACATCACTTCTTCTCCACAACTAAGCTTTTCTCCCCTTATGTCCTCACACATGAAATTAAGAGAAATAGAAATGCTTCTTGATTGACTCACTACAATTTCCAGGCCTTTACCTTTGTCACTTTCACTTAGCCATCTTTTCTGTTTTCAGATTTGTTCTATGCAACCATACCATATAGTCTAGATTTTTGTGACAGCTCTAAAGACATTCTCCCTCCTTTCTCAAGGAATTCACTATCTGGATCAGTGTTCCTCTGAATTCCAAATTCCGCAAATATGCTCCTTCTTAGCATAATAGCTTTAACCTTTTCTTAGGGCTACCCATATATAAACTGGAGAGTCATCTGTGTGGAATTGATACTTGAATCTATAAAAGCAAATGAGATGAGAAATGACCTTTAAATAATTGACTGAGAAAAAAAATTTGCTAAGGTAATTGGGGTTAAGTGACTTGTGTAGGGTCACACAGCTAGGAACTATTAAATGTCTGAGACCAGATTTCAACTCAGGTCTTCCTGACTTCAGGGCTGATGCTCTACCTACTGTGTCACCTAGCTGCCCCTTGAGACAACTTTTTTAAAGAAGAAACCATCCATCATGGCTGAGGAGAAAAGTTTCCTATTGGCCAAAACCTTCAGAGAGCATTCTCTGGTAGCTTACCACTTCCAATTGCATACTATTATCAATTTTTGAATTCCTGGTTCCCTTACCCTGTCAGCACTCACACTTTGCCATCTGGTTACTGCACCAAAAAAAATCACACAGACATCCTACTGGGCCTACGATAAACTAGGGTTATCTAATAGCATGTTTCAAATATGTCCTCATTTGCAATCACTCTGTTCTTCCATTGTTGATTCTTTATTTCTCTCTCTGAAGCAACTATTTCAAACCTTTTCTTAAGAGTCCTATAACTCCTCCATGTTATTCTTTTCAAAGGAACTTACCTCTATTTTGTTGAAAATATAATAGTAATTGGCATGAAAATTCTCCTCTGTCTTTCTCCACCCTTCACAATTGCTCTTAAAAATTTTCCATTGTCTCCTCCTTTGCTCCATTACATAAAGAACAAGTAATCCTTCTTCCCCAAATTATCTCCTCTACTTGAGTCCTTATTTCTATTCCCTACCATTTCCTACAGGAAATTGCCCCTTCAATCATTTCATTTCAGTCTCTCTTGCTCCTTCAATCATTTCATTTCACTCTCTCTCTCTCTCTCTCTCTCTCTCTCTCTCTCTCTTTTTGCTTTTTGCTGAGGCAATTGGGGTTAAGTGACTTGCCCAGGGTCACACATCTAGGAAGTGTTAAGTGTCTGAGATCAGATTTGAACTCAGGTCCTCCTGACTTCAGGGCTGGTGCTCTATCCACTACACCACCTAGTTGCCCTCCCTCTCTCATTTTCAATCATTTTATCTGTTGGCTCTTTCCCTGCTGCTTGCAAACATGGACGAATTATCTCTATCCTCACAAAAAGCTTTCTTTTGACCTTGCCATCCCTTCAAAAGATTATTCTATGAGACAATAGAAATAATATCTATCATATAGGATCAACTAAATGTTTTCCTTTAAAAGTATTGAAATCATCCTTGATATGTTTTAACTGTTAGATTGTCTATGAATATATTTTTTACTTCCATTGCCAAATCTGAAAGAAACAAATAGGTCTAACCCACAATATCTTGGGTTTTTTCTTTCTTTTTTGGCCAAATTCTTAGAAATGTCATCCATACTCTTTGCCTCTATTTTCTATCCTCTTAGTAACAAACATTCTACTGAAAATGTTCTCTTCTGACTACTAAATCCAATTTTTTTTCTCCGTTCTCCTCACCCTACCTGTTATTGACACTATTATCTACTCCCTCCTCTTAAAAATAACTTATTCTCTCTTTCATTCCTTGTCAACTTATCAACAAATTAGTTGTCAACTGCTTATTGGACATTTCACCTGGATGCCCCATTGGCATCTTAAACCAAAATGTCCAAAGTAAAATTCATTATATTTCTCCATAATCCCATCATTTGCCATATTTCTCTTAAAACTGCCATACTCCTAGTTATCCATAAATTTAAATTGTAATTATCCTTAACCCTTTCTCTTCCTTATCACATTCCCCCAACCAACCAATTGACAAATCTTGTTGATTCTATCTCCACCAAATCTATCTTATATGCCTCTTCTCCACTAAATAACTACTTCCCTAATTCATACTCTCACCAAGACTGTTGCTATATTGGTCTTCCTACTCCT
Source organism: Myrmecobius fasciatus (assembly GCA_023553655.1). NCBI lineage: Eukaryota > Metazoa > Chordata > Mammalia > Dasyuromorphia > Myrmecobiidae > Myrmecobius > Myrmecobius fasciatus. The sequence goes on along the minus strand of JAJPUD010001304.1, from coordinate 445,644 downwards.
ACTCTCCTCTCCAATCTGTCCATACATTGACTCAGCTGCTAAATTAAATATTCCGATGTAGGTCCAAAGATATCACTACCCTCCTCAAAAATCATCCATGATTTTCTATTATCTCTAGCATAAAATACAAATTCTTCATTCAGAAATGTAGAGCTCTCTTCCTATTATCTAGCTCCTACCTTATTATTCACCTCCATGTATGCCATATTTCAGTCACAGACTTCAGATTCTAATTTCCATGTACCCATAGGCTGTCCCTCATGTCTGGAAAAAATTCATTCCTCCTTATTTAACCCTTCTTTTTACCTATGGCTCCAATGTCAAAACCTACAATAACAGTTTTGTGGCCTATGCAATTGATAGTTCTTCCTCCCTAGTATGTATGTGTATGTATGCATATTGGATATGTGTGTATATGTATGTATGTATGTGTAAATATTTTATAATTTTACCCCCCCACCCTAATGGAATACTAGCTCCTATTTTGTTTCTGTATCTTCCACACTTAGAACATAGCTTTGCACATAGAAGTACTTAATAAATCTTTGCTTAACTAATTAAATGTTCCTCTTTTGTTTACTTCAGTTGTACATAAGACTTTTCTATTTTAATTTTCAATAATGATATAGGATTACAAAGAAAAAGAAAATAGCTTAAATAGCTTAAAGAGAGAAATAAAGGAACAGCAGGAAAGTTTCATTTTTTTGTTGTTTTTGTTTTCTTTATGTTACATTTAAAGGTGTTCTGCAAAAGGGCCAATATAAAGAGAAGCTTGAGATATTGGAGAAAGAAAAGTAAATGTGAAGCTTAAAGGGGAAAGGGAATAAGGGACAACAATTAAAGAAAGAGGATTGGGAAGCATTATTTTGTTTCAAGATATACCATGAACTTTGCAAGAATGAAAGCAAAGAAAGACAGGGGAATAGTGGTATGGAGATATGACAGCAGAGAGTAGCACTGAAAAAGAATAAACCCAAAGGTGGGTGGGATGGAGAAAGAAAGGGGAGGAAGGAAGACAGGACCAAAAACTCAGCAAGAAAAGAATGGATTCAAAACATGGGAAAAGATTTGCATGTAAAATGGAACCAGCTGGAGATTAATAAGTAGGCTTTTCTGATTGTAAGAAAGTAGAGACTGGAGAAAATAATGGTGTGCAGAGAGAATGGAATGAAAATAGGAAGGGAGAGAAAAGAAGCCATCATATAAGAAATAGGGATAGGCAGCAATTAGGGCATTTTAGTGGAATGCAGCAAATGGAAGTTTGCAGCAACTGCTTTCCCTACTTTAAAAAAAGATTTGGCAGGCAAAGACATTTAGAAAAGGACAAGGTAGGAAGCAGAAATGGCAACAAATGGCCATCTGAAAATCTACTTATCAAAAACTTTTTATGAAAATATATTTACCAAAAAATATTTTGACATTACTGTTATTAATTCTGATTAAGTATTTATGCGAGCTTAAAAATACATACCAACAACATACAGAATTAATTAGAGGCAGTTATGGGGAACAAAGAATAAAATATTGGAAGTCAGGAAGACTTGCATTTGAGTCTTGCTTCAGATATTTACTAGTTGCTTGACTCTAGGCAAGTCATTTAATTTCCCTCAGCCTCAGTTTCCTCAAATGCAAAATTGGGATAGCAATAACACCTACTTTATAGAGTTGTTGCAAGGAACAATGAATAATGATTAATAATAGTAATAACAATTTACCTAAAATCTTATTTTACTGAAAAAGAATTTTAATTATTCTCATCTAATTTTAGTGTTATTATCATCAACAAATATTTATGAATAAGGCATTGGACTTGTTGGTGTGAGAGATAAAACAAAGCATAAAATATGATGATCTCTGACCCAAAGAAAGCAATCTAATTGGGGAAAAAAACACATATAAGTTAAATGATAATCAGAAGACTTTGACAACATTCTTTTTTTTTTTTAACAATTTTATAGTCTTTTTTTTCCTTTTATTTTCTTTATTAAAGCTTTTTATTTTCAAAACATATGTATGGGTAATTCTTCAACATTGACCTTTACAAAGCTTTCTATCACAAATTTTTCCCCCCTCGTCCCCACCCCTCCCCTAGATGGCAGGAAGTTCACTGCACGTTAATTATGTTAAAATACTTGACAAATCGAGTATATGTATACATATTTCCACACTTATTGTGCAAGAAAAATCATATCTACAAGACAAAAAATCTGAGAAAGGAAACACAATGCAAGCAAACATCAATAGAGAGCATGAAAATGTTATGTTGTGGTCCACATTTCATATCCCTCTCCCTGGGTGTATATAGCTTTCTTTACTTAAAAATTTGCACTGGTTTGAAACATCTCTCTGTTGAAGAGAGCCATGTCCATCAAAACTGATCATCATATAGTCTTGTTGTTGTTTGGCAACATTCTTAACAAGACTCTTAGAAAAGTCTATAATGACTTGCTTAACTAGAGATATTTTGTAGCTGTAACATGTCCACACCCTCCATATAAAGACTCGTAATCTGTCTACTATAAACTCCATTAATTTTGCTGGGGTCTTAGATCTTTGTGGAGGATTAGATATATCAATTACATTAGAATAGACAGATATGGTAGATTAAATTGATATGACATGACAGACTAGATTAGATTATATGATGTGACAGGATAAATAGATAAATGGTAGGTAGAATGCATGGATGGATAAATGGATGGATGGATTGGGTGGGTGGGTGGATGGATAGATAGATCGAACAGATACATAGACATATGGGTGCATAGATAAAGTTTCCAGTATCTACTACAGAAATTGGCATATATGGATAAAAGTAGGGATTGGCTTTGTGATTTCATTGGTACAGAGAACTCCTGAATAAGAAAATTCCTCCTACCAATGTAGGTCAGCAGCTTTTCTGCTAAGTTATACACATGATAAATGCTTAATAAATACTAATTGATTGATTCACATTCAGGAACCAGTCATAAGAAAAAAATTCTGAATTAGAATACTAAAAATGGAGAGGCAGCATAGCACCCTGGATTAAAGAGCCAGGAATAATAAGAACCAAGAAAATCAATGTTCAAGTAACTCCTCTGACACATGGTAGCTGGGTGACCTTGGAGAGGTCATTTAATGTCTCAATATCCCCTAGTTGATTCTCTAAGATTACACTGAAAAACAATTGCTAATCAGTATTGGTAGATGGAGTTTTCTCATGAGTCGTTATCAAAAAATAAAATTGAAATCTTTGAAGCAAAAAAAAAATTATCACTCAATTGGTTTGATTATTTTAAAACAAGTATAGTTTGAGATCTTCAAAGAGTCTACATGGAAGAATTTACCTAATAGTGAAATTTCAGATTCATTATTATAAAAAATTAAGTGATGAAACTAAGAATGTTTGCAAAATTGGTAGGAGTATAGATCATAAAATAGAATTGGAACCCAATATATTTAATAATTACCAGTTACTCCTTACATATGCCTCAAGGGTACAAAATGTCTGCTGTGAAATAGCAGTGTTGAAAATTTCTTTTTAAGGAAAAGGTGTATTTAAATTTGTTTGACTTGGTAAATGACACCCTTTCAGTAGAACAATGATTCTTTAAAGTAATGATTCATGTGTTCAGTGAAAACAATGACTTCTGAGTTCAGAATGGGGTGAGTATTTCCTCTTTAACTCTCTTTTAAATGGATGAATGAATGGATAGATGAATGGGTTAAAAGGTATTTTTTTCAAACCAGTTTTAAATCTCCATGGTAGAATTAAATTATTAGGAACTTTCCCATCATGAGAGTAAAAATCAAATTTTTTGTGAAAAGAGAAACATAAGGCAACCTACTTAGGCTCAGAAAAAACTAACAGGACAGCATCATCCTTTGTAGAATGTGATAAATTCATGCAGTTCTGCCTGAAATATGAAAAATCATTTGACACAGCTGAGGCAGGCTTGGAATGGTCTCATTTGTTGTCCCCACTAATTCTGCTCTTAATTATTCAAAAACTTTTGCTACCATCATGTCATTGTCTGAAAGTTCCCTTATTAGAAAAATGTACTGATCAGAAAAATATACAGATAGTGAAATTAAATTTGGAAGCTCAAAGTTTGTGTCATATAACAAAACTTCAAAAGAATCAAGTAGCCTTACCCACCACTTTTCAATATTTTGCATGTTAGTGTCACTTTGAAAATTAAACTGATTCCTCTCTGCTTTGTCATTTGTCCTTTTGTGATGCTCTGATTAATAAGGAAAAGCCTGGTTAAATTAATTATAAAATAGAATTATGTTCAATGAGGGGCAAATAGGATAATAAAAAAATAGAACTTACCATTTGGAAGGAAAAGATAATGAAATCCTTAATACACTATGGAAGATATCAAATTTTGAGAGCATTTATTATAAGTTGCAGTTTTATTTATCTCATAGGTTTAGAACCTACCACAATAAAATCAATTAACCAAATATTTTTTCTGGACAAAACTTAGGTACTTTGTTTACTGTTCACTGGTAGCATGCCTTCAGGAAGCATTTTTTTATTCTGATAGCTACTGTTTGTTGAGAGAAAGCATAGAACATTTCCCAAAAGCTATCCAGTAAGTATTTTTTTCATGAGATGGTTTGATGTGACATTTACATGGCAGGAAATGGAGATGATATTAACTTGCCAGAAATGAATTTAGCTCTAGGTTATTAATGCAAATGTACAAGCTGAAGAAGCACAAATTGTAGTTCCCTGAGCTTACAAAAAAGAAAATAAACTCAAGTTGGCTTTATCCATTTTTTAATCAGATTAACAATAATAGAAGGAGGCCTGTTCCTTTAGAGTTTCTCCCCCTTCTTTTGATGAGGGCTTTCTGGGGAAGTAGCTATGGATCCATTTTTTTTAAATTAAAGCTTTATATTTGTATAACATATGTATGGGTAGTTCCCCAGCATTGATCTTTACAAAGCTCTCCATTACAACTTTTACCCCCAGTCCCCTCCCCTCCCCTAGATGGCAGGAAGTCCACTACATGTCAATAATATTGAAATACTTGACAAGTTGTGCAAGAAAAATCCTATCTATAAGAAAAAAAAGAAAATCAGAGAAAGGCAACACAATGCAAGCAAACATGAGTAGAGATCATGAAAATGTTACGTTGTGGTCCATATTTCATATCCCTCTCTCTGGGTATATATGGTTTTCTTCAGTGAACAATTGGAACTGGTTTGAGACAATTCTTTGTTGCAGAGAGCCATGTCCATCAGAATTGATCATCCTGTAATATTGTTGTTTCTGTGTATAATGATCTCCTGGCTCTGCTCGTTTCACTCAGCATCAGTTCATGCAAGTCTCTCCAGGCCTCTCTGAAATCACCCTGCTGGTCGTTTCTTACAGAGTGGATCCATTTTTTAAGATCCACTATCACAAAGATGGTTTTGTAGTTAGAATACCAGATCTAGGAAAACCTGAGTTCAAATCCTGCCTCTGGCAATTGATTGTATGATCCTGAGCAAGTCACTTAACCTCTGCTTGTCTTAATACACTTGAGAAAGAAATGAATGGTAAACCTATTCAAGTATCTTTGCCAAGAAAATCTCACCTATAGACCCACATGTGCAAGAATGTTTGTGGCAGCCCTTTTTGTAGTGGCTAGAAACTGGAAACTGAATGGATGCCCATCAATTGGAGAGTGGCTGAATAAATTATGGTATATGAATGTTATGGAATATTATTACTCTGTAAGAAATGACCAGCAGGACAATTTCAGAGAGGCCTGGAAAGACTTGCATGAACTGATGCTGAGTGAAATGAACAGAACTAGGAGATCATTATACACGGCAACAACAATATTACATGATGATCAATTCTGATAGACATGGCTCTCTTCAACAATGAAATGTTTCAAACCAGTTCCAATTGTTCAGTGGAGAAAGCCATATACACCCAGAGAGAAGCATATGAAATGTGGACCACAACATAACATTTTCATACTCTCTATTGATGTTTGCTTGCATTGTGTTTCCTTTCTCTGATTTTCTTTTTTTTTTTTTCATGTAGATAGGATTTTTCTTGCAAAACTTGTCAAGTATTTCAACATTATTAACATGTAGTGGACTTCCTGCCATCTAGGGGAGGGGAGGGGACTGGGGGTAAAATTTGTAATGGAAAGCTTTGTAAAGATCAATGCTGGGGAACTACCCATACATATATTATACAAATAAAAAGCTTTAATAAAAAAAAAAAGAAAAGAAAAGAAAATCCCACCTATAGCATTGGTGTGCTATGGTCCACAGAGGTCACAAAGAGTCAAACACAAGTAAACAGCTGAACAACTACAATAAATCATATCACATAATCAACATCAACTCTAAGATTAATGCAGATTTCCCACTTTGGGGAAAGGGGAGAGAAAATTTTTAAAACTCTGAATTCTTCTATATTCTGTGAGTTAGTTGACTCAATCCTAGATTTGGAGTCAGGAAGATCTGAGTTCAAATCCTATAGTATATCAAGTCATGATGTGTCAATCAACCTTTTTCAGCTTCAGTTCTTCATTTGTAAAATAAGGATAATAAAAGCATCTATCTCACAGGATCATTGTAAGGAATGAATGAGGTAGTAGATATTAAGTCCTGTATAAAATTTAAGGAACTATAAAAATATTGATCACTATTATTATTATTCCAAACATAATAAATAGACACTACTTATTTTTGGATTTGAGCTTCAAGTGTCATTTCCCCAGAACCAATCATACCCAACTTTGTGACTCTTTGACCAGCTAGATTTTTTTGTTTCTTGTTTGCTTCTAACTAACTAAAATATCTATAGACTTAGAGAAAAAAAGAAGATGAGAATCTTTAATTCAAAAACAGCTTTTCTCATTCTTTGATTAAAAGATTGTTTAAGAGCAATTAAAAGTGTTGTTCAGACAATTAAAATTAAAAGTCTTATCCCTTTCCTTTCCTGAGTGTGTGATATATATAATATATATATATGTAATTACATGTGTGTAAATGATATAGCTCTCTGCTATATATAGAAATATATGTATAAAGTCAAATTCTTTCAAGTATTCCATCATACTTGATCTTCAAAACAACCTCGTAAGGTAAATTGAATAAATTTTGGAGGAGGAAGAATTGGAATCCAGATTAATGATTTCAAGAGTATGGGAAATTCCCTCTATCAATGAAGATCAGCAAATGATCTGCACCTATAGTTTTTAAAAGTTGCATTGGGCACTGAGATGAAAGGCGTTGCTAAAAGTTGCCCAGCCAATAAATGGGACTTGAATACAATTCTTCCTTACTCTGGGGTGGATTCTCTTACAAATTGTGCCAAAAATGCCTCTTTTTGTGAATGTTATTATTCCCATTTGACATAGGAGAAAACTGAGGCTCAGTTAGTCAAGCATTTACTAAACACTTACTACTTGCAGGCATTGTGTTACTTCTGGATATACAAAAGAAGGGCAAAAACATAGCCTTTGCCATAAGAAGTTTACATAGCACTCAAATTTAAGAATGTGCATTTAAGAATGAAGGTAATTTCAGAGGGAAAGCACTAACAGGTAGAGAGAGGAAGGGATTAGGCAAAGTCTGTCAAGGAAACCAGGAGAAAAAAGCAAAGGGCAAAATATCCAGCCAGCGAAGAGTCAAGTAGTGGGAAATGGAGTGTTTTGTGTAACACAGCAAGAAGGCCAGTGTTGTTGAACCATGAAACTTGCCCAAAATCATAACTGGCTAGAACAAGAATTCAGATCTCCTGGCTCCTAATTTGTATGCTTGTCCTCAGGCTATGCTTGCTCATACAAAATTGTGACAAACATTTATAAATGGTCCATCAGCTTGTCTAGCCCAGAATTCTCTCACTGACAAAACATAACTTGAGAAAATTGAACCATTGGCTTTATAGACTGAATAATCTCTTTAATTGTGTGTAAAAACAACCTATTACAAATAAAAATGGCAAACAAGAAATAAAGTTTGTAATATGCATATAAAAGATAATTTCATACTGCTGAAGTCTTGGCAGTCATATTCCCAAATTATTTTCAGATTAATATGAATCAGATGGCAATTCAAATTCTTATGACCTTGGACAAGTTACATAAATTCCCAAGTGTAATAAATTTCTAATTTGAAAATGAATGTATTGGGCCAGAGGATCTTTCATGTCCTTATGAAAACAAATCAAATAATATTTGTGAAGTGCTTATCATAATGACTGACATACAGTGGGCACTTACTAAATATTTCTTCCCCTTACTTTCCCACTTTCCAGTTGTACATCTGTGACCTATGATCCTATAATTTTGGCAAAGATGTTAAAAATCAAGGATTTTTCTTGTACTGACTCAGAAGAGCTGATTATTAAATTGTATATAGAAAGTGATCATTGTATTTTTATTTATGAATATATGAAATTGAAATATAAGCAGAAGAAAATTAGGGGATGAAATTTCTTATAATACTTGCTATTTTAAGTTCAATGATTTTCCCTCAAATCCTCACTCATAATGTCCCTACTGCCTCAAGTTTTGTAAGGGCTGCTTTGAATGTTGGGTATAAATGCCTACACCTCTTAGGGCCTCAGATAACTTTCATCAACTGAACACTTGCCAAATTCTCAGAATCAAAGGAGCATCCTTCATTGGAACCCAGAGACTTTCACCTGAACAGATTTTTCTCTCTGAGACGTTCTGAAAGAGCCACACCCAATCTGCACCCAAATATGGACCTTTATACAAAAATCTTGACAAAGTACATATGGACCTTTATACAAAAATCTTGACAAAGTACTTCTAGGCTCTTTTTGAAATTCTCAAGTAGAGACTGTACTATTTGGGAAGCAGCAAGATATAGTAGAAAGGGTGCTTAACCTGAAGACAAAATGACCTTAGTTTAAATGTTGGGATCTGAAACAAGGTCTTGTCACTGAACTTCTCTGAGGCTCCATTTCATCATCTATAAAAGCATTATTAGTTATGTTTGAATTACTTGCATCACAGGTCTACTATGTACAAAATGCTTCATAATCTTGAAAATGCAATGCAAACATGTATTATTTCATTTCCTGAGGCAAACTATTCTACTTCTAAATGGCTCTAATTGTTAGAAAGTTTTTCTTCCAAATCAAAACTAGCTTTCTATAGTCATATGAAAAAAAAATGCTATTGAAAAATCACTGTTGATAAGAGAAAGGCAAATTAAAACAACTCTGCAATATTATTTTACACCTATCAGATTGACCAATATGACCAAAAACAAGTGATTAATATTGAAGATGATGTGGAGAAATTGGGACACTAATGCACTATTGGAAGAGTTGTGAACTGATCCAACCATTCTGGAGAGCAATTTGCAACTATGCCCAAAGGGCAATCAAATTGTGCATATCCTTTGATTCAGCAATTCCACTACTAGGTCTATATGCCAAAGAAATCATTTAAAAGGGGGGAAGGACCTACATGTGCAAAAATATTCATAGCAACTCTTTTTGTGGTGGCAAAAAATTGGAAATTGAGGGGATGCTTATCAATTTGGAGAATGGCTGAACAAGTTGTGGTGTATGAATATCATGGAATATTATTGTGCTATAAGAAATGATGAGCAGGATGATTACAGAAAAACTAAAAGGACCTGTATGAATTGATACAATGTAAAGTGAGCAGAACCAGGAGTCCATTGTATATAGTAACAGTAGAAATGTACAATGATCATCTATGATAGATTTAGCTCTTCTCAGCAACACAATGATCTAAGACAATTCCAAGAAATTTATGATGGCAAATGCTATCCACATGGAGAGAAAGAATTGATGGAGTCTGAATGCCAATCAAAACATATGATTTTGATGATGTTTCTATAGTTTTTTTTTCTTTTATTCTGATTCTTCTTTCACAACATGATTAATTTGGAAATATATTTTATATGACAAAATATATATTTACTTCCCTTAGGAAGGAGGGAAGGAATAAAGAGAGAAAAAGGAGGAAGGGAGAAAATTTGGAATTCAAAATTTTATTTTTAAAATGAGTTTAAAATTGTCTTTATGTGTTTTTGGAAAAAATAAAATACTCTTTTAAAAAAAAGTTTTTCTTCCACATGAAAGCCCTTCAAATGCTTGAAGAGAAAGATGTCTTTTCTCCTCTCTGTAGAAATCTCTTTTACAAACTAATTGTCCCCAGTGTTTTCAGTCTTACATGGTACGTATGACCCTGTTCTTTAAGGTCAGCTTCAAAACCCCCATAAACTATTTATATACAGTACCTCAAGTAACCCTTCCAAGGAAGTCATAAGTACTTTGTATTGTATTTCTACTAACTCAATCAGAGACAGTTGCATATATATACTAAATACATATATGTTGCAAGTTTCAATACAAGCCACATTATCCTCGTAAAACTGACTTGTGTAAAGCCTTAGTGAAATCTATAATTATTGTTATTTTTCTGTATGTATGCTTTTTTTCCTTTCAAAGATATTTCATCTTAAAGGTTCAGTCAATATACTAACAAGATACCCAGTTTGTGATACAATGTTACCCTTAGTGATACCTAGTTAGGCTAACTCCTCTATCTCAAAAGATCCAAGAAATAGAAAGGTGTGAGACATGTCTGCATACTACCCCAATTTTCTTGTAACTGGCATGTGCCATGATTGATCATTTCTAGTCAATGTGAGCCAGGTTAACTGACAAGAAAATCAATTGTGTTTGAAGTGGCCATAGTATATATGAATATGACAATTCACAGATAACTATGGATATCATGTTGCTATTTTTGGAATATGAAACATGCTGCTATCCATGTGTCAAATCAGGTAAAATATATTATAAAGGGACAATCTAGAACAAAGCAATTTTATCCAAGCCATATGTCAATGTTTTTTCATTAAAATGTCCTTACTGTCAAGCACATAATTTACCAGAATGAGGCCATCACTGAAAATAATTAAGCAATAGGATTATTTATTTATTCATGGCATAATATCCATCTGACTTTAATATCTACAATAAAAAGTTCAAAGACTTTGAGTCATATAAGCAATTTTTTGTAGAAACCAGCATGTATTTCAGCATCTTCTAACAAAAAAAAATGGGATCAAAAGGAATAGTTATACCAGTTGACCAATCACAACAATGGTTTCTTCCTTGATTTCTTTTGTACTATGGTTCCTGGTGGCAAAACTATAGGTTAAGTTAGTTATTGCCTAAAACTCTTGACTCCTATATCCTCACTCATCAACAGCCCATACTCTCTTTGGTAAGAATGTTCCAGATGTAGCAAAGAACAGAACTTCTATAGCTGGTGATGCTGGATTTCTGACCATAGTCTCATGTCTCCTATTTCCTGTCTGAAGCACAATAAGTTTTAATGCTCCCACTTTCAGCCAACTGTGATTATTCCTACCACAAAGCCACCTACACTCAACAGGAAATATAAAAATATGAAAGTAATCTGAGGGCAAACCACATTTGCACCAAAACCAGGCTCATGTCTATATTACATGTTCTGGAGCAGTTGCCTTGAGCTGCCCAGCCTCCTCTATGTCATGAGTCTTGTCTTCCTTGACTACTAAGACTTGACTACTAAGACTACTAAGACTACCTTTGCCTTGACCTCCTGGTGCCCAGACCTTTGACAGGTTCCTTGGATTGATTTCTCTTTCCTTTAGTCTTCTTTTTTTGCTTGTTTTATCCCCGACTACCAAGAACTTCTCTCTCAGGATCTATTTATAAAATTATTGAAGGTAAAAAAAAATATATATATATATAAATAACATATATACATATATATATATAAATAACATATATACATATATATATATAACAAGCAAGTGGTATTCTATTTGCATCCTGACATTGAAAAGCCATGTACTAAATCATCAGCATTTTTATATATTACCAATAAAGTTCAGCAGCAAGAGATACAAAAAAGAAATTCCATTCAAAATAACTGTTGATAGTATAAAATATTTGGGAATTTATCTGCCAAGGGAAAGTGAGGAACTATATGAACTAAACTACAAAACACTTTCCACACAAATAAAATCAGACCTAGTCAATTGGAAAAACTTAAAATGCTCATGGGTAGGCTGAGTGAATATAATAAAAATGACAATACTACCCAAACTAATTTACTTATTTAGTGCCATACCAATCAAACTCCCAAGAAATTATCTTACAGATCTAGAAAAAATAGTAGCAAAATTCATTTGGAAGAACAAAAGGTCAAGAGTTTCAAGAGAATTAATGGGAAAAAAAGGCTGATGATGGTGGACTTGCTGTACCAGATCTAAAACTATATTACAAAGCAGCGGTCATCAAAACCATTTGGTACTGGCTAAGAAATAGAGTAGTTGATCAGTGGAATAGGATAGAATCACAAGACAAACTAGGCAATAACTATAGCAATTTAGTCTTTGATAAACTCAAAGACCCCAGCTTCTGGGATAAGTACTCACTATTTGACAAAAACTGCTGGGAAAATTGGAAACTAGTGTGGAAGAAATTAGGGCTTGACCCACATCTAACACCACATACCAAGATAAGATCTAAATGGGTTCATGATCATAAGAGTGATACTGTAAGTAAATTAGAGGAACGTAATATAGTTTACCTCTCAGACCTATGGAGGTGGAATAAATTAATGTCCAAAGAAGAACTGGAACTCTTAATTGAAAACCAGATAGATAACTTTGACTATATTAAGTTAAAAAGTTTTTGTACAAACAAAACCAATGCAGTCAAGATCAGGAGGGAAGCAATAAATTGGGAAATCATCTTTACATTTAAGGGTTCTGATAAAGGTCTCATCTCTAAAATATATAGAGAATTGTCTCATATTTATAAAAATTTGAGCCATTCTCCAATCGATAAATGGTCAAAGGATATGAATAGACAATTTTCATAGGATGAAATTAAAACTATTTGTAGTCATATGAAAAGGTGCTCCAAATCACTATTGATCAGAGAAATGCAAATCAAGACAACCCTGAGGTACCACTACACACCTGTCAGATTGGCTAAAATGACAGGAAAAGTTAATGATGAATGTTGGAGGGGATGTGGGAAGGCTGGGACACTGATGCATTGTTGGTGGAGCTGTGAACGGATACAGCCATTCTGGAGAGCAATTTGGAACTATGCTCAAAAAGTTATCAAACTGTGCATACCCTTTGACCCAGCAGTATTTCTATTGGTGCTTATATCCCAAAGAAATCATAAAGGAAGGAAAGGGCCCCACATGTGCAAGAATGTTTGTGGCAGCCCTTTTTGTAGTGGCTAGAAACTGGAAACTGAATAGATGCCCTTCAATTGGAGAATGGCTGAATAAATTATGGTATATGAATGTTATAGAATATTATTGCTCTGTAAGGAACGACCAGCAGGACGATTTCAGAGAGGCCTGGAGAGACTTGCATGAACTGATGCTGAGTGAAATGAGCAGAAACAGGAGATCATTATACACTGCAACAACAATACTATATGATGATCAATTCTAATGGACATGGCTCTCCAATCCTCTCTGAATTCCTCCTGTTGGTCATTTCTTACAGAACAATAATATTCCATAACATTCATATACCATAATTTATTCAGCCATTCTGGGTCAAAGGGTATGCACTGTTTGATAACTTTTTGAGCATAGTTCCAAATTGCTCTCCAGAATGGTTGGATCCGTTCACAGTTCCACCAACAATGTATCAGTGTCCCAGTTTTCCCACATCCCCTCCAACAGTTATCATTATCATTTCCTGTCATTTTAGCCAATCTGACAGGTGTGTAGTGGTATCTCAGAGTTGTCTTAATTTGCATTTCTCTGATCAATAGTGACTTGGAGCACCTTTTCATGTGACCGGAAATAGTTTCAATTACTTTGTCTGAAAATTGTCTGTTCATATCTTTTGACCATTTATCCATTGGAGAATGGCTTGAATTCTTATATATTTGTTTTTTTAAGTTATTTAATGATACTTTGGATACCTATTATATATCCAGCCATTAGATCTAGATAGCTCTGGAGGAAAAAAAAAAGTTACTCTGGAGAGTAACTTTGCACAACCCTTCCTCACTTAAATTCAATTCACTTGCATGGCATTGCATCACCTCCCTAATATCATGATCATCTTTGAGAAGAAAGGACAAACAATTACCACAAAAAATAAGATTCATGTTTGGGATTTTTTGCTGTTATCTGAGGAGATAACATTGTAGTTATAAAAAATTAACAATTTACTTTGGCTCATCTTGTTAAAAATCTGTTTGTTTTAAATATGTAAGCCAGTCAATAGGCATTTATTAAGTGGTTGCTATGTACTAGATACTGTGCAAAGCACTAGGGAAACAAAAGGAGGCAAAAAACAGTTCCTGCCCTCAACGATCTCACAATCTAATGAAAGAGATGACAAGTAAACAAACAAATAAAAATAAGCTATATGTAGGATAAAGAAGAAAGAATTAAGAGATAGAAGGTACTAAATAAATTTAGCACTCAGAATCACCAAGAGCAGAACACAACAGATGGAAACCTAATGGTTTAGGAAGATATTTCCCAGTTTTCTCCTCGATTTGCCCTGACCTTAGAATTGGCAAAGGTTGACTTTAATTTATAAGCTCTGCTCCCTCCACACTTGGCTTTGAAAAGTTAGAAATAATAGAGATGGAGATATCAGCTAGAACAGGATTTTTGAAGCTGAGGCAGTGTTGACAAAGTATATATAAGTCAAATAAATGGATTTAGATCCTATATTCCTGAAATTTATTCTGAACAAGAACCAAGGTTGATGATGATTATTTTTCCTCTCCTCCCTTTCTTTCTCTCTCCCCTTTGGCAATGGATGTGTTTAGCATGGAGGAGTGAGCTGGGAGGATAGAGGAAGTTATGAGACAATTATATTTTTTATTTTAAAAAATGTTTTTTAGCAGATGTGATGAAACTGCTTATCAATAACTTGTTTTAAAAAGTGTGTTGTTGGGGGCAGCTAGTTGGTGCAGTGGATAGAGCACCAGTCCTGAAATCAGGAGGACCTGAATTCCAATTTACCTCAGACACTTAATACTTCCTGTCTATGTGACCCTGGGCAAGTTGCTTAACCCCAATATCCTCAGGGGGAAAAAAGTGTGCTATGGCTTGAATGCAACTGAGTAAATTATGGGTTACTTTAGAGAAAATAGGTTTATTTAATGAGATGAAATTTCTGACTGGTAAAAAAAAAAATAGTTATTGATCTCTGTCTCTCTTTTTTTTCCCACAATTTCCCTTTACCAAATAACATATTTGCCAAAGTTTCTCTGAGTATGAGTCAGCAATAGTGCCTAAACATTTAACTAGACAGAAAGGCATTGAGACAGACATTCACCATTATAGTACCACGATTTGAAAAGAAAATTTTCTCCACCAAGTGAAACAACATTCTATCACTCTCTATCCAAGATTCATCTAGCCTAGCTTGCCAAACTGAAAAGGAGATAATTACCATTGCATTATGGTGGGTTATTGTTCTTAGTTCTCAAAGAAGACCAAAATTACATCATTTTATTACAAAATTAGTGTATCTGACTGTGGTTGATCAGACCAATCTGAGTTCAGAATACTCCTTCCATGCTTGCCTTCCTGGGCCTAACTGGGCCTGGCTACTGGCAAAAAGTATTGAGTTTTCCCCATTTGTCACCTGGCCTGACCTACCTTCATACTGGTACATTTTTCCCTCCATTGCCAGCTACCTACTGTTGCCTAACACTCCGAAAGGATTGTACCCTAAGGTTGTACCCTTAGGGAAGTTAATAACAGAATTCATTTCTCAATGATTAACAAACTCCCAGCCTATCATGCTTTCCCTGTCCCACTAATTGTGAACTCTGAACTATTATTGATCAAACCTCATTTTCTATCCCCCCAGTGCCAGGTCCATTATTCTCTTTCCTTTATGTCCCAATTTATAACCACTCACACCCTCCACAATGCTTTCTAGAATGCCTGTTCCATTGGTAACAAACCTACTTTCATCTTAAATCTTTTCCTTGACCTTTCCATTTTTTGGACCTAACTCTCTCCAGATGACTCAGTGTCCCTGGCTACCCTTTCTATTACCACCTGCAATTTCACTTATTCCCCTGGTGCATTGGTCAAAGTAGAGGCATTGGAATACTCCTTGATCCCCATTGCCCTTTCAAGATTCTTCCTTTACCACTATCATTCAGTAACCTCTATTTCTTTGAGATTCATGCAATTCATATCTGTTACCCTATCAAAATTATGGCAACTGTGGTCTACAGACCTCTAGAACACTCATATTCTTACTTCAGTAAGTTCAGTGCCTGGCTCACAGTCTTTCTCTTCTTCACAACTCATACCCTTGTACTATGAATACTCCCTCAAATATGCTAATTTCCCACTTACTCATTTCCCATAACCACTTCTTCTTCCCTTCCTCAGCCATACATAGAGATGGCCATACTCTTGATCATCTACCAATGCCTCATTTCCTTTTCATGAACTCTGAAATTGCCTTATATGATAACTAACTGTTGTTATTTCTCTTCTGCTTGGAAGCCCATAAACCCTTCTTAGTCCTTATCATGACCTTCAGTCCTATACTTAATCCTTGTCTCATTTTGACCACTTGATGAAAATGTGGCACTTTATACTGTCCTTTTCTCTTGAATATCTCATCCCTTTAACCTACTGCTGATCTGATACTACCGAAGTTCAATCTTGGATTACTCCCACTAACAGCCATCTTTACTTTTTCTCATCAATGAATAAAAGCATATTATCGAACAAAGAGAGAGAAAAATAAAACCATGCTGACTATACCCACTACAAAACTATGTTATATCTTCTCAACCAGCTCTTCACTGGGGAGAAGTAATCTTTCACTACCTCTCCAATTATCTTACTATCTCACTCATCATAGTAGCTTTTTTAAATCCTTCTTCAACCTCTCTCTCCCTCCAGAAGATAACTTGCCTCGTATTTCACTGAGAAAAAAAAAGTCATTCCTCAAGAACTCAATCTCCTAAATTTGTGCATTTCTACTGGCTCTCTGGTCTATCTAGAATTCTCTGCTTCCTCAACTCATTTTACAGATTTGAAAAAAAAGCTGAGAGATTAAATCACAAAGTTTATAAGCATTATAAGTGGTGTTTGAACCTAGGTGTCTCCTGACTCACATCCAAAACTCTTCCTGTCATATCACTCCACCTTGCAGCTCTTGTGCTGATAGTCTCTGTCTTGCTCTAATTTATTTGCATTGTAAATTGTAAACCCCAACTCTAATGTGACATTTTAAAATATAGTAGCTACAAAACATTCTCCCTGTAAACTTGGGGTACATTCTCCCACAAATGCAGACAGCATCCATGGAAGAAGTGGAGCTTAGAGTGCAGTGGAGTAAAATGTATGTATGTACATGTAGCAAAGGTAACTCACAATTCCTGGTATTTATAGAATCTTTACATGGTTCTGTTTGGGTGCAACATCTCCTCTAAGTGGATTGCTCAGCTAGGTCCCTAAGGTCTACACTTCTCTATAGTTCAGCTCTGCATTGCTAGGGCTCTCCAATAAGTGCATATTTGGTTCTCTTCTCAATACTTCATTCTTCAAAGTTGCTTTTTTCCTTGAATGACTGCCTCTCTGTATTTATGTCTGCTAAAGTTCATGAGCAGTCTATCTATTATGCCTCAACCTCTCTCAAACTACTTGAACTATTGGATGTCTTTCTCTGAGCAAGTTTCTATTAAATACCAGGACTAGTGAGAGTGAAAGGAGGAGGAAGAATAGAGAAATTTCTTTTTTTCCCTTCCACTCCCAGTCTAACTCTAAGATTCATATCCTAAGAGTGCACCCAAAAAAATGCACCTCCCTCTAGGGTTTAACTATTTATTACCCTGCAAAGGCATATCAAAATTTTGCTCAACCAATGAGATTACTCCTTTTAATTCCATCTGGGGAAAAAAGGTTTCACACATCATAATAGGAAATCACCTAGTATTTCTCAGTTTTACTACTGTTAGTTTAGTACTTTTAAATTAATAATTCATTGTCTGTGATTAAAGCCTGTGTTTACATCCCATCTTGGGGAATGAGGATCACACCCTCAACCTCTTCTTTATACAGCCCTATGAGGTTCAAAAAGATCTCAATATATCTGGAATTGTCAGGACTATTATCTTTTTTCTTGTAGGTCAAGCTACATGTATTGCAGCATTCTATTTTGCTGACTGTATCTTATTTCTACACATGTAAAATGAAAAGAAAGATAGTTTTTCCAGGTCATTTGCCTAAAGTAATTTTAATTCTTCACATAAAATGTGTTAACACAACCTGGCAGTTTTATTTGCATCATTTTTAAATTACTTAAGTCATATGAACCTGTTATCTTTTATAGACTTGTTCATCTAAATTCCATTTTAATTTGTAAGTTTTTCCCATTAGCCCACCATAAAGCTATATAACAGTGCTGATTTTACTGATAGGCTTATTGCCTACTTTTGAGCATTCATTACATTACCGCTTTTTAATCTACTTCTTGACCACCAATAATAATTTTTACTGAAACCATAAGGAAATTTCATTAGATCCTTCTCTTTCATAGAATTAATCTGATTTCTTAAAGAAATAGAAACTTTTTAAATGCTATTTCTGAAATTAGAACATTATTATTAACAAGTTTCTTACTTCCATGACATGGGTGTTCTAAAAAAGGGGGAGAGGAGGGAACCAGCTGGTGTTTGGATTCCATTCTGTAACAAGCTTGATTTAAGTTTCACCAATAAATAAAAAAATAAATAAATGAAAGAACCACTTTTTACCAGAATGCAAAGTTATTGATTCAAAATTGATCTGTTGATTACATATAAGTCAGTATAATAGGCTCTAGGTTCTAATATTGATTTTGTTGCATACTAACTCTAGGGATCCTTAGAAAAGGCAATTTACCTCCCTGCCCCTAAATTTCTTCTTATAGAAAATGAAAGAGCTTCAGTCTCTTCCCACTATGAAATTCTATTATTCAAAGACCACATAAGAATGATGTTTCTATTGGTTATCATGTTCTACTATAAGCAAAATTAGTAGGGACTAAAAAAATAAATAATATGCATCCAATAGCATATGAAAAGTACATTGTGTAATGTTAATAGATCCCAAAATAATGAATTCACTTCAAAAATGATAATTTTATGTACCATTTGGAATGCAATCATAACTACCATCAATTTATTCCATCTAGTCTTAGTAGGACTATTTTATGGAGCCAAAGTACAGGATTTAGAAAGAAAATGAAATAACTTCTAGAGAAAACTCAGCTAAGGAAAGTTGGATATTTTTAATGAAGAGCACAACAGAAACATTTGTTCTTTTAATACTTAGATAAATATTTAAATATGCATTTTGTATTCAAAGGGAAATCCAGAAAATACTAATAATATTAGCATTGTAAAGATTACAATTGAATTTTGATTCAGTCCAATTTAAAAAATATTTATGAAAAAGCTAACTACTAGATGTTTCCTATTACCTCTGGGATTAAACTGCCATTTGAAGCTCTTTCCTCATGTGTGACCCTTTATCTCCTTATCCTTGGCTTTCCCCCATGCCTGGAATGTTCTCCCTCCCCACCTTCACCTTCTTTGCCATCTCTGATTTCTTTCAAACTTCAATCAAGCACCATCTTTCAAAATGAGCTTTCTGATTCCTATACACACACGTCAGTTTCTAGACCCCTCCCTCCCAAATTTATCTTGTGTTTAATTTTTTGTATATATATATATATATGTATATATATGCATATATATATTTGTAACACATATAGTCTAATAGAAGAATCAATATGATAATCATATATGTATATATGCACGTATGTATGTATCAACATGGATGCATATGTATACACATGTGTGTACATCCCTATGTGCGTGTGTATGTATATGAATATACATGATGACTCTTTATTAAAATGAGAACTCCTAAAAGGCAGAAATTGTTTTACTTTTGTTTTCATATTCCTTGTGCTTAGCTCAGTCTAATATCTAAAAGGACTTAAATGCTTAATAAATGACTGATTGGTTGATTGAAAGGCACTGTAGTAGGACACTGAGGATACATAAATCAAAATCTATTGATTTGCTGACTTCAAAGTGCTTAACTTCTACAGACTGGTGGGAAAAGAAGGCTACAACATATAAACAGATAAGTAAATAAAGGTAATTTAAGGAAGGGGAGAATACTAATCAATAATTAAGGAGATCAATAAAGACTTCACATAGAAGGGAGTACCTCACTAAACCTTCAAGAAAACTAAGAATTCTAAAAGACAAATTTAAGGAGAGAGTGCATTCCAAACATGGAATACCATCCTGGGCTACATCACACAGGAAGGAAATGTATTACCAAGTCTGTGGATTACCTAAGAGGCCATGTTGATCAGACAAAGAGTATGTGAAAAGAAAGAATAGGAAATACATCCCCCCAAAAAAAGCATGTTGGATACAGGTTAAGAAATTTATAAATTATCCTAGAGGCAATAAGGAGCTAGTAAAAATTTTTGAGTGAGGGAGTAATGTAGTAAAGATATGTTACTTAAGATTATTCTAGAAGTTCTGAGACAAAATAGAGAGAGAATGGATTAGAAACACAAGCAGAATGAAGTAGGAAGCAATTATAATGATCCAAGCAAGAGATGGTGTCCCAAAATAGTGTCAACCATTTGAGCACCCAAGCAGCCAGTGATACAGTGAATAGAGAGTCCTGGACCTGAAGTCAGGAAGACTGGAGTCAGTCAATCAACGAGCATTTATATAGCACTCATTATGTGCTGGATACTATACTAAGCCCTAGGAAAACAAATAGAAACAGAAAGAAAGACCCTTCCCTCAAAAAGCTTATACTCTAATGGGGGAAGATAACATATAAAAGGGAGCTGGAAAGGAGGTGGAGAAAAAAAGGTACCAGGTAGAAATCTAATAGTGAAAGTTCTGTAAATATGAGTCAGCAGTGCATCCTGAAAAGAGATGAAAATAACTCTGATCTAACCTCTCCTCCCTTAAAGTTAGAGATTCTGGGAGGAATCCACCAATCAAAAGATGAGGGTTCAGAAGTGGAGTGAGCTTCCAGTATGAAGAAAACAAAATAGGATAATAATAGTGTCTACTTCCCAAGTTATTGTAAGGATGAATGAGATAATATTTGTAAAGTGCTATATAAATGCTAGCTATTATTATTGAGAGGGATGAAGGGTACAGATAAGAAGGTTATTTTAGATGTAGAGTCAACAAAATTTGATTATTGTTCAAATTTTCAGGACTGGGGTAAGTATAAAAGAAGAATAAAAGATGAATACAAGGTTGTAAATCAGGGTAACTAGAATGTTGCTGGTGACCTCAAGAGAAATGGAAAAGTTTTAAGGAGGGACAGGTTTAGGGAAGAAGGCAATAAATTCTGCTTTGAATATATTGGGCTTGAAATTCCATACAGGCAGAGATATTTAACAAATAATTAGTGCTTCAAGTGTGTTTAAGGAAGAGAATTGGCCTATGTTCATAGAAGTGAGAGTTATCTGCATAGAAATGGTATGTAAATCCATGGGAGCTGATGAAATTACTGAGAGAAAATGAAGAGAGATCAAAGAACAGCCTTACTTAGTAGCCATAAAATGGATGATGTTTCAACAAAGAAGATAGAGAGTCAAAATTCAGACAGAAAGGAGAATCAGGAGCAAGTTATGTTATAGTGGAAGGACAAAGGTCAAAAGCAAAAGAGATATCAAATAGATTGAGGATGGAAGAAAGTTTTAGCATTTAAGAAATAATTGGTAATATTGGAGAAATTAATTTCAAACAAGTGGTGGGAAATGAAATCAGGTGGCAATGTACTAAGGTCAAGAATGTTAGTAAGCAAGTAGGGAATGAGGAAACAGAAACTTATAGCAATATTTTATAGCAAAGTATTTGATAAAGTATCTCATGAAATTTTGGGGGGAAAGATAGAAATGTGGGCTGAACTACTTTACAATCAACTGGATACAATTCTAGTTGAATGATGAGTCTCAAAGAGTGATGTTTTAGTGGACTGCAAGCTCCCATAGTCAATAGTGTGGCATGATAAGAAAAAAAAAAAGTAAATGTGTTTTCATAGAGACAGAGGGAAACAGAGGAAGGCAGACAGAGACAGACATACACAGACGAACTGAGACATGCAGACAGATATATTAGTAAAAAAAAAATAGCTCTCAGAAGAAATGGGAGGGGAGGGGATCAAGGGAACAAGTCAAAAAATTAGCTTTGTCAAGATAAAGGAATATCTCAGATAATAGAATAAAGGAGGAGATAATGAAGGAATGTTGAGTTTTGATGAAGAGAGTAATAAAGAAAATGACACAAAATATAATTTCAAATTTCTTAGCAAGATACAGGCAAGGCAGATAGAAGGCACAATGGATAGTCCTGAAGTCAGGAAGTCAGGAAGACAAGAGACAAGGTCATATGCTAAGAGAGGAGTGGGAAAGAGTAATATAGCAACTTTGAGAAGATTTAGAATCCCCTTGCAAGGAGTGTTCAAGATCAAAACTAAATGGAAGAAATAAGACCAGAGCAAGCATAAAAAAGAACAGATGATGGTTACAAAAAAGAATAGATTTCAGAAAAGTAAAACAAAGGATGAGCTAGAATAATAAAAGTTAGCATTTATAGACCATTGCAAGATTTGCAAAATGATTTATGTTTGCTCTTTCCCTTCATCTTCACAACAATCCATGAAGTAGGTACTTTTATTATTCTCATTTTACAGAGGAGAAAGGAAGGAAAAGAAATAATCATTTATTAATCATCCACAATGTGCCAAGCACTGTGCTAAGCACTTCAACAACTATTCTCTCCTTAATCCTCAAAGCTACCATCAAAGATAGGTACTATTATTAACACCATTTTACACTTGAGAAAATTAAGTCTAAAACATAATGTCACACAGCTAGTCAGTATCTGAAGCAAGATTTAAACTGAGTTCTTCCTGATTTCAATTTCAGGATCTAGTTCCCATTATAGAAAAAAATAGCAGGAGAAATCTCAGCTATTTAGAAGTAGTACAACTGTGGGTGTGACCATTCCTGTGGGTGTGACCAATTCTTTGGGTGGCTGAAATAAGTCATGAGGTTTGAGGAAATTAATGAACTGGGACTGGGGTCTGAGAGGGCATCAATATATGTATTCATATATATGAAGGAGTGAATTTTGGTGAGAAATGTGAGTCTGTTAGAGAACACCTTAATAAAGAATGGAGAATGACTTGGAGGGAGTACAGGACAGGAATAAACTACATTAAATTTTGCATGAAAATGAAAGTAATTTTCAAGTGACAAAATATAGAAATGTTCAGATGGTTTTTGTCAATTCATTTACTACAAATGATATTTTTTGGCAATTAAGTAAGGGCCTTAGCTAATTAAAATACAATTGTTGGTCCATGGGAGAGTAACAATAAAAAATATATTGTGTGCTAAGTCATATTCTTTCAACTACCAACAGAAAAAGGAGCATATCTTTCACTGAAATGACTCTAGATCTTACTAAGTCAGAATCTTCCAGATTTCTTAAAATAATTTTCATATTCTTTCCAAAGTAACCATATGTTTAAGAGAAAAAAAAACTGTTAGATTGCATTGCTAAGCACTTTCCAAATAAAATATTTGTTTCAGTAAGCATACATTTTCCCATGTTTTGCTTGTAAACATTGGTTTTGATGTCGAATGAAAATGGAAGCTTCAGTGACTGTGGTGGGGCAGTTAAAATGCCCATGGGTTTTCAAATATTTCCACAGACCAACTGCCACTTATACTCTAGTTGTTGGCCATTCTATCACTGAGAGATCTTAAAAAACTCTAGTTTCTTTCTGAAAGAAATCTTTATGCCCCCTCCCCCAAAAAAACCCATCATATAAAAGCACTACTCCTAAAATTAAAAAAAAAAAATTATTGGTCCTCCTTACAAGAATTCATTTTCAGCATAATTAGAGCATTGATTGAAATTATTGCAGATCTGGATTCAGAACTTTAGAAGGTGTCCAAATTAAGCCTGGGATTTTAGAGATGAGGATGCTAAGGACCAGAGAAAGACTCTCATTTCATCTTATTATCTCATTAAATTTCATTATCACATTTAATCCTTACAATATGAAGTACAATCCAATTATAATGTCCATTCTACAGATAAAGAAATCAAGCCTTTAAAAAAAGAAAAAGAAACCAAGGCTCAAATGAAGTCCAAGGTCACACTAGCTAGTAAGTAATGGAACACACCTTGGATGTTAATTTTCTGAATCCAATTGCAGAATCAGAGAGCGAAGTATACAAATCTCTACAAACTCCAGGCCATGCAGCCATGCTACAATAAGGTCATTAAATACTTTTCAGGAAGACTTACATACCAATCTCCACTTAGAAAACTAGTACTTATCTCTGAGCAACTCTGATAGAAGAAATACTGGGTCTTTTCTTTGTTTTATGAAGATTCACTAATTGAGAACTACAAGCTGAATAAAATATAGATTTTTCTACATATCACAAAAATCAAAGGATTTAAAACAAATCAATTGTCTCAGCATTAAAAAAAAACCAGTTTATCCTCTTGAAACAAAACTCTAAAAGTCATATTTTGTATTACCTGAAAGTATACATATCAGCTTAATCTTTGGTATAGGGTTAATAAAATCAAAGAACAATGGAGAAAAGAAATTCTAAACTTTGATTTCTTAATTCTATATTTTATTTATTTTTATTTACTTTAGCTACATGAGGAAAGGTTAAAAATAAATGTTATATTCATAGCCAACTTTTGTTTAAAAAAAATAAGCACTGCTTTACACACTTTAAAACTATTTAATATCTTACTATGTAAAAACAAAGGCCTACCTTTGACAAACCATTGTATTCTGTTGACACAGTGAGCAAGCCTATAACAGTTAAAGACTTACAAGTTCTTCCAGTTCTCTTAAAAGGGAACAGGAATGGAAGCTATTTAAAGATCAGAACTCTAAATTATGACCCCCTTCATAGTTATGTACAAAATTCAATATCTTTGATGGTTTTTAAGTATTTACATAGTACTCACTGTGTCCCATGGGATTTATGGGGTGCATAGGAGGACTAGAGTTTCTAGTATGAAAGTTTGCTGAGCCCTTTTCAGGGGTTCCTCTATCTTTGGTGTCTACCTGATTCATCTAAGAAGCTATACTATGCGCACCTGCCACACCCTGGGCTAAACTAGCCAACAGGCTTCAGACCTGTTGATGAGGACGGGGATGTCTACCCTCAAGTATATGAAGACTTTCTGCAACAGATTGGGTGGATGAGAATAATTAGTTCCAAAGGCCATGAAAGTGGCTTAAACAGATACTGTGGAGATCTTAGAGTTAGGTCAAACATCCAAGACACCAGTAAGTCATCCACTGCATCCCAGGTCATCACTAGTTGTCCTGACTTTTGTCTAGTCACTGAATTTTGATAACTCAAGAGAATGAGGCTAATAATTTTGTGCAACTCTGCTTCACTTAAATCCAATTCATGCACAAGTTAAAATATCATCCTGTAATGTTGTTGGTTCTCTTCAAAAATGAAAGATAAAAACAACTATGTACCAGGTACTGTGAGAAGCACTTCTTACAAATATCGCATTTGGTCATTACAACAAACCCAGAAGGTGGGTGCTATTACAATTGAGAAAAATGAGGCAAACAGTGGTTTAATGACACAAGCAGTAAGAGTCTGAGGTTAGATTCAAACTCAATTCTTCTTGATTCCAGGATCAGAACTCTAACTACTATATTATCAGCTACTTTATTTTTTTATTGTTGTTAGTACTGTGAATAAGAAGTATTTCAAATGAAATGTATACATTAAGTAGGAATAAGAATCATTTATATATATGTATATATAATATGAATATAATATGAAGGTATAGGCTTTCTAAATTAAGTTAAATATATCAATTTTATTATAAAAGCATAAAAAAGCAGGAAGATTTGTTTTTATTACATGGTCTATCAAGATCTATACTCTAGACTCCAGATATGGGCAATGGTACCATGACATATTACTCTCATACCTTCAGACTTATAAATAGCTTTATATCTATAGATATATATTTATATTATGTATATTATAATATAATATAATAATAAACATGTTGTGTATATTTAGATATATATATTTGTATATATATATATATATTTATATTTATATCTATAGAGATAAGTCACTATATAATTCAGGCTGCTATTAAAAGCTGAGTCCAAAGAAAAAAAACTTCAGTGATACTTTTTCCCTTAAGATGACTTTCTACTAAGAATGACAACGGAGGGACAGCTAAATGGTGCATTAGATAGAACACTAGCCCTGAAGTCAGGAGGACCTGAGTTCAAATCCAGCCTTAGGCATTAATACTTCCTAGCTGTGTGACCTTGGGCAGGTCATTTAACCCCAATTGCCTCAGGAAAAGAAAAAAAGAAGAATGCTAACCTATTGTTGTTTCTTAATTATTACAGAAACATTTAAAGTACTTTACAAAAACTTTTTAAAATCATTTGTTATAAATATTTATTGATAATCTTCTTAGTTTTTGAAATATGTTTTTATTATTCTATGTAAGTAGAGACATTGTAAAATACATATTTAGGACATTTAAGTGTACAGCATATTTTGATCAAGAAGTCCATTTTGGCCACTGAGACATTTCACAGACACAAGTTTTTTTCATCACCTTTTTTCAGAATTTCTAATTTGGTATTTAATTGAGATTTTTAAATTTGTTCTTTTTCTTTTTTATTTTATATAGCATTTTATTTTTCCCCAGTTCCCCAATTTTTAATATTTCTTTTTAAAACTTTAAGCAGAAATTTCTTTCCTCCCCAATCCCTTCCCCTCACATTGAAAGTGCAAGCAATTCAATATAGGTTATACATGTGTTGTCATGCAAAACATTTTCATAATAGTCATGTTGTGAAAGAAAACACTAACTCCCCCCCAAAAAAAGAAAACTCAAGGAAAACAAAGTTTTCTGGGTATAGATATCATTTGTCATCATAAGTCCTTCAGAGTTGTCTTGGATCATTGTATTGCTGAGAATAATTATATCATTCACAGCTGATCATCTTACAATATTACTGTTACTTTGTACATAGTACAATTAGTTCTTTCCAGGTTTTTCTGCACATCATTTTTTTTTTCTTTTTTTTAATATTATAAAGGTTTTTTATTTACAAAACATATGAGTGATTTTTCTACATTGACCTTTGCAAAAACTTTTTTTCCCAAGCTTTTCCCCTCCTTCCCCC
>JAJPUD010001304.1:403013-413339 GCA_023553655.1 Myrmecobius fasciatus | reverse complement strand
TTTTTGCTAAGGTCAATGTTGAAAGGTCACTCATATGTTTTGTAAATAAAAAGCTTTATGTAAAAAAAAATAAAAATAAAAAAGTCAACACATCAGAAAACAAACAAAAAAAAACAAGTCTTTTTCCTTTTTATTTTTTTTAATCTTTTTTGGGATGCAGACCTACTAGTAATATTGCTGCATTAAAGGATATTTATAATTTTATAACCCTTTGGACATAGTTCCAAATTGCTCTATAGAATGGCTAAATCAGTTCACAATTTTACTAACAAAGCATTGTGTCCCTCTTTTCCCACTCACCATTTTATTTTTCAACTTTAAACCATTTTCCTGTGAAGAATGCTAAGGCATTACATACTTGCTCACTCTCTCCCAAAGGCACAAGATCATAGACTTTGAAAGCACATTAAAGACTATCCACCCAGTCTAAGCCCTTCAGATTTACAGGTAAGGAAAAAGAGGGACAAGGAAGTGAAGTCCAAAGTCATGCAACAGTATAATGTCAGAGGCAGACTAGAATTCAGGTGTCAGGTGTCCTTATTCCAACTCTTTCTACTACATATAAAGTCCCTGCTCTGAGTAGTGTTATATAGAAGTTTCACAGAAAATTCTCAAGGGAAAATCAGAAACTACAAAATCATAGTTATTTAAAACCTATGAAAATAACTACTACAAGGCTAGGCAGATGAAAGAATTCGATAGAGTGTACTGTAAGCTATTGCCTTTTCTTTTCCTTTGTATCATTCTCTCTCCTAATATTTGTGGAACTATTTGGAAAAGCAATCAGCCTCACCTGCCCATTCCCTATCATTTAGTAGCAAATCTTCTTTAAAGATGGTTTATGTTGTAAATGTTCATTGAGTGCTATTAAAAGATGTTTGTGTGGGACAACATAATTCATAAATATTCCAGCAGTGCTATTATAAGCTATAACATACAGCTGACTAGAACTCAAATGAATAGTGAAATAAGAATGTGAGAAAGCCACTAAGATTCCAGTGGGCACTCCCAAATGAAGAGAACTCTCCTCTAGTCTTATAGAAATCTCAATTCTCAACCTCCTTTTTTCGTGTCAACCAGTATTTTTGTCTAAGTTTCAAGATAGAGTTTTACCAGCAATTCAATTAAAGGCCAGTTTGTTCTTCATACTCAAGAAAAAGTTCTGTTTTTGATATAATTTTTAAATTAATAATATCCTAGTTTTCAAGTGTTTTTAAAAATTTAAGATCACTGATTGGTCAGGATGCCCATTCCTGAACTCATGGATAGTATTTTCTCCATTCAAGCCTGGTCTTTGAGTCAATTTGGTCTTAAAACACATTCGAGATCCCCATAGCTTCAACTACAGGTACCTCCTGACGAAGGGAGAAACTACAAATTTGCATCATTAATCTAAGAATGATACATAAGGAATACACCTGGGAAGTGGTAATTATTCTAGAATATATAATCTTCTGAGATAATAAGTGTCCTGAGAATGACCATGATAAAAACTTCTGCTATTTTCTGGGGTATGGAGTCTGTGTATATGTGAGTGAGAAGGAGGTGGGAAACAAAATTTTTTGTAGAAATTAGAAGAGAAAAAACCTGTTCAGTTTTTGGCATGCAAACTTATGGTGTTACACACAGCAAGGCTTCAACAAAAACTGTTGACTCCTAACATAGAAGCAAAAAAGGGAGTAGGAGGATTACAATAACCCATACTTAGGAAAGGAGCCTCTCAAAATGGGAACTGCATTTGAAATTTCAGTCCATAGTAAGTTATAATAATAATTTGATCTGTCACAGCCTCAATTCTATAGACAGAATTTCCTACATCAATAGAACCTTGAACTATGATGAGTCACAGCCATAAAGATAAGACAATTGACTAATGAAAAAGGCTACCTAGCACACCCCCAGCTCAACCTGCTGATGGACCTGACACCTAGTAAATAGTTCATTGATCCTTAACATCCCAAATCAATTTCCACATCTTCCATAAAACTTTCTTTCATCTTTCAGATATCAGTAAACTCACAGCTCCTTTGAACCACCATAGTTCTTTGTCCCTCTTTTGTTGCCCTTTGATGTTTTACCTTGTGTTATAGATGTTAATCTATTAAATGTAAGCTCCATATACATTGTACATAATAACAGCAAAAATGTGTGATGATCAGCTATGAAAAGCTTGGTTCTTCTCAGTAGTTCAGTGATCCGAAGCAATCCTAATAAACTTTGGACAGAAAATTCCAACTGCAATCAGAAAAAGAACTAAGGAGACTGAATATAAATCAGCACATGCTATGTTCACTTCTCTTTTATGTTTGCTTTTTTTTTTAATCTCTCCCATGGTTTATTCCTTTTGCTTTGATTTTTCTGTCTCAACATAATTTGTGTTATTCAATTCAATGTGTATTAAAAACAAATAAATGGGGGCAGGTAGGTGGCGCAGTGGTTAGAGTACCAGCCCTGAAGTCAGGAAGACCTGGGTTCAAATCTGGTCTCAGACATTTAACATTCCCTAACTGTGTGACCCTGGGCAAGTCACTGAACCCCAAATGCCTCAGCAAAAAATAAATAAATAAACTAAAAAAGAAATAAGCTCTATGAAGGCAAAAGTCTGTCATATATCTTCTTTGAATTCCTTGCAGTCTTTGACCTGTTTCTTGTTTAATAAATATTCATTGAATGAAAAAATGAATAAATCAATGACAAATTAGGATCATGTCATATTCCTAAAAGGAGAGGGGTAATTTCTCTTTTCTGCTCAGTTTTTAAAAGGACTTGCAAAGAAAAAAAACATCAATTAAAAATCTCTTTTCATCTCTGATTTTGGGATATGAAACAATTTGCCTCTTTTTTGTACTCAATTTTCTGGGAATATTCATATCTACCCCCAAGGCTGCTATCATGATAAAATGAAATGATGCACATGATAGTATTTTTAAATTGTCATGCAATTTTATAAGCTCCCCACCAAGCCAATAAGATGAATCTGCATCTTATTATTACTACTAGAAATCCATTCAATTCTGGATACAGTTGAAAATTCTGATACATTCAGAAACAATACATCTTAGTGTCTTAGTATTCATATTGTATTCCTATAAGAGAAATATGTACATATGTAAATATATACATATGTACATGCATGCACACACATACATATATACATATATATATGTTTCCAAAATGATTAAGACAACACCTCCATAGTTACATAATAGCAGATCTTTCTGGCCAAAAATTATATTCCTGAAAGTGAAAATAAGCCAGTCTATACAGCTTTTCTAGCACCACAATAGATAGGAGTCAACAAATTCATTTTCAACAAAGATTTATTAAGCTCTTACTATGCTCTAAGCACTCAGAATAAAAAGAAAAGCATAATTATATCTACTTTCAAGGAGCTTATAATATAATGCAGGAAAGTCAGAAGAGAGAGACATGTAGACAAATAATCCATGAGCCTAAAGGAAATAAGTACAAAAGAGAGACCAAGACAAAGTGCTATGAAAAATATGAGGAGGAAGGAATCACTTCAGATGGGCCAGACACTGGACATCTCCAAGAAGTTGATATTTTTTTAATAGAGTTACAAGCATTATCACATGTTCTTCAAACACTCACTACTTAATCTGAGGTAAATGTATTCAGAAAAACTTGAAATTTAGAGAAAGGAGGGAAATTGTTTAAAGCATATCTCAAAGGCTCTTTTCTGCTCAGCTTTTTAAGGACTTGCAAAGAGGAAACTCCAATGAAAAAGCTTCCCTTATCTCTGATTTTTTTCTTAAATATTTAAAGGAGGTTATTATATCACTAGAAAACTTAGAGCTTCCAAAAAGCAATACCATATAGCTGGTTTTCTATCATTAGTAGGCAGAATTTCCCATAAATTAGACTCAATTGATGATAGCAAAACTTGTCAAGATAAATTTATCAAAAAATGAATATGATGTTTTTTTAAAAAAAAGAACAATATCAAGAACATTGGAGCAATCTAATGTATTTTATTATGAAATATAAAATATGAATGAACTTTACTATGGGATATAATCATTTCCTTATTGAAATTGTAAATTAATTATAAACACATTCTGTGGCATTCAATTGTCAAATTGTCAATTATCAAACCAGAAATTTTTCACTTAAAAAAATTAATTTTATTAAAACATTTCCAATTTTACATTTTAAAAATTATAAACCAGCTAATGTCTATATGAGATCATATATGGGGAAAGAGATGTTATGTGTATGTATTGTGTGGGACAGAAGTATATGTCAGATAAAATAAGTGTAGTA
Source organism: Myrmecobius fasciatus (assembly GCA_023553655.1). Lineage (NCBI taxonomy): Eukaryota > Metazoa > Chordata > Mammalia > Dasyuromorphia > Myrmecobiidae > Myrmecobius > Myrmecobius fasciatus. Next base: position 409,055 of record JAJPUD010001304.1, on the reverse strand, counting down.
GATACGATCATTTTATCTCACATTCTTTTTCTACTAGAAATTTTGGATTATTTTCTTATTTTAAAATTTTCTATGTCTATTACATTGCTATATAGACACTATCTAGACAGACATATAACACATTTGCTATACATATATTAAGATATGATAGAAATATTTTAAATGTATATTACAATTTGTCCATTTCAAACTCTTATATGACCTTGAACATATATTTATTTACCTTAAGTCTCTAAACAGAAAAAAAAACTAAAATGTTTTGGTTTTTTAATTGAAAATAACATTGAGACCATGCTAAAGCTATTTTTAGAAAATAATTCAAAGATAATTCATTTCACTAAATTTCAAGAGAAGACAGAAAATTCAAACTGAGAGGATATTGTAAAGATCATTCTTTCATTTAGCAAATATTTGCTAAGCATCTCATTATGTCCCATGTTAAAGACTGGAATTAGGAGGAGTGTAGAGAGTAAAGAACAATGTGTGTTCAAACAAAGAGTTATTGAATTCCATTTCAGTGCCTAATTTAAGCTGAGTTATTTCCTGGACTCCTTTGCCATCCATATCTCCCCCAGATAACATGGGTTTTGAAACAGCTAAAAATTGCTAAGGGAGGCTGAAGCTGGGAACCTGAGACAAGAATTGTTAAGGCTGCTAAATCTCCTTCCCTTGCCACACATGCACGCACGCACACACACACACACACACACACACACATACATCCCACACTATACCACATGCTGAGGAACACCTTCAATGAAATCTGTGCATTTGGGAATTGTGAATATAAATAGAAAAGTAAAATAATTTCCTGCTCTGAAAAGAGCTCACATTCTAATGGTGGAGACAACATATTGAAGAATTTTCAGTTACAAGTCTGATGGAAAAGTTCCATGATACTTAGAGTACCACAGCAAAACAAATGGTAATGCATCCGTTTTAATGTCATTTCTGCTGAAAAATCATCATTTTCAAATGTTGACCCCTTTGACAAAGCTGAGGGATTAAGTTTAAAAAAAAGAAACTTTTCTTTTCTCCCTAGGTCTTCAATAGTTACAATTGCAGCATTCATAGAAGCAGTTGCCAAACTGTATCTTCCCAAAGGGCGCTTTATGAGGATGGTAGCTACAAGATCAGGATGATAGCAGAAGGATGAAGAAAATGCTGTCACTTCTAAGACTCTTGAGCTTACCTGCCAATTAATGACAGCTGGTAACAGTAAGCATTTGGTGTGATGATATTGAAAAAAATAGACCCCCTTCTTCATAGCAATTAGTCACATCAATGATGTCTGAAAGGTCCAGATTGAAGAAGGATCAGGAGTATAAGACAAAGTGCTGCTATTGGATGAAAAGGTCTGGGCTGTCTCCATCTAAGTGGTAGTGGTTTAACTTCCCTGACAGTTGCTACTTCCTAGTTCTCCCTTAGGGTACTTTGATGCTTCATCAAAACATTGCAATGAAGATAAGAAACTTCTATCTATAAGCAGATAAATTTAATGTTAGAGAAAATTTCAATACATTTTTCTCAGTGATGATAAAAATCTGATTCCCAGGAAAAATATGCATGCAGGAAATATGAAGACAGGAAAAGACCCAAGGAAGATGGAAAGTGGTTAGAATGAAATATGAATTTTTATCTGAGACAAATGAAGGGGAGGGGGAAAGGGGAAAATTAGTTTCTTAACAAATTGACTTGATCATTTTTAAAGGAATCAAAAATGAAACTTAAAGACCTCAGCTATGAGCCTATACTGTGTTTTTCTCTTTGCACAGTGCCTGGCACAAAGTAAGTGCTTGATAAATGTTTTGCGCTCATTCATTCCCAAGGAGAAGCATTTGTTTATAAGAGACTGAAAAGATTCAATTTAAAGACAAAGAAATACAGTAACACCTCAATACTTCTCATCAGTTGGTTCCAGAAGGTAGGATAAGTGGCAAAAATGACAAGTACCTAATGAATTTTTCTTATAAGAAGTACATCTCCAGATCGCAGCCTAACTATACCTCCCTACCCAATTTCCCAAAGCAGGGATTCCAGCTGGGAAGAAACAAGCTAGCCCAGATCAGCCAGGCTCCTCCTTTCTTGGCCCAAATCACTTTCTAAGAGGAACTAAGACCTTTATACTCTCCCACCATGGAATGTCTCCTACGTTCCTTAGGAAGGGGAAGCTGTAAATGGAAGCAGAAGCTAAGGTCCTGAGCTCTTCCCCCATCTGGGGCTCAGGGCTTCCAGCAATCCTGGGTCTTCCATAGCCATCACTTGAATCTTGACTCCCACCTCTGCTGCTCCTGCTCCTGTTGCTTCTTCTCCTGCTCAGCATGTCTGCCACTCTGTGCCCCTTTCAGCATTACTGATTTTGGAGCAGGAAAACTATGCAATGTAGCCACATTGTCCTGCAGGAACTGCCCCTCAATTTTCCCCAGGGCCACACAACCTCAGCATCATGGGCTCCAACTTGACAGTCCTGCACACTGCTGTCCTTGCTGTGGAGGAGCTGTCCACCATCAAAGGTAATAAATATCAGCGACAGCAGGAGCTGAACAATCCACCTGGTCAACCTCCCATTCCTATTGCTCAACTAAGACAACAGCCAAGTGCATAGAATGCTGAAACACTTTTTTTCTTGTCAAAATGCAGAGTTTCAAAGCAGTTGAGTGCCCAAGTACCATTGTATTTGCATCTCATCCTTTATGATAAGAGATCTAAGAACCTGCCTTCATTAAACCCAAATCAGCATTGGTAGAAAAATTACACAATTTACACCATGAAACATGGATAAAAGAGATCTGCCTCCACTAGCGGTCTCCCCAAATGATGGCCCAAAGGTACAAAATAATAGTGGGTTGTTTCCATAACTAAAATTTGAATCTAGGTCTATAAACCATTCAATCTCATGCTTCCGTGAAAGATCTTCCAAAAGGATCCAGACACTGATTCTATTCAAATAAATGGAGAAGTGAAAAATTCTCTCTCAGCACTACCTCTTTCATCTCTTAGTGCTACTTCCCTCAAGTGAGGCAGAGGTCAGTGTAAAAATTTTAAGTGTTCTTGTAAGGTTCCATCTTGTCTAGCAGTCAGGTCTTTAAGGCAAGCACAGGGAACAAAATGATGCTGATGAGAATGGATGAGTCTTTCAAGGCATTTGATGATTTCATAGTCAGGAACAGCAAGGCTGGTAATATTTAAGCCCAACATCCGTGAAACCACCTCCCTGAAGTCCACCAGCTGAAATAACAAAAAGAATCAAAATATCATATGTAATAAAAGAGAACCACTAAAAAGTCAGAGAATAATAATCTCTGTAGGATCATGCAAATGAACAAAATAAATTCAATGAACACATTTATCCTTTAAAAAATTGATGAAGATAAAATTTGTTCTTAGAACATATCTCCCTTTTTTCCTTTAACCTATTTTCTTTTTTTTTTTACAAATTCATCAGCAGCCCAATTTTCCCTCCCAACTGTCACACGCAACCCCAAATAAAAAACAAAAAACAAAGCTGCATGGTCAAGCAAAACAAATCCCCAAATTGTGCGTACATTTCCCTAGAAGTGAGGACTCCAGTAGTCCCCAGAGTGGGGGAACTACCAGTGAGGAAATGCCTTCTATCAAAGTATCTGCATACTGCCCTGAAACTTTGTTTTAGTTGCCTGAGACAATGAGTGGTTAAATGGTAGGACACAGCCAGTATTGATCATAGGTAAAATGTGAACCCAGATATTCTCAACTGAGACTCTCTATTGACTAAGTTATACAGACTGTTAAGATGTTGTAAAATAAAACAAAATAATTTTGTATAAATAAAAAGAAAATTAAAGGAAAAATATCTCATTTCTTGGAAAGGGAAGTGGGCATGGAGTTACAACTGGAAGGAACCTTAGAATACTATTATCCTTATTTTATAGATGAGGAAGTTGGGTTATGGATTGGCTAAGTAATTTTCCAAAAGTTATATAGTAAGTAAATAATTTCAAATCCAGAGATTATTGCTACAAGGAAGCATAGATAGATTCATTAAGACCGATGCTAAGTAGACCTCATTTTCTTTTTCTTAAGAAGGTTATTGTGGTAATTCAAAAACTAATGAATAATGGATTTATATCACCTTAAAGATCTCTATCACAATACCACAGAACTCTATCATAGTTTGATTCTGTTCAATACTTATTTATTCAATAAGTATTTATTAAGTGCCTACCATTGTAAGCACTGGGAATAAAAGACAAAAACAGTGACTTACATTTATTGAGCATTTAGTAAATGTTTGATGACTTAACTTGATTCTGTGGGGGGGAAAACATGTACCAAAAAATAAAATGTAAAATACATATAGATACAAAGTAATTTCCAGGAGTTGTTGGGTTTTTTGTTTGTTTTGTTTTGTTTTTATGAAAAGTACCAATAAAATCACAGGTGATGTTTTGACTCATTCATGAATTGTATTTAAATGAAGCAGGGTTGCAATCATTAAGCCTCATTAGCCCTTCTCTTCCTAGTCACTGAAGTGCAGGGTCAAGATACAAGATACAAGATGAATAGAGGTGGTACAGGACGCAGTAGATGTCTGATAAGCTCTAAGTACTCTATAGAATTTTAGCCACCTTCCAACCATCCAAGGGAGCTTGGAGCAGATACCCTCTTATCTCACTGATGGATTTGTGGTCCATTGGTTAGAATCAACCTGGTTTAGTCTGCTTAATGAGATGTTCTAGCATGTAGAATTTGGTTTACCAGATTTACTTGGTTTACCAGGAAAGCATGGCCACTACATATGCTACATCTTCTTGGAGTCACAGGTGAAAGTTGAGAACTAGGTAGACACCAAAGATGAATTAGCAGCCCTAAAAGGGGGCTTGGCAAGCCCTCATGCCAGAGATACTAGTCCTCCTCAAACTGCCCTACTCCCTAATTTTTCTGGGTTTCTAAAAGTAGCTCACTACAACTACAAGGAGATCATAAGAGGTTTCCAAGTTACCAAGTCTTGTAGATTCTTCTTCCACATCTCTTTTATCTGTCTCTTCATTCTATTACCACCACCCTCATTCAAGCACCAAGCACCACTCATATGGACTTTTGGACTAGCTTCTTAATATAACTTTCTGCTTCAATTTTCTTCTATCTCTAGTTCATCCTTTATTCAGCTGTTAGAGTGACATTTTTTCCCTAAAGTATGGGTTGAACTATAGAGCACCCTCCACAATAAACTCCAAATGACTCTCTATTACCTCTAAGATCAAGTAAAAACTCCTCCAACCTACCCTTTCAGGCCAATTATCATGAATTATTTCCTTTCACACACTCTACAATTCAGCTAACATGATCATCTTGCTATTCTTCATGAATGACTTTCCATATTCCATTTCTAAGCTTTTATATGGCTGCCTCCCCTGCCTGGAATGCATTCCTTCTCCCCTTCCCTCTTTTTCACAAAATCCCTTGTTTCTGTCAAACCTAAGTTTAGTCCCACCTTCAACATGAAACCATTTGGTTCCTCTGCTTATCCAGCTATTAATGCCCTCTCCTAAAATAAATTACATGCATATATCTGTATGTGTGAATATTTGTGTGTTTGTGTATATATATATATATGGTTACATGCAATATATGTTTATGTGTGTATACATATGAATATGTATCTGCATCTATTATGTATAAGACTATTGTATATATATTATATGTGTTTGCATGGAGTATGTATATAATATATATGTGTGAATATTGTTTTTCAGTCATGTGTGACGACCCCATTTAGGGTTTTCTTGGCAGAGATATTGGAGTAGTTTCCTATTTCCTTCTCAGCACAATTTAGATAAGGCACTGAGGCAAACAGAGTTAAGTGATTTACCCAGGATCACACAGCTAGTAAGCATCTGAAATCAGATTTGAACTTAAGGAGATGAGCCTTTCTGACTCCAGGCACAGGACTCTATCCACTGCACCTAACTGCCCCTTATATATTATATATGTATCTATGTAGGTGTATATAATGTGTGTGTGTGTGTATATATATATATATATATATATATATATATACAC
>JAJPUD010001304.1:360792-402913 GCA_023553655.1 Myrmecobius fasciatus | reverse complement strand
GTGTGTGTGTGTGTGTGTGTGTGTGTGTGTGTGTGTGTGTGATTTGGCTCTCCAGGACACTCTCCTCCCTTATTAAGGTATGATTTCTTTCATAGCCTTTCCTCAATTCCTTCTTTTTCAGTTTCTTTTTAAGTTAGCCATGAGCCAAAGAGGTAATAGCTTATCCAATTACTACTCTTACATTGTTATACTCATTCTGATGCTCAAAGAAATCCTAAGGGATCCATTCTCTCTGCTCTGGAAAGTTATTCAAATAAGTTGACAAATTTTCTCCTTTAAATATGAGGCCTCCTCCAGAAGCTTTACTCTGGAAGATATTGCAGTCTTAAATCTCTTTTCCATGTGGATTTTTTCCAATTTATCCTCTCAATCCTCTCTCCAAAGTACTAGTACACACAGCTTAACAGTTCATCAATATTTTAATAACATAAAGATTAAAGCAAGCTGTGAAAATTGGCCTATTGCTACATCTTAGCAGATAAATGAGACTCCATGTTTGTCCACTGATTAATCAGTTTAGTCAGCTTCATTCAGACAAGAAACATTGGGCTCTCTTGATTATAATCAGTTTAGCAAACTTCATCTAATCAATGTATGAAAAATTTGCTGTCTTACAATGCCCTTGCGATCAATAAGGGAAAGGAGGATTGCAATTCAGGCCTCCTACTGATTAACTGTTTTCCAAAGCCCCCTTCTTCTGTGATCCCAGAGAATCACTCTAAAAATCATAATTAGAATAGTAGAGACCCAGAGTTATGTACTGTTGATTGGGAATCAGCTTTTATTATATACTTTTGTTCCTTTGTAATCCTTTGCCTATGTTCCTTCTGGGTGCCTTACCCATGATTTTCTCACACAAATCTATAAAGAAAAATGGCTAAAAATGTATGGCTTTTCCAATCATTGAGAAATAAAACAAGGCTACTCTCTTATTCCAAGAACCATGGAAAACAAAGTTATATGAGAAAAACTTTCCCTTGGGGACAGGAACAACCATCCTTCAGAGCAGACAACTGTCTTTGACCCCAATCATCAAGCATCTCTACAACCTATCCTGCAGTTGTTTAACACTGTCCCAAACACGGTCATCATCTCCAGCTCCCCAACTTTCCCCACCTGCAGAGTCTGCAAATCAGCCCTGTACTTGCTCATACCATGTTGCTCTCAACTGCTACAGTATCTTGCCCTGTCTTTTTCCAGCAGCACTGCCAAAGTCAAGTCGGATGACTTCCTTAATCTACCCCAAAATTGCTATGAACCGCTATGTGTGGCCTCAGGAAAGCTTTTTTTGCAAACTTTTTCAAATTCTCCCTTCTTCCATACTCACTACCCAACTTACACAGCATTCTGAGAAAAAGTGGTTTTATCCACAGCTATTTATTAACTTAATAACTTGGACACACTCTATCATATATACCTAGATGTATGCATGAATGCATGAATGTATGTATAGAATCTGGGTGACTAGAACAATGGTGGTGCCCTTAAAAGTAATAGGAATGTTGAGAAACTGGGAGAATTTGGAAGGAAATATAAGGAGTTTTCTTATGGATTTATTGTTTGACATACCTAAGGGACATCCAGTTAGTACTGTACAATGGGCAATTGGTGATGCAAGATAACAAGTAGATGCAAGATAGCAAGTAGAGCTGGATCTATACATCTAAGAGTCATATACATAGAAACAACAGTTGAATCCATGAGAGCTGATAAGATAACCAAGAAAATGAGTGTTGCATGATGAAAAGATAACCCACATCAGAGCTGTGGAGTATACTTAGGCAAAGAGTGGAGCAAGAATGCTGATCTAGCCAGAGACAAAGTAGATGAACAGGCAGGAGAACCAAGAAAGAGAAATTTCACAAAAATCCATGGAGGAGAAAATATCCAGGAGGAGAAGATGGTCAACAATGTCAAATGATACAGAGTAGTTAAGAAGAATGAAAACTGAGTTAAGGTTTTAGATTTTTGCATTAGAGGATATCAATAGCTTTTGAAAGAACAGTTTTAGTAGAATGATGAAGTCAAAAGTCAAATTATAAGTAAAGAAAATGAACATAACTTTTTCTAAGAATTTGTGAAAGGGAGGAGAGATATGATAATAATTTGATGAGATAATATAAGCAAAAAGTTGTGTGGGGGGATTAAAGATAGGGTGATCTGGGCATGATTGTGGACAAAATAATAGGGTAATTTTAAAAAATCATATAAGAATAAAGAGAAATTTAAAACTGGAAGAGGAGAAGATGGGCAAATCATAGGAGATAGCAATGACTAAAGGATAAAAGCAAGGGAAAAAGACAACTTATCTAGTTATTTAGATGAAGATATTGATAGCATACTTAAAACATTTATGGATTTGATAAAAACCTGTTAGAGATACACTGAATGACAGAATAAGGATTCAAAAAGGTGACTACAATTTCTTCCAGAATGGCAAAACTAAGAAAGTGAAATTTAATTAGAAAAAAATGTAAAGTTCTGCACCTGGATTCACAATTCAATTGTTACAGAGTACTCTGTGGGGAAAATACAGCTAGAAAACAGTTCATGTAGGGAAAAAAATCTAAGGGTTTTAATGCACTGAAAACTCGAAATAAAACCCTAAATAAAGGAGAAACCTATCTCAGTTAATAGAATAAAATTCCATGCCAATGTTTCATTGTGGGATGGAGATAACCCTGGATTCCCAAAAGCTATATGAATGAAACAAGCTATAGTAGATTTTACCAAATTGGAAAGGTTTCCAATACAGATATTATAACAATCTGTATCTGGTGTCTAAGGGTCAACCCAGGTGACTACCAAAAAGGCATATCCTCAGTAGGCTGATAAGCCAAATGGAATACAATCTTAAATTGCATTCTTAGTACTGTAGTATCTATAGTAAAGGAGGTGATAGTTCCACTGTGTCCCCGTTCTGTTCGATCCTCATCATGTTTGTTTATGAGAGTCATATTTAAAGAGACAAGCAATATGCAACAAGTCCACATTGCTAAAACCAAGCTAATGAAGAAAAAAACTCTGAGATATAATTGGTTAAAGAAGCTGAGGATGTTTTGTCCAGAGGATAGAAGATCTGTATGAGCCATGATAGCTCCCTGTTCAAATACCTTAAGGGCTGTCATTCAGAAGAGAAATTAAGTTTATTTGCTTTGGTCTCAGACAACATAGAAAGTTACATATTTGCTGAAACAACTAAATCTGATGAGGAATAAAAAAAAAGAATTTGTCTAAAGAGATCAATGGGAATATGTATGGGATATATCAAACAATTTGGAATATATTTAAAATACATACAAAATATAGAAATAGGGCATGTAGCTAAGGATAAATACAAAACACTGGCATGGTAAGACTCACATCAAGAGAAATAAGGCTCAGAATTATTTGTGATTATTGGAGAACCCTAAATCCCTTTTTGTAGTGGCAAAGGACTAGAAACCAAGTAGATGCCCATCAGTTGGAGAATGGCTCAAAACGTATCTGAATGCTATGGAATATTATTGTTCTATAAGAAGTAATCAGGAAGATGATTTTAGAGAGGCTTGGAAAGACTTACATGAGCTGATGCTAAGTGAAGTGAGTAGAACCAAGAGAACACAGTACACAGCAACAAGATTATACAATGATAAATTCTGATGGACATGATTTTTTTTCAATAGTGAGGTGATTCAGACCAGGTTGAATGGTTTTGTGATAGAGAGAGCTATCTGCACCCAGAGAGAGGACTATGGGAACTGAGTTTGGATCCCAATATAGTATTTTTACTTTTTTTGTTGTTGTTTGCTTGCATTTTTTTCTCATTTTTTCTCTTTTTGATCTGATTTTTCTTGTGCAGCATGCTAACTGTGGAAATATGTATAGAAGAAGTGCATATGTTTAATATATATTGAATTGTTTGCCTTCCAGGGAAAGGGGTGGAGGAAAGGGAGGGAAATAAAAAAATTCACTAAAAAATTCATTAAAATCCAATGCCATATTATACACAATCTTCATCCACTTAGTTTGTCTGGTATAGATAGTTGTTAGATTTTTAGATGAGCATGGACCTCATTTAAGAGGCTCTGTAATCTTCCTGGGCTTAATTTAATAATCATAATGTTACCCCTTAGCAGTTTCTGGAGAAATTCAAAAACTATACAGAATTCCTCTTAAACTTCTCCAATCTTTGGCAAATGTATGTCTCCCCATTTTCTATGTTGCTTGACATTAATAATCAGAACAAAGCCATTTTCTGTTATTTCTTTCAAGAATTCCAGTTAATTTGGCATATGTTTGTGACACACTTTTTTAGAAAAAAACCTTTAAACTAGTGTTTTGTTCTGCCATAGCAGGTTGTCTTCAATAATCAAGCAATAAGCATAGTGAGATCTTGTATTCAATGACTCATACAATGGTAAAGTGGTGTCTGTTGTGTTATATCACTTATAAAATCCTGCCTCTTCGTTTCAAATATTACTTAGGATATCCTCAATACATGTATAGATTCTTCGGAAAAAAATTTCATATGAAGGAAAATAAGCATCTGGATTAATAATTATTGCTGTCCTCTTAAATCATTTTTATGATTTTAAAAAACTGAGATTTTTCTCATATTTTTGTGTTTTTTCCTCTTTCAGATATCTTGAAATTCAATTCCTCAATAAGCTCAAACTTGTTACACTTCCTTGGTATATACTTGGTTTTGTTGGGCTACCTTTCCCACTTATGTTTTATCTATTGTCATTTTCACTTCTTTAAAAACCTCATCTAGGATTGTACTGTTAGGGCATACATGTGATGGTTCTACTAAACTTGATGGTCAATTTTTCCCACACCAAAATAATAATAGAGAGACATCTTGAAAATAAGAACATTTATATCACATATGCTACCATCTACTCTGCCTATGCAGGGCCTGTTCTTGTACAAAACAAGACAGAAGCAAAATTGAGAACACGGCACTGTGACAATTATGCCTAAATTTCTGAGGAAAAAAATTATATACTAGACTTTAGAACTGAGAGAGATTATCTTTCCTAATCTATTCATTTTATATGTAGAATAACTGAAGTCCAAAAAGTCAAAGGGAGTCTTCAGTAACAGAAGGCCCAAGAACTGAACTCAAATATATTTATTTCCACTTTGCAACACAATTAAACATTTCTGGGACAATTTCTATCCAACAGACTAAATATTCATTAGGTAAGGAAACTCCTATCCAATAATATCATTCTTCCTATAATCTTCTCTCATGTGCTGAGCTTAAAGTTTCAGGAATATAGTCTCCCTTAATACATAGTAACTGGGAGGAAAAAAAATCTTCCCTCAGATTCTCTTTTCTCTTCTTAATGTGGACATGGCTCTATTTCTGTTGTTTCCTTTCTTCTCAGAGCAGAGACTCTGGGTGATTGATATCAGAAAAAAATAAATTGAACAAGCTATAACCACCCCACTTCATACCATCCCCCAAAAAACCCTCCAGGACCAGATAGACTTACAAGTGAATACTACTAAACATTTAAATAATAGCAGGCTCCACATTGACACATGAGTACGAACAGAGCCAGCTAAGAGGGGGAAAAAGGCACTCAGCTCAGTGTCCAGTCTACGCCCTTTGGAACTTTAGAAAGACAGAGAGACGAAAGCCAAAAATGATGGGGGTCAGGCTGCCCAGTACATGTTTCTTTATAAGACTGACCTTCTGATGTAGCTGCCAGATAAATTCTCCTACTTACAACTAACAAGTGAATGAGTCCCTTTTTTATGGTTTACACATGTGTTTGGTCTTCCATCAATTTTCTGTGCCACTGTTTGAGATTTTGTGGTCAATTTCCTTCAACAGATTCCTGTCAGAGATAAATTTCACCTCTTGGGTACTGATTGACTTTTTAAAATCCATCTCAAGAATGGTGCAAATGGTGGATGTAGTTGTAGACAATATTGAAGTTTGGTCAAAGGCTCTACTTAACTTTCACAGGGCTTTTCTTGCCCTTCAGAAAGCACTTTATTACCCCTAAAGTTTTAAGTACAAGCTATATTTCCTATATCATAGAATTATCTCAAGCTCTTGTAACTTTAAAATGCTAGAGAAATACATTTAAAAATTTTTAAATCCCAGAACCTCACCCCATGAAAATTAGATTAAAAATCCTTAGCAAAGTAAAAATTTTAATGAAAAAAAAAAAACAGAAAATGAGAAACACCACAGATTAAAGAGCTAATTAATATTATCAAATTTTTGCTTTCTAGAAGGCATTCTCTGTGGATCACATGACCAACAAATGCATATATACCTGTTTCTCTCTTTTGATTGTTTCTTCCAAGGTGCTCTTCAGTGTCTTCATTTCACTGGTAACAACATCTAACTTGTTTCTAGCCCTCTCTTTATCCTCCTTTGCTTCATGTTCAGTTATATCCAGCTCTGACTTAACAGATATCAACTGTTTCTCCACCTTCTCCTTCATCTTCTCCAGTTTACCCCTGGATTTGTTTAGGTTTTCTATGGTTTTGGTCTGTTCCAGGGTTTTAATCTACAAAAAAATCAAAGAATTTAGTCAGGGAAATAAACATAAGCATAAACAGGACTGCATCCAAAACTGCATCCAAAGCAAGACTCATCAGAGTCCACCTAGTAAAATGTTTTAAGAGACCAAAACATATAATAATGAGAAACAAGAATAAAATTCCCAAACTTTCTTATATGTACTTTGCAAAATATGCCTGCTAAAGAACCTCATTTTAGTAGAGTTGATATCTCACTTTTTAAAAAAGCATGTTAGAGTACTATCGATTACAGACTCAATGAGATAAGATAGGAGATAACTTGGTTCAGAGATTGGGTAACAAAGTAGAAATTCTGCCAATACCTTCCTGTAAAATTTTAGATGTCAGTGAAAATCAATAAACTTCTACTTCCTCATCTATAAACTTCCAAGGTACCTATGGTACCAAAAACAGTCACATTCATTTTACAAAAATATGTATACGGTGTTGTTGCTGTTGACTTTACCAGTGAGTGGACTCAATGAGGCACACTAGACAATAATTTACATAGATCAAGAAAATGATACAAGTGACTCATTTTATGTCTCAGTTTTGAGGTTAAAAGCAAATGTGAAATAAGGAGTGATAAGTGTCTTAACAAGTACAATTATAAATTGTCTTTTATATTATATTAGAAATGTCTCACACTCTCTGCCAACATCATTTCCTTTCAGCAAAAAGCAGTAAAATATCAATAGCTAATTTAAGATGAATAATGTGACAATATATTGTACATTGTGCCTTTAGAGTTTAATATGGTTTTATACTTTACCTACTCTTTCAAAATTAACCATTTGATCAATGATTTTTCTTGGACTCATTATTCCAGGCCTCATAGGACCACAAGCCAAAATGATGTTAAAAACTGAGAGGACACATTCTTTAGTTATATATGATAGTGGCTCTCAAGTGATTATTTTCATTTTTGAGTCATTCTATCAGAGAACTTTGAGTTACATATTATTTATATCCTCTGAGAAGACTAGCCCTTTGTGACTTCAGCATAAAATTGAAACTAAAAATAAAGTCAAAACTAAAACACTCCCTGTTTTCATGGAGTTTATAATCTACTGTGAAAATTACAATCTGCACAAAGGTAAATAACTACAAAATATTTGCAAAATAATTAGTTAATATCTACATAGAGTTTACTATGTCTCATTTGATCCCCACAACAGTCCTACAAAGTAAATGTTATTATCCCCATTTTACAGATGAGGAAACTGACTCCAAGCCCAGCCTGCTATCCATTTGCCATCTTGAGAGACAGTACTAACAAATGGAGTTATCAAGCCTTGTGAAAAAAGTAGCAATAAGACTGAGCCTTGAAGAAAACTAGGAATTTTAAGATGCAGAAGGGGTGAAGGAAGGGAATTCAAGCAAGGGAGAACCACCTGTGAAAAGACACATAAAATATAATGTACAGGAGACAGCTAAAAGAGCAGTCTGATTGGAACAGGATATGTGTGGAATGAAGCAGAATGAAATAAGACTGGAAAGCAATCAAATTGTTTAGGATTTTAAATATCAAGATTCTATGGTATATTTTAAAGGGGAATGGAAGACACTCTTGGAAGGATATCCAAAGTTCTTCTCCAAGCCAGTACTCCAGGATTACAACCTAAGCTGTTAACATCATTAAGAAAGCCTGAGAGGCTGGATTTTGGAGAGTTCCTGGGGCCTCAGGAACAAAAAGAGCATCACTAGGTCTAGAAAGCATTAATCAACATGACTAAGATGTAGAATGGCCTAGAAGAGTATCAATACTATTCACCTCCATCATTCTAAACTATTCCAAGAATAGCCTTGAATAAGGACTTCTTGAGAGACATTCTGGGAGATGGTGAAGTAAAGAAGTCAAGGAAGTTAGTTCTGCTCTCACAGATCTAAAAATATATATAATCATCCTGAAGTATATATTCTCATGATTTTTAAACCCACAAAAAATATTTAAACCCACTAGCCCTAATAGTTGAAATAATGAGATTAAAATAGACCTTACACTTCTAGACCATGCCAAGAAGAAAGTGACAAGAGATATTTATTACTTATAACATTATATACAATGGCATAACTTATCCTATTAAAAAAATTATAGAATGAATCGGGTTATAAAACCCAGCATTAAGTTGCTTATACAATATAAGATAAAAATGATATCTAAATTAATATAAAAGTTTAGCCCAAAATAAAATAAGCATTGCAAATTCCAGAAAACAAGAATGGTAGTAATGATACCTGATAAAGAGGAATGCAATTAAAATAAAACTAAAAGAGAAAAAGGCATTACATAATGGTAAAAGGAAAAAATCATAATACATAGATAAATAATACAAATATATAAAACTCTAAATTTCTATTTATAAAACAATTTGACAGTTAAACTTTTAAAAAGACTATTAGCTCTTTGAGAAAAGATAATTTTGGGGCAGCTAGGTGGTGCAGTGGATAGAGCACCAGCCCTGAAGTCAGGAGGACCTGGGTACAAATCTGGTCTCAGACACTTAACATTCCTTAGCTGTGTGACCCTGGGCAAGTCACTTAACCCCATTTGCCTCAGCAAAAAGAAAAAAAAAAGAGAAGAGATAATTTTTAAAATGTAATAATAGTACAAGTCCAAACATTTCAGAATGTGATAGAATGAATTAAAAAATTCATAATAAAGAAATATCTTATTTAACTACTTAACATATTAGAATCAATCATATGCAGAGAACTAAATGGGAGAAGTAGAAAATACAATCTTTTCAAGTATACATGGAATACTCACAAAAACCTATCATGTTATATGTCAAAAAGATAATTATATATAATAGCAAAATTGTTTTAAGAACAACTTTGAACAATTGAATAATTTTTTACTATTATAAATACCCAAATTAACTACAAAGAATATATAAATGAAGATACTTTCTGCATCTAGAGAAAGAACTGAAGAATAGAAATATGTATAAAATGATTTGCATGATGATTTTATTATATATTTAAAAGGAATAGCAGGTTGTACATAACAGATTTGCAATTTCATGTGCAATTATCTTTTTTTTAATTCTATAATGTTATAGAAATGCTCATTTTACTTGATAAATTAAAAAATAGAATTTAAAATTTTGGAAAAAAATAAATAAATTTAAAAGGGCAGAAAATATCAATATCCTATTTTCAGACCATAATGTAATCAACAGAATTAAATAATCTCAGCAACAATTATAAAACTACATGGATAATTAAAAAGCTTCTGCAATAATGGCTGGATAGTAGAAATCAGAAAATGATTTATTATTTAAAAGTCAGTGCCAACAATAATGCTACATAGCCACATCTCTAGATTATAGCCAAAGCAGTTTTGAAGGCAAATTTATATTACTTTGCAACTATATTAATGAAAAGAAAAAAGAGAAAATAAATAAATTAAGGTTAGATCTAAAAAAAAAAACCTACCCTAGAAATGATTTTCAAACAGAGACTGGATGACTACTTGCTGAGAATTTGATAGGGATGAATTTTTGATATGAGTTGGACTTGTTAAATAATGCTGAAGTTCCTTCCAACTCTAAAATTCCATGATGGAACAAATCAGGAATTCAAAAGAAAGTTTAGAAGGGAGAAAAAGACATTATTAATCTATGAGCCAAAATAAATATAAAAGAAAATAATGTTTGACAATTCAATTGTTAAATAAAACCAAGTTGGCTCTTTTAAAAAGCTAATAAAACTGATGGAACATTAACAAATTTCATTTTAAAAGACGGAGAAAAATAAAAAACAACAAAAGTGGCAAATGGAAAAAGGGGGGCATCACATTAAAAACAAAAGAAATTAAAAACATTATTAAGGAATATTGCATACAACTATAATATGTCAGAAAAATTCATATCTGAATATCTTAAATAGATCAATGTTAGAAAAAGGATAAAAGCCATCAAAGAATTACATATACACACATACACACACAAAGTTTGGGGCCAGATAGGTTCACCATAATAATAAAGGCCATGATCATAATAATTAGCATTTATATAGTACCTATTATGTGCCAAAAACTGTGCTAAGAATTTTTTTTTTTTTTTTTTGCTGAGGCAATTGAGGTTAAGTGACTTGCCCAGGGTCACATAACTAGGGAATGTTAAGTGTCTGAGATCAGATTTGAACTCAGGTCCTCCTAACTTCAGGGCTGGTGCTCTATTCACTGTGCCACCTAGCTGCCCCTATACTAAGAATTTTTTACCAATATTATCTCATTTTATCCCCACAACAATGCTGGGATATTGATGCTATTTTATCTTTATTTTAGAGTTGAGGAAAATGAGGTAACAAATGACATCCAATGTCACACAGCTGTGTCTGAGGCCAGATTTAAACTCAGGTCTTCCTGAACTAGGTGCAGGACTCTACACTATACCACCTAGTTGCCCAACTATAGAATCCTTTCAAATTTTCCAAGAACAAAATGGCACCTATGGCATATAGGTTAATACAGAGAAATTTAGAATTTTAGAAATATTTAGGATATTATCTAATAGCTTTTATGAGGAAAATTTGTTGTTAAACAAAACAAATTGCAATTTTACCTAATATCCACCAAACTGACAAAAAATAATGAAGAAGGAAACTTGGTGCTTGTACAATTGTGGCAAAACAAGTATATTCAATAATAACAGGTGAAATCACAAACTTGTAAAATCTTTCTGTTGCACAATCTTGTAGCATGCAATAAAGATTTCAAAAATAATTATACCCTTGGAACCAATAATCCCTTCATTGGAAACATATCCTATTTAAAGCACACTCCTCTTTCACATATTCTTTGTAAATCAGAGTAGTAGGATAGGTGACAAAAAGAAAGGAAAGTACATCAGGATTCAGTGGACATAAATATACAATTAACAATCATTACTAGGAATGTGAATGAGATTAAATCATCCAAAAAAAGAGTAAAATAGCAAAATGGACTAGAAATCAGAACCCAACAATATTGTTGATAAGAAATACACCTGAAACAAACAGATTCATAGAGTTAAAATGGAGATCTAAATTAAAAACTACTAAAGGAGTAATAATTATGATCTCAGACAATATAATAGTAAAAAAAATAGACTTAAAAGAAATAAGAAAACTGCATTATGCTTGCTTAAAAGAACTGTAGATAATGAATCAACAGTAACAGTACATCCATACACAATTGCAAGCATGTACATTGAATGGCACAGCACTTGAGTATTTAAAGAAAAAGTTAACCATATTGCAGGGAAAATTAACAGTAAAATTTTAATAATGGAAGAATTAAAGATATCTCTTTCAAATAAAGACAAATCTAACTAAAAAACAAAAAGCCTAAAGATATGCATAGAATTTTAGAAAAGTTACATATGGCAATTGTTGGGTGGAAATGGAAAGAAGCATTTCTCAAATGTATATGGCATCTGTACAAAAACTAACCATCTCAATCTTAGGGAATAAAAAAATTCACAAATAAATGCAGAAAAGAAGAAATAATCAACTTTTTGGACCACAATACAATAAGAAATTCTAATCCAAAAAAATGGTCTTTGAGAAAAGGAATTAAAATTAATGATAATGCTAGTGATCAATGGATAAAAGAATAAAAGATAGAAGCAATAAAAATTTTCATCAAAGAACATGACAAGACAACATACCAAAACTTTTGGGTCAAAGTTAAATCTCTCCAGGAGTGAAAAGCATATTTCTAAACACTTTCATCAACAAAAGAAGGTAAAACTCAATAAACTGTGTGTGCAACTAAAAAAATTTTTTTTAATTGAAAAGTACATTTTTAAAAACTAAACACCAAATTAGTGATTCTTAAAAAAAGTAACTAAATTGAAAATTTTAAAGTTTATTTTTGAGAAAATAAAATAAAGTGTTAATGTATGGCTTTTAAAAAAAGAGAAGAAAACATACTTGCACCAAAACTGAAAAGGGAAGATTAACTATTGAAAACAAAAGAAACCATTAAAAACTTTTCCTCCAAATACATGCCAAAATTAAATAGATGAAATAAATATTTGTAAATATAAATTACCTAAACTGATAAAACAAGAAATTAGAAAAATAAATCAAACAAATTATAAATAAACTCTAAAAGGAAGAAGAGAAAAGAACCAGATGGATTTACAACATTCAAAGAGCAATCAATTCCAGTATGACATAAAATGTTTATTAAAAAAAAGAGATCCTATCAAACTTCTTCTGTAAACTTTTTTTCAAATATTAAACATTTTTCCCTTCCACCCACTTCCTCTTATTAACTGATAAGAAAACAAGAATACAGAACATCTGTTTTATAGAGCATAATCAAGCAGTAAAAATTCCCACATTGGCTACATCCCAAAATGTATTTCTTAGTCTGAATATTAGTCCGTTTCTCTGTGATGAGGGAAACATTGTTTTTTATTATTTCTCTTGAATCAACCAAACAACTTTATACATATTTTGCATTTATTTAATTGCATAGATGTTTTTCTAACAATAACTTTTCTAATGTAAAAAGTGGGGTATCGTTTTGGTTTTTGCCTTTGTATCTCCAACTTAGTTCCTGAGACCTAAGAGATGTTTAATAAATATTTATTGACTCATTTTTAAAAAGGCAAAAATAATCCCTATCTAGAAACTTCCGTAGAGGAGAAGGCTCTAATAGTTGACAGTAGCAGGAAGGCTTCCTGAAAGAATACAGGGGAAGAGGGAGGAGGCAATTTATGAGGTTGATTATATTATGAGCCTGTTTATGTTTACTCATTAATTTAGGGTTTTTTTTTATTCTAGGGTTTTCTGGTAAGGTGTTCTTCCTTATTCACTCAAAGTACTGTGCTATGCAAAAATCACAAAATAAAAACCATAGAGCTTGCTAGGAAAGTGGGGTTAGGGGTACTAGCTCAAAAACTTCATCAATAACACACTAAAAAAAAGAAGATAAGAATCTCCATCCCCAATTTTGTACATGCTAAAAGACTAGGAAATACATAAATACTAAAATAAATAGTGGTGGTAACAGTACTAATATGTTGCAGGATGCCCAAGCAAGGTGGACAAAATGTAACTTCAGGCCCTGAATGGATGCCATGGAGGAAGGGTGTGGGATTTGGGAAGCCCAGTTGGCCTCCCCCATAGTTTCCACTGTACCAGGAAACAGACAATAATAATGGCCCTTTACCTTGACAAAGACCTGTGGGTGTCTTCTGCATTCTTGCTGATTCTCACAGTAGAAATCAAGCAAAAGCACTGACCTGTTTCCTTATTAGAAATTAAGCTTCTTAGGAACAAGGATTGTTGTTGCCTTTCTTTGTATCATCAGTGCTTAATAAAGTGCTTGACACATAGGCGTTTAATAAATATTTACTGACTAATTGACAGAATACCTTAAATTAAGGATTGTTCACAGAGTTATCATAGAAGTGAAAAATAATTATACTAAAAAAAGAATCAGCATGACATAAATATCAAAATTTATAGCATAAAGGTACATCTGTTCTTAGGAGAAAAAAATGTATATATCTGAAAATATACATTCAGAAAAGAGAAAGAGAAGTTTAATAATCTAGGCACAGAATTTTAAAAATTATAAAAAAAATAACTACTAATGCCCAAAACAAGCAAAAGAAGAAAATTTTTTAAATGAAAGGATAAATAAAAATTGTATCTGTCTAACTCTACCCAACTCCTACCCAATGTATTCTTCATGCTCACTATAATTTCTAGTCATTTACAGTCTTCTCCCCTTGGGATTCACTTTCCTTCTTTCACAACTTTGATCCCTTTTTCATCGTAGCTACATGGCATTGCCCACTAGTAGAGGAAATCTCATAATTATGACATGTAGGTCCAGGTAGTTCTACAAATTTATGTTAGCTAATATCAATTATGTTGCCTTACTGTGGTTGTCACAAATCTTTTCTTTTCTTTATACCTTCCAATGACACCTGCTTTTCTTCCTCCCCACATCCTCCATCTTTTGTAACTCCATCTAAAGTTAGAAGACCTTTCTTCTAACTTTACCAAGAAAATAGTAGTACTCTTCTTTATAAATATCCTCTTCTCCCTTAACTCTACACCTCAAAACCTCTTAAAATCATTCTCCATTTTTTCCTTTGCACCAATCGTCAAGCAATAAATACCCCTTCTCTTTATCAAGCTTGACAAGCCTTGTGCTTATACCCTTGATTTCATATTCTCCTATACTCCAAAACTATGAGCTTTCTCCATCTACATATATTTTTCCATTTCTCTTTAAATATGATGCTTTAAAGTTCAATTTATCCCTATGTTACATAAAATTCTCAAGTGTTGAGATAAAAGCACTTTTATCAAAATTCCTTTTATCAGACTGATGTGGAAAGGGAAATAAAGAACTACATCTCAGTATTGCTAAGAAATATTGGTGCACACACTTTAAATAAAATATTAGCAAAGAGACTACAACAATACATTCAAAATGATTCATTATTAAATTGTGTTGAGGAAATTATTAATCGACTTAATCACATTGATAAACCAAACAACAAAATCACTTATCAATAAATGCTGAAAAAAATGTTGAAAAATAAAGCATCCATGTATGTTAGATATCCCTAAAAAGTGTATGAAAGGACTTTTTCTCAACATGAAAAAGCATTTATTTAAAACCAAGAGTTAATGTTACTGTCAATGTAGAAACCTGGGAGGCTTTTATAATAAAATCAGGGTCCAATAAGAAGAAAAACTGGCCTAGTTCACACTATTATTTAGCCTGTCCTAGAAATGGTAGCTAGAGCAAAAGGAAAGGAAGAAGAAAGAAAGGAAGGAAGGAAGGAAGAAAGAAAGAAATTTTATTAGATAAAAGTAGGCAAAATTATCCCTCTTTGTAGAAAAGATGATAATTTATTTAGAAAACCTTAGAGAATTAATGAAATTATTAAAACTATAATTTTAGTAACGTATTAGAACACAAAAAGGCATCAACATTTATATATACTAACAAAAGTCTAGACAAAAAACAAAGAGAAATTCCATTTAATATAACAACAAACTATATAAATCTTGGAATTCATTGATCAAGATACATTATAAGACTTAAATATAAATGCTACAAAACTATAAAACAATATTTATTTATTTTGCTGAGGCAATTGAGGTTAAATGACTCGCCCAGGGTCACACAGCTAGGGAATGTTAAGTGTCTGAGACCAGATTTGAACTCAGGTCCTCCTGACTTCAGGGCTCGTGCTCTATCCACTGTGCCACCTAGCTGCTCCTATAAAACAATATTTTTGACTAAATAACTGAAAAGATATTGCATACTCAGGATTAGACCATGTAAAGTAATAGAAATTATTTTATTATCTAAATTAATCTGTACATTTAGCACTAAAATTATCAAATTACCAAAGAAATACTTTATAAAAATAGATAAAATAATAACAAAAGTCACATCATGGAACAAAAGATCAAGAATATTAAGAGAAACAATAAAGAATGTATGAATGAAAAGCATTATCAGGTCTTAAACTACATTATAAAACAATAATTATCAAAAAATTACACTTTAAAAAAAAAACAGAAAATGACTACAATAGAAAAGACTAAATGAGCAAAAATTAGAAGCACAAACAATAGAGATGGTGGTAGAAAAGGGTGTTGCCATAGCCAAACAGTTCATCACCAAGTAGTTAATCTCTTGATGCTTCTCTGTGAGCTTAGTTTATATCCCTCCCCCCACAAAAAAACTTAGTTTATTGCCACAATCAGAATGGAATTAACTATCAGACCTTATGCATTACTGTTGTAACTTTCAAGATCACTTCTATACCATAAATCATCAGAATTAACTTCTTACAGAAGTTGTGAGACTTTAATTTAGTCAACACACAATACTAAAGTAGAAATTTGTATTCACTAAACTTTTCAATTGACTTTTTTTCAGTGAATCACCTCTAAAAAACTACCTGTTCCCTTCATGTAATTTCTATCAAGCATACATTTAAAAAACAGGTGGAGGGGCAGTTTGGTGATACAGTGAATAAAGTACCAGCCCTGGAGTCAAGAGAACTCAATTACGTGACATTTACTAGTTGTGTGGTCCTGGGCAAGTCAATTATCAAATTGCCTTCTTTTCCCCCATCCCATCATCCTCCTCTCCAGGCAAAATAGACTACATTATATTTTTTTGGAGATGTGAAGGTAGGCATATAAACTAGCACTTGTTGATTTCTCAGTTTCCTCTTTTGTTAATAATCCCATTCATCGAGTTGTTTTTTTTTTCCTTTTTTCTGGATATCTTTCTCCTTTGAAATATCTTGAAAATAAATCCTAGAGTGCCTTCAAGACTGTTACATCCAGGATTTCTTCTATGAGTTCTTGAAAAGATCCAATTGCTCTTCTAGACTTCTCCTTCAATAACATTTCTATTTTATCAAATAATAAAACAAGCATTTCTCCACACTACTATCCCAAAGCCTGACTGTGGCATGGAAGCCACCAAGAGCATATACTCTGGTAAGATTCTGTCACATTGAAAAGACTTCAAATATTGTCTTTTTAACATTGCCTGGGGCCTTGAGGATGAACCTAGCAAGCCAAGTACAGAGATTTATCAAAGATGTCCTAGCAAGAGGCAATTTTTTGACCATGACAACACATAAAAGAACAATATAAAAGTGGTCTCAATCCTTAGAGGCCCTTTTCTGCTTCTACAATAATGGTGACAGGATGTAAAAAAAAAAAAGAGAATGCTAAGGTTCATATAAATTTTAGGCAATGTACAAATTTTAGTTTAAATATTGTTACTATTACTGAATGGCATCAATAATGATAGTCTTATTAAAAATGAAAATATGACATTAAATGGTTAATGTTTTTCTCTTGTTCTTTAGCTATTTTTCATCTTTTTTACGTTTCTACTTGTTATGTTTGTGGGCAATATGAGAAATCTATTTCCCTTTACTCCTTTGACTCTAACTTCCTGGCTCAATTCATATGTAGTGAAATAAAAGAACAACTCACAGGTTCTCTTCAGAAAAACAAAAATAGGAAGTAGGAATTTGGCTCCAAAATGTATACAAAGCATTAAGAAACATAATAGCTAGTATATAATGTTTTAAGGACTGCAATTTACTTGATTATCTCATTTTATCTTCCTGATAACTTTGGCAGATAGGTGGTATTACCCTCATTATCAGGAACCTGAAGTTGAAGGGAAGTTAAATGATTTGCCATGGAATCAGCTAATCAGTATCTAGAGGAAGATTTTAATTCAGATCTTTCTTGATCTCCAAATTGCTCACCCTATCCACTGAGCTACCTAGCTATCACATAAACATCATCTCCTTGTACATCTAACCATCTAATCTTGCAATGCTTATGATGAACATGAATAAAAAATTCACCATGTCAAAAACTAAGGCTTAAACATAACTGTCACAAGAGATGAATTCTATAAAGAATTTTATGAAATCATGCAAACCCAGTAACACATTTGCATATTCAGGGACTTCAATGAAAAATTGACCACAAGGAAATATGATCAAAAAAATTTTTTTGAAAAATATATCCAAAAGATTGTAGACCACTCAAAAGTCCCAGTCCTGTATATTGTAAATACTTTCTTCAGATCAGAAAGAACTAAATACGATGAGCACTGAACATCACAAAAAGAAAAACTGGCTATATATTAATAGACAGAAAGTGACTGATTTTTGTGAGGGAATGTTTTCTGAATTGGATGCCTATATGTAATCAGAGCATTTACCAGTTAAAACATAAGTCAAAAATCAACACCAAATTAGAATGAAATAAATGAAAAGATGGAGGCAGCTAGGTGGTGCAGTGGATGAAGTGCCAGGCCTAGTAAGGAAGACTCAACCTCCTGAGGTTATATGTGGTCTCAGAAACTTACTAGCTATGTGA
Organism: Myrmecobius fasciatus; assembly: GCA_023553655.1. Classification (NCBI taxonomy): domain Eukaryota; kingdom Metazoa; phylum Chordata; class Mammalia; order Dasyuromorphia; family Myrmecobiidae; genus Myrmecobius; species Myrmecobius fasciatus. Next base: position 384,487 of record JAJPUD010001304.1, on the reverse strand, counting down.
TCCTAGGAAGTCACTTAACCCTGTTTGTCTCAGTTCCTCATCTGTCAAATGAACTGAAGAAGGAAAAGGCAAACCCCTCCAGTATCTTTGCCAAGAAAACCCCAAATGGGTTCACAAAGAGTAGGACACAACTGAAGCAATAAAACATCAATAAAAATAAGGAGATGTTACATGCAACAAGTTATAAACAGGAGAGTAAAATATAATTTAAAAGTAAAGAACACTACCAGATAAAAGATAGGATAGCACTAATCCCACCTATTCAAATAAGCTATTAACTCTGAAAATGAGAAATAACAGCAAAGACATTAATTTTTATTATCATCATTTATTGGAGAGTAAGGAGAGATTCTAAAATGCCTCAGCCAATATTTATTCTTGTTGTTCTCAGTTCCTCATCACCTGCTCTAACATCTAGAAGATAAAAAAGCAAAGAGTTAGTTAAATATAAAAGTTCTTTTACAAATCAGGAACTTACATGGAACTGAAAGGACAAAGAAACGAAGAATAAATTCTACAACAATCTATTATCATCAATGATAAGAGTTTAGAACCACTACATTTGGACTGTAAAATCAATGTACATAAGCTACAGTCTTGATGCATTAGTTTGTGTACACACACATACACACACACACACAAACACACACCATAAACTACCCACAAAAACATCTAATACCTATACTTTATATGGTAATTTCATTGAACCACACTCTACCAAACCTGTTTTTAACTTAAACTTGCTTAAAACTAAAATACTCTTTTCCTTCAAAAGGGTTTACCAATCAATCATAATGTAGTAGTTAAAACTATCATGTCTTAAGCTTTGGTGATGTTTAATCTTTCTGTATCCTCAGGAACAATTTTTTTTGTTTGTTTGCTTGTTGCTTGCATTTGCTTAATTACCTTTATTTTGATCTTGTTGTCAAAGATCTTTTTTTAATTTGGGGAAATTTCCAGGTTTATAGATAATCTAAGATGCTCAGAGTTTCTGAAAACTGATCTTTTTTATAACTATGGTATATTCTATATTATAGGTAAATAATACTTTCAGAACATCTTCATTTATTGCACTCAACTCTGCTGGAGGCAACTTCTTCACTCCTTTCCCACCTGAAAATCAAATCTTTCCATAAAGCCATCCTGGGCTTGATAGTCTACTTTTGACCTCATCTTGCTTGGTTCCAGGACTTTACCACAAACATTTCTTCCATATCACTAGTTATACTACCTTCATATATAATTCTAACTTCTCCCCTTTCCAGTGTAAGCTTCTTGAAGATAAGGATTGTCTTGCTTGTTTTTCTTTGTATCCCTAATGCTTAGTGCAGTGCCTGGCACATAGTAAGTACTTGATGCTTTATATAGCTGAATAATATATATATGTACATATATATACACATACACACACATATATATGTGAGCTATATATGTGTGCCATATGCCAATCAAAGTGGCACAGATATGTATGATATTTTAAATATTTTGGCTATGTCCATATAAATTTTGAGGGGTTTTCCTTTACAATGTAAGGACCTTCAATATAGTGAGCATAGCTCCAATTCCCTTCAGAATCCTAACTATGCCCGTTAGACATATCATTAAGACATTATCTCCTAAGACATAAAGTTTTGTAATAGAATCCCTCTATGTTCCAAGTCATACTATGACATCATTAGGGAAACCATGTGACATCAGGCCAGCTCAGCCCCACCTTTCATCTGACCCTCTCACTAGCCCTACTTGGAGGACTAGCATATAACTTCCCTCAACTCTATTCCTAGTGAACTATCAGTCCTCTGTAATACTGTTTCACCCAATGCCATTTTTAAGGGAACTAATTAACACTGGTGGGGATAGGAAGCAGTATACCTGCCTAATTCCATACACACAAAGAGATTTCAGTAAATGTTACTCCATTGGCTGATCTTTCTCAGCAAAGAAGCATGTCCACTTTTTCAAACTTGCCTTCACTGATTTATCCAATCAGATTTTTGTCCACAATTTTTTTTTTAATTGTAGCACTATGTTTTCTGCCTACATGTATGCTGCATGAGAGACACAGTAGTGTGGTAGGTAAAGAACCAGCCTCTGAGACAGGAAGTTCTGCCTCTAACATATCCTCTCGGTGCCCTATTCAACTCTCTAAGACTATAAATTATATGGCTATGGTGAACAGAAGGCTAGCTAAGGAGTTAGGAAGATCTGAGTTCAAATTTTTATTAGGTGTGTGACTCTGAATTAGCCATTTAACTTCTGTCTCAGTATTCTTATCTATAAAATGGGAATAATAATAACTACTTTTCAAGGTTACTGTGAGATTCAAAGATAATATTTGTCAATCTCTTCAAACCTTAGTGATATATAAATGACAGTTAATAAGATGATGATGATGATGATGATGATGATGATGATGATGATGATGATTACAGTTATCCACTTGGCCACTTAGTATCTCATGTGATCTTTGGGCAGACACACACTTTTCCTATGGCTAACAAAATATCAACAAAGAGACATAAGCCTGGCACTTGCCTTGAGCTCATTGGTATCTGAAAGTTTGGCTTTGAGCTCGGTGTTAGATTGTCGGGACACTTTCAAATCCTTCTGTAACCTCTCCACCATCTTCTGCAGTTTCCGGATGGTAAGATTGGCTTCATCCTTCTCCACAGCCAAGGCTGTACGAACCTGCCTCTCCTCTTCCAGCTGAATTACTTTCTGACGTAGAAGGTTCATGTGTAGTTCTCGGCTCTCCAGCCTTTCTTTCTGAGCCTTTAGCTGGTTTAAGAGAACAGGGAATTTTCTTTATAACTGAACATTCAGGAAATATAAGTGAATTACTACTATCACATTGATCTTTATATTTCAATAAGACTCATTTGTACCAACCAAAAAGGTTATTGGACTTCTTTTCCCTGATTGCATTTTTTATTCATTTTTTCCAGGAATTAATTTCATGAACTACGAAGCCCTAGACAAAAGAACACAGAAAATGTGCAGAGGAGGCAGGCTTTCCACTCTGATTCTCCCTAGCATTAGATGCATCATAATAAAAATGTGAAATTGCATTTAAGACCATGAAAATGGATTCATCAAGGCCAGACTATAACAAGACAATGAGAGATTCAATCGTCCACAAACCCAGTGGCAGCAATCCTGCACTGATTAATCTCAATCACAAAGTGTTAGGTTTAGTTGGCTAAAAAATATATATAGAGAGAGAGAGTTATTATGTTTTCAAATTACTTTTTTAAAAATCATCTTGTTCTTAGTTGAAATGCCAGGGAAATTATTTTAAGAAGCCTTTGGTCCCATTTAATCAAAGAATCAATCATAAGAATTGAAAAGAAGCCAAGGAGTCATTTAATCCCACTCTCACCAGATAGGTGAATCCCTCTACAAAGCTTGATCATCCTCCCTCTCCTTGAAAAAGCAACAGAAGGCTCACTCATTACTTTTTTTTTTTCTTTTTTGCTGAGGCAATTGAGGTTAACCTCAATGACTTCCCCAGGGTCACACAGCTAGTTAGTGTTAAGTGTCTGAGATCATATTTGAACTCAGGTCCTCCTGACTTCAGGGCTGGTGCTCTATCCACTGCGCCACTTAGCTGCCCCTCACTCATTACTTTCACAAGCAACCTATTCCATTTCCAAGCAGGTCTAAATATTAGGAAGTTTTGTTTTGTTTTGTTTTTTAACAGAAATTGGCTCCTTCTAACTTCTGTTTAAGCTGATTTTGCTCTATGTGAAGCCATAAAGAATAATTCTAAGCCTTCTACCCCAAGGTAGGCCTTCAAATGTTTGAAAAAGTTATCAGTTTACTCTAAATCCTTTCTTCTTTAAGATAAACATCTAGCAGGTTGTAATGGCAATAAATAGTAAGCTGAAAATCAGAACACACTCAATGAAATCACAGGTCAGGTCCATATCTCTAACCATACTCTCACTTAGGAAAAGACTGAGGTTTAACCAATGTGGTCTTAAAGGAAATGGATGGGAATTGCAAAGAGATACATTAGCCTTACTATAAGGGGAAAAAATTTCTCAAGAATTAGAACTCTGCAAAAGAAATCTTTATATAAAAATTAAATGACCACTTCATCATACATGTTGAAGAGTGGCTGCTCTCTTATTCAATTAGGAACTAGATGAACTAAATGGCCATTAATGTCCTTTTCAAAACTGAGATTCTATGATGCTAACATTGCCTTATAGGGAATGTTATAACAAATAAGGAACGAAAGGCAGTCAGGTGGCACAGTGGGTAGAGCATCAGCCCTGAAGTCAGGAGGACCTGAGTTCAAATCTGGTCTCAGACACTTAACACTTCCTAATTGTGTGACCCTGGGCAAGTCACTTAATTCCAATTGCCTCAGCAAAATAATAATAATAAATAAAAGGGAGAAAATCATCCTAAATATGTTTTGTGAGAGAATCAGTCAAGACTTGATGACTGATTAGATATAGGAGGTGAGGAAGATGGAAGAGGCAAAAAAAATTTCAGAATTTTGAAACAGGTGAATAATAGTACCATTACTAAAAAAAAAAATCAAGTCAAAGTGGTACAGAGAGACAGAGTGTTTAAAAAGAAAATAATAGCTCAATGTTGGATGTGTTGAATTTGAAATAACAATGGAACAAAGGGGCTGGAATTTGAGAGAGGTGAGAATTAAGATCCAAATATGACCATCATCTGAACAGAGGTATTAGCTGAAGTCTTAAAACTTGACACACTTGCTCACAGAAGTCAGCCAATCAACAAGTATGTATTGCTTATCTACTATGAGCTAGGCACTTTACTTGATGTTCAGAAATAAAAGAACAAAGAGTAAAGAGAGCCAAGTATAAAGCCAAGGACAGAATCTTGGGAAGCAACTAACTTATGGTTTAGAGAAAAAGATGAGAAACCAAAAAAAAAAAAATAATAATAACACCACTTAGAAATGGTGGAGACATAAGAGAACCAAGAGACTGGCATAAATAAAACCAAGAGAACAGAATGTAACAATGAGAAAGTATTTATTAACACACTTACCATGTACCAAACATCATACTAAGGAATGAGAATATTAAAAACAGGAGTAGCTAGTGGTATAGTGGATAGAGTACCAGCCCTGGAGTCAGGAGAATCTGAGCTCATATCTGACCTCAGACATTTGCTACTTAATGCTGTGTGATCCTGGGCTATGTCACTTAACTCTGAGTGCCTCAAAAAAAAAAAAAAAGAAAAGAAAAACAAAAAGAGAAAAACAAAAAGAAAGAGAGAAAGAAGATATTTAAACAGAAATTATATAATTCTTGCCCATTATCAGAGGAGGCCACATATGTGTATACAAATTAGTGTGTGTATGTATGAATATAGATGTATATACATATACATACATATATACAGCCACACTGTGGCTGTCACATGCATATACATGCATACACATGCATATAGTATATTTATGTGGCTATATGTGTTTCTTATGAACATGTATAATATATATGCACCCATGTGTTTATACCTATATTGTTGTATATTTCATATACATTGTGTGTTTGTGTGTATATTTGTGTGTTTGTATTGTGTATATATTGTGCATGCATGTCCATATGTGCATGTGTGTTGGTCATTGTGCTGTACATGTTTTTATGAACATGCATGTGGATCTATATGCATGTGTGGGCACATGAATTGTGTATATATAAATATATATTAAACACATTTAAAAATAAATATAATATAGTATTGAGGAAGAGGGACTAATAACCAGAGATATCGCAGAAGGCCCCAAAGGGGAGCAGAAAATGCCTTCCAGGCATAAGGACAGCCTGTGGAAATGCAGAGATATGAAAGATAGAGTGTTATATATAAAAAAACAGCAAGATCAATTTGATTGGACCATTGAAGGTATGAGCAGGGAATGTCATATAAAAATTCTGGAAATGTAGGCAGGAACCAGGTTGCAAAGGACTTTAAAAGTCAAATACTATATATGTATATTTATCCTAGAAGCAATAGAGAGCCACTAGAGCTTTTTGAACAAGAAAGTGACATAGAACTATGCTTTGAAGAAATCATCTTGAAGGAAAAAATAATGATAAATGTTGAAGGAGATGTGGGAAAAATGGTGCATTAATGCATTATTGGTGGAGTTATGAAATGATCCCACCATTCTGGAGATCGTTAGAATTATGCCCAATGGGCTATAAAACTACATACCTTTTTACCCAGCAATGTCTCCACTGGTTCTGTATTTTAAAGAGATCATAAGAGAGGGTGAAAAGACTCACATGAGCAAAAATGTTTGTAGCAGCCCTTTTTGTGGAACTGGAAATTGAGTAGATGCCCATGAGTATGATAATAAGTTGAATAAGGCTGAATAAGTTATGATATAAGAATGTAATGGAATATTAATGTACTATAAGAAATAAGGAATAGGCTGATTTCAGAAAAGCCTGGAAAGACTTATTGGACTGATGCTGAGTGAAATAAACAGAACCAAAAAAAAATTGTACACAGTAACAAGAAGATTATGTGATGATCAATTGTGATGGACTTGGCTCTTTTTAACAATGTAATGATTCAAGGTAATTTCAATAGACTTGGGATGAAAAATGCCATCAGCATCCAGAGAGAGAACTATGGAGACTGAATGTGGATCAAAACATAGTATTTTCACTTTTTTATGTTGTTCTTGATTGTTTGGTGTTTTTCCTTTTTCATTGTTTTTTCCCTTTTATTCTGATTTCTCTTGTACAACATGACAAATATGGAAATATGTTTAAAAGAATTGCACATATTTAACCTATATCAGATTGCTTTCCATTTTGGGGAGGGAGAAGGGAGAAAAATTTGGAACAAAAAGTTTTATAAAAATGAATGTTAAAAACTATCTTCACATGTATTTGAGAAAAAATGCTATTTTAAAAAAAGAAAAAGAAAAAAAACATTTTGACAGCTGAGTAGTAAAGTGAGTGACAAGGCAGGGTACCCAGTTAGGAAACTATTGCAATAGTCCAGGCAATAAATGATAGCCTGAATTAGGATATTGGCCCTCTGAGTAGAAAGACAGGGACATATACATGTACTTCTACATTCTGGCAGTAAAAATCTGCAGGACAAGCATTTATTGTATATATAGCTAATAACAGCTGACATTTATATAGTGCTTACTATGTCCCAAGCACTGTGCTAAGTACTTGACAATTTTTATCTTAATTGATCCTCACAACAACCCTGGGAGATAGATACTATTATTATCCCCATTTTACATACAAGAAAGCTAAAGCAGTAGTAGTTAAATGACTTTCCCAGAGACCCATAGCTACCAAGTGTCTGAGATCAGATTTAAACTCAGGTTTTTTCCTGACTTGGGGCTTCATCTCCTATTCCACCTAGCTGTGATGAGTCAAGGGGAACAATGAGGTTGTGAATTTGATTCACAATGGTGCCTACTATGAGAATGGGAAAGTTTGGAAGGAAGGTAGATTTGGCATGAAAAATGATAACTCCCAGTCATCACTTCCTTTCCTAAAAGCTCATGATCCACTAAATTAACAACTTATATAAGGATTTTGCTATGATCAAAATAAAGCTCACTGGTCTGTGGTTTGCACTCTATGTCTTTTCCTTTCTGTGAGGAACTGCTGACAATAATACCTCCAATTTTTTTTTTTTTGGTACTGCATGTACAAAATTCATTCAGGTCAAGAAATCTGAACTTAATTAGTCAAAAAAATCAGACACTTACTATTTCCTCACCTATCTTTAATTCTAAAATTTATTTTCTTTTACCCTTTCCAGTCTGAAGATCATTCTCCTTGATAGAGAAAAAACAAAATAGCATTTAGATAGTTCTTCTTTCTGTAACATCAACCCCACCCATCATTCTTCTTCCTCTTCTCAATCTAAAAATAGCTATAAAAATCCTTTTTGCTTTCCCCATCATATTTTTTTCAACTATTCTCAGTTCATTCTGGATTTTATCTTTCTTGACACTATTCTTAAAGGTTTATGAGAACACTACTTACAGAGCTAGAAGGGGTTCCAAGGGAAAATAGTTTGTTGGCTTACAATACCTACAGATTGTGCTCTCTGCTTCTCCCAAAATTATTACAAAGTATTCATCATTTGCAACTAAAATTAATGAATTCTTAATTCATTAATTTGAATTAATAAATTAATGAAATTTTGGGTACTTCTAAAGAAAGTAGAATCATTAAGAAAAAAGAGGCTTTCCAAATTCCCTTTAATGTTATTGCTTTCATCCTGAGATTATCTCTAACTTACCCTGTATGTAACTTGTATGTAAATAGTTTTTTGCACAATTTTCTCATGATTTGCTCATCACAAATCCCCAGAATGTGGACAAAAATTGTTTTTTGCCTTTCTTTGTATTCCCAGCATTTAGCATCATATCACTAATTAAAATGTTTATTGAATTATTGAAGAAAAACTATTCCAGTTTCAAATTACTCAAACTTAATAACTAGTATCATCATAAAATACAGTTATGCTGAAAGTTTATGACATTGCATAATAAATGACACTGCAAGCTTAACTCCATTTAACTCTATTCTATTCAGCATAAAGATACCAATATCTTTAGTGACATTCAAAATTATCAGTTGAATACATTGTTGGTGGAACTGTGAATGGATCCAACCATTCTGGAAAGCAATTTGGAACTATACTCAGAAAGCTATCAAACTGTGCATAACCTTTGACCCAGCAGTGTTTCTATTGGGCCTATATCCCAAAGAAATCTTAAAGGAAGGAAAGGGACCCATGTGTGCAAGAATGTTTGTGGCAGCCCTTTTTGTAGTGGCTAGAAACTGGAAACTGAATGGATGCCCATCAATTGGAGAATGACTGAACAAATTATGGTATATGAATGTTATGGAACATTATTGTTCTATAAGAAATGACCAGCAGGATGATTTCAGAGAGGCCTGGAGAGACTTGCATGAACTGATGCTGAGTGAAATGAGCAGAACCAGGAGATCATTGAACATGGCAACAAGAAGACTATATGATGATTGATTCTGATGGACATGGCTCTCTTCAACAATGAATTGTTTCAAACCAGTTCCAGTTGTTCAGTGAAGAAAGCCATATACACCCAGAGAGAGGGATATGAAATGTGGACCACAACATAACATTTTCATGCTCTCTATTGATGTTTGCTTGCATTATGTTTCCCTTCTCAGAATTTTTTTTCTTGTAGATCTGACTTTTCTTGCACAGCAAGATAACTGCAAAAATATGTATATACATATTCAACTTGTCAAGTATTTTAACATAATTAACATGTAGTGGATTTCCTGCCATCTAGGGGAGGGGTGGGGACTAGGGAGGAAAAATTGTTTGTTTGTTTTTTTTCTTTTTTTAAAATTTTATTTGCAAAATATATGTATGGGTAATTCTTCAACATTAACCCTTACAAAGCTTTCTGTTACAAATTTTTCCTCCCTACTCCCCATCCCTCCCCTAGATGGCAGGATATCCACTACATGTTAATTATGTTAAAATACTTGACAACTCGAATATATGTATACATATTTCCACACTTATTATTGTGCATGAAAAATTGTATCTACAAGAAAGACATATAAGATAAAGGAAACACAATATAAGCAAACATCAATCAAGAGCATGAAAATGTTATGTTGTGGTCCACATTTCACATACCTCTCTCTGGGTGTATATGGCTTTCTTCAGTGAACAATTGGAACTGGTTTGAGACAATTCTTTGTTGCAGAGAGCCATGTCCATCAGAGGTGATCATCATGTAATATTGTTGTTGCTGTGTATAATGATCTCCTGGTTCTGCTCGTTTCACTCATCATCAGTTCATGCAAGTCTCTCCAGGCCTCTCTGAAATCGTCCTGCTGGTTGTTTCTTACAGAAAAATAATATTCCATAATATTCATATACCATAATTTATTCAGCCATTCTCCAATTGATGGGCATCCATTCAGTTTCCAGTTTCTAGCCACTACAAAAAGGGCTGCCACAAACATTCTTGCACATGTGGGGCCCTTTCCTTCCTTTATGATTTCTTTGGGATATAAGCCCAATAGAAATGCTGCTGGGTCAAAGGGTATGCACAGCTTGATAGCTTTTTGAGCATAGCTCCAAATTGCTCTCCAGAATGGCTGGATCCGTTCACAGCTCCACCAACAATGCATCAGTGTCCCAGTAGGGGGGAAAAATTTGTAACAGAAAGCTTTGCAAGGGTCAATGTTGAAGAATTACCCATACATATGTTTTGCAAATAAAAAGCTTTAATAAAAAATAAACAAACAAAATTATCTGTTGAAGACAATCATATTTTATAATTTTATCCTCCTATATTTGTTTTCAAAAATAGCCAGGCATGACAAATTTACTAAACTGGGAGTTTCAACTGTTTTCCTTACTTCTTCTAAGTATCTTATAGAGGCTAATATACATAACTTTAAAGTTACTAAAGTAATATACTTTGCAATGAGGAGGGGCTCATCATGATTCAGGATCTGTGCCAGGAATCTGCCTCATAAGGAAAACTTATTCATAGCAAGATCATGTTAATATTTTACTAATCGGTAAATGGAAGTGATGATCATCCAGATCCTTTTAATACTTCACTAAATTTGTCTGCATGCTCTTTTTCATTTAGTATTCCATTCTACAATAAATTTAAGTAGTAATACAAATACCCTGTGTCCTTAAAATATGGGACTAATGAAACCTAGAGTATTTTTTTCACAGGGTTGTCAAGAGGATCAAATTAGTTAATATAAGTAAAGTGCTTCGTAAATCTTAAAGTGCTCTCTATATCTTCATTATTATTATTACTATCATATATTACATGTAGCACATAATATAAATGTATTATCATTGTTGTTGTTAGAGTTAAAAATCTTCATTTCCTTTATTAGGATCCAAGTAGAAAGAAATGACTGCTGAGTATATAGAAGGATTGATTATCTAGGTAGAACCTGGGAAGGAAATGTAATCCAATTTTTGTTTCTTGATGGCAGTGATATTGTTATATAAAATATCCTTAAAGTTACAATGATTGTGGTATAGAAAAGGAACTACTACATAGTTTTCTGGTAAACTGATTCATATTTCCCTATTCCTTTCTTAAAAAAATAAATATCATGTTTTTTCTCCCTTTCCTCTTCTCATGTTGGAATGAGAGGGCAGCTTTTCTTCCTTCTGTACTAATATAATCACCATCCTTCTAAATTTAAAATAAGAAATTTTATTTTAGAATTATTCTTAAAACAAAACCAACAATTCCACTAAATTTCTACTCTAATGTTTTATCATGGTATGGAATCCTGGCTTCTCAAAGGAAAAACAAGGGCTGATGGGTTCTTGAACCAGGATGAAGTGTGTCTAACAAACCATAAAGTGTAAAAGTATAAAAGAATGATTTTACAGACTTGCATGAACTGAAGCTGACCAAAATGAGCAGAACCAGGAGATCATGATACACGCCAACAACAAGACTATATGATGATCAATTCTGATAGACATAGCTTTCTTCAACAATGAATTGTTTCAAACCAGTTCTAATTATTCAGTGAAGAAAGCCATATACACCCAGAGAGAGGGATGTGAAATGTGGACCACAACATAACATTTTCATGCTCTTTATTGATGTTTGCTTGCACTGTGTTTCCTTTCTCAGATTTTTTTTCTTGTAGACACGATTTTTCTTGCACAACAAGATGTGTGGAAATATGCATACATATATTAGATTTGTGAAGTATTTTAATATAATTAACATGTAATGGATTTCTTGCCATCTAGGGGAGGAGGGTGGACTAGGGGGAGAAAAATTTGTAAAAAAATTTATAACAGAAAGTTACAAGTAAGGGTCATTGTTGAAGAATTACCCATACATATGTTTTGCAATTAAAAAGCTTTAATAAAAAAAAGAATGATTTTACATCAAAGTATGAAGCCAGATTTAATTGAATAAATGAAAAACAATTTATTTAAGTGCCCATTTGCCAGGCATTTTGCTGAGCACTGGGTATAAAAATGCTAAAGTGAGGCATTTCCTATTATCTAGAAGCCTACATTCTAATGGGAAAAACAAAACATTTAAAAGAACAGTGGCCAAGAAAGGGAATTTTGGTCTAGAAGGTCACAATAATGGTGAGTAGAGCCATAAATAATTTACTTTTTCCAGAAACAATGGTAATATTAATTTGATACTGTTCCTGCAAGAAAAACTGGTAGAACAGAAAAGGCCTATCAATGTAGTGGGATAGATCAGAAGATGGTAAAATGCCAGATGTGGATAGATGAACAGTTGAATAAAGGAATTGATGGATGGATAGATGGGATATAAAGCATGATCTGAATCCAGCTAAATATAGGGGATTTGTTAACTTTGCATTCATCTACTATATTCCAATCCTTGTCATCCCTTGAGAACTACAAATAAAGTCCATTAAAGCTTCAGAATGCACCACTTTTACTCAGATATGTAGGATTTCCAATCTATCAAGTAGATAGTACTTATACAGATGATACTATAGATACAAAGAAATACCAAATATCTCAACCAAAACTAGCAATAATTATTGATTAACATGAACTTAACATTATTTCTTACAATATTTGGGATCCCCCAGAAATTGTTTTGGTTTTTTTTTTTCAACAAGCCTGAGACAGACCACCTTCTTACCTTTCTCTGTAAGCTATGGGCCATGGTCTTGTTTTCAATAACTGCATTACTCTCCAGACGAACCAGTTGCTCTGCACGAGCTAAAACTGCATCCAGTCGCATATCAAAGCCAAGTTCAACAGCCATCTCATCTAGCTTCATCTTCTCTGAAAGCTGATCCACAAATTTAAGATACTAAATCACAAAACAAAAATGAAATTGATATAGAGAGCACAGTTAATAGGTGAATTTGTCAGGTTTTTCTCTTTCTGTAAAGCAAGGTACTAATGACTGGTTACTTTTCAAAGCTTGTACCAAACAGAACACTGCAATGTGATTATCTTCAATAAGGAATCAACAGAATGGAAACAAATGATAAATAATAAATATATATAAAATATATATTATATATATATTATTCTGTTTATATTATATTGTATATAAATATTCTATATTATGAGTAATATAATATAAATGTATATATTTATATATATAATAAATAATAAATATATATGGGTTAGTTTTAAAAGCTGAGAAAACTACAGTATATATTTGCATTTTTCTTTTAGTAATATCAAAGTAGACCAGCTTTGTAATGAGGATGGAGGAAAACATGTGAACACATGAACAGTTGAGTGCATACATGTGTGTTATATCATGTGTGTGTGAATACAAATATATATATATAAACAGAGAAAGGGAGAAAGAGAGGATAGAGAAAGGAGGGAAAATGAGAGAGAGGAAAAAAGAGAGAGGAAGGAAGAAAGAGACAGAGAGAGATAGGCAGAGAGAGACAGAGAGAGGAGGGAGGGAGGTGAGGAGGGAGGGAGGTAAGGCGGGAGGAAAAAGGGAGAAAGAAAAGAAAGAGGGAGGGAAAAATAAAGGGAAGGAGAAAGGGAAGGAAGAAGGAGGGAGGAAGGGAAGAGGGGGAGACTGACACAGAGAAAAAAAGAATACAGAAAGAAAGAGGTAATGACAAACTGAGATGACTGAGATGGTAGCTAAAGGGGCAAAGTTGGAATCAAGTAGACTTGGGACTGTAATTAGAACAACTCATTTAGCTTGTCATTGTCCTCCATCAATTCTAGTTTCTAAGATTCTGACTTAAAAAAGCAGTAGCCAATCAATATCAACTGAAGAGTCTCTAGGAAGTTTCTAAATAGAAATTCCTTATATTAATGAAATGATAGATCTATACCAAATGCATAAATAAACATGTAAAATAGAGTCAATAGTCCTTAAATGAATATCCTTAAGAATATTGATTTTAATGTATAAATTTTTCAATCACTTTAATGTCCTTTTATACTTATTTCTAAGTCATGTTTATTCTAAAAAGTTGCTATTGATGGAAACCTCACCCCTGAATAAGTGGGACATTTCTGTATTAACTACTTTGTTTACATGTTGGATCATATTATCCAACATATGGCTCAGAAAATCAACAGACATAGCACTTGGACAAAACACTGGCAGTCATCTAATTGCCCATATAAACAATGACTATGACAATGTATATGAAAAGAACAGCAACAATTGAAAAAAATGGTATGAAATTATAATGACTAAGCACATCCCCAAAGAAAGGATATGAGAAGCCACTTCCTTTCCTCTTTGCAGAAGAAGGGACAGTAGGATTATGAAACAATATGGTTTTTCAATATGTTGGCTAATTTAACGGCATTGGGGCTTTCCCTCTCTTTTATTTTTTTATTATAAGGACTCTGAAATTTATGGGATACATCCAAAGCAGTACTTAAAGAAAAATTTGTATCTCTAATTGCTTATATCAATAAAATAGAGAAATAAGCAGAGCAATGATTTGTGTATGTTAACTTAAAAAAAAACTAGAAAAAGGACAAATTTTAAATCCCTAATTAAGCACAAAATTAGAAGTCCTGAAAATCAAAGGTGAGAGTAATCAAATTAAAAGAAAACCATTAAACCAATAAATAAAATAGATGCTAGTTTTAAAAAAAATAGATAAACCATTGGTTAATTTGATTTTAAAAAGAAAAGATGAAAAGCAAATTACAAGCATCAAAAATGAAACAGGTGAACTCACCACCAATGAAGAAGAAATTTAAAGAATTGTTAAAAGTTATTTTGCCCCATTATATGCCAATAAATTTGACAATCTACATGAAGTGAATGAATATCTACAAAAACAAAAATTACTCAGTTTAACCAAAGAATAACTCAATTTTAGAAAAAGAAATTGAATAAGACATCAATGAACTGCCTAAAAAAGAATTCCCAGGACCAGATGGATCCACAAACATTTAAAGAGCAATCAATACTGTTATAATATAAACTATCTGGAAAAATAGGTGGAGTCCTGCCAAATTCCTTTTATGACAAAAATACGTGTGCTGATATCTAAAGCAGGAAAAGAAAAATCAGAGAAAGAAAACAATAGACCTATTTCCCTAATAAATATTGATGCAAAAATGTTAAATAAAATACTAGCAAAGAGATTACAGCAATATATGACAAGAATCATATATTATGACAAGGTGGGATTTATATCAGGAATACAGGGTTAATTCAATATTAGGAAAACTTAGCATAATTGATCATATCAATAACAAAACCAACAGAATCATAATTTCCTCAATAAATACAGAAAAAAGCCTTTGAAAAGATATAGCACCCATTCCCATTATAAACACTAGAGAAAATAGAAATAAATGGAGTCTACTTTAAAATAAATAATACTTAATCTAAAACCATCAACAAGTATTATCTGTAATGGGGATAAGCTAGAAATCTTTCCAATACAGAGTGTGAATCAAGGATGCCCATTATCACCTTCTTTGTTTAATGTTGTATTAGAAATGTTAGCTATAGCAATAAGAGAAGAAAATGAAATTAAAGGAATTAGAATAGGTAATGAGAAAACAAAATTATCCCTCTTTGTGGTGATATAATGACATATATAGAAAGTCCTAGAGAATCAACTAAAAAACTGCTTAAAATTATTAACAACTTTAGCAAAGTTGCAGGATACAAAATAAACCCAGATACAACATTAGCATTTCTATATATTAATAATAAAGTCCAGCAGCTAGAAATAGAAAGATAGAGAAATTCCATTTAAAAAACTATAGAAAAGTAGTGATAACTATACACAAGTCTACTTGCCAAGGCAAATAAAGGAACTAAATGAACAGAACTATAAAAACTTTTCACACAAATAATGTCAGATCTAAACAATTAGAAAATATTAATTGCTCATGGGTAAGCTGAGTCAATAATAAAAAAATGCCAATTTAACCTAATCAATCTATTTATTCAGTGTCAAACTATCAAAAAGTTATTTTATAGAGCTAGAAAAATAGCAAAATTCATAGGAAAAAACAAAAGCTCAAGAATATCAAAGGAATCAATATTTAAAAAAAAAAAAAAAACCATGAAAGAAGGTAGTCTAGCCATACCATAAACTGTAGAATAAAGTGGTAATTACCAAAACAATTTGGTAGTGTGGTTAAGAAATAGAGTGTTGGGGGGGAGCTAGGTGGTGCAGTGGATAGAGCACCAGCCCTGAAGTCAGGAGGACCTGAGTTCAAATCTGGTCTCAGACATTTCCTAGCTGTGTGACCCTGGGCAAGTCACTTAACCCCAATTGCCTTAGCAAAAAGCAAAAAAAGAAAAAAAAAAGAAATAGAGTGTTGGATCAATGGAACATATTAGGTACAAATCACATCGTAAGAAAAGACCATGATAAACTAGTATATGATAAATACAAAAATTTAAGCTTTTGGAACAAAAACTCATTATTTGACACAAACTGGTAAGAAAACTAGAAAACAGTACGGCAGAAACTAGATATAAACCAGCTTCTCACACCACATATCAAGATAAGGTCAAAATGGGTAGGGTGATACCATAAGCAAATTAAGAGAGCTTGGAATAGTTTAGCTGTCAGATTTATAAATAAGGGAAGAATTTAGAACTAAAGAAAATAATAGAGAGCATTACAACATAAAAAATAGCTAATTTTGATTATATAAAATAAAAAAGGTTTTGCACAAAATCAATGTAACCAAAATTAAAAGAAAAGCAGAAAACTGAGGAAAATTTTTGCAACAAGTATCTCTGATAAAGACCTCAGTTCTCAGAGCTGAATCAGATTTATAAAAATACAAGTCATTTCCCAATTGATAAATGATCAAAGGATATGAGTGGGCAGTTTTCAGACAAAGAAATCAAAGCTATCTATAGTCACAGGAAAAATTTTCTAAATCACTATTGATCAGACAAATGTAAATTAAAACAATTCTGATGTATCACCTCATACCTATCAGAGAGGCTAATAAAAAAGGGGAAAAAAGGAAAATTTTAGATGTTAAAAAGAATATGGGAACTTATGTACTGTTGGTGGAGTTGTAAAGTAAACCAACCATTCCAGAGAGTAATTTGGAACTATACCCAAAGGGCAATAAAGTTGTGCATACATTTTGATACAATGATACCACTCCTAGGTCTATATTCCAAAGACATCCAAAAAATGGGGAAAAGATGCATTTGTACAAAAATATTTCTAGCAGCTCTTTTTTGTGTTGGCTAAGAACTGGAAATCAAAGTGATTTCCATCAATTGGGGAATAGTCAAACAAGCTGCAGTATATGATTGTGATGGAATACTATTATGCTGTAAGAAATCATAAGCAGAATGATTTCAGAAAAATCTGGAAAGATTTGCATGAACTGATGTAGAGTGAAGTGAACAGAACCAGGAGAATATTGTACACAGTAACAGCAATATTATTCAGTAAAGAACTTACGAGGCAGTTAGGTGGCACAGTGGATAAAGCACCAGCCCTGAAGTCAAGAGGACCTGAGTTCAAATATGGCCTCAGACACTTAACACTTCCTAGCTGTGTGATCCTGGGCAAGTCACTTACCCCCAATTGCCCCAGCAAAAAAAAAAAAAAAAAAAAAAGAACTTACTTACTCTCTGCAAATAATGCTCCAAGACAATCTCAAAGCATAAATGATGAAGCATACTATTGGCCTCCAGAGAAAGAACTGATATTAATTATAATACAGACTGAAGCATGCTATTTTTCACTTTCTTTCTTCCATTGTTTTTCTTATTAGAGTTTTCTTGTATAAAATGACTAATATGGAAATGTTTTACATAACTACACATGTATAATCTATTTTTGATTGCTAATTGTTTCGGGGAGGGAGGAAGGGATAGAATTTGGAACTCAAAACTTTAAAGAAAAATAGTTCTTAAAAAAATTTTAAATAAATGATAGGCAGCATGGAATAATAGAGGAAAAAATATATTTGCAAAAAATTTTTAAAAGAAAGAAAGAAAGAAACTGAGGCCCAGAAGGAGTGAGCGATTTAGCCAAAATTAAAGACATTAAAGAGCAGAACTGATAACTGAACCCCAGTACCATAAGGCAACATTCTTTCCATAGCACTTTGCTATTTTATTACATGACCAACATTTTTTTGAAAATAGCTCATTGGCAGTAATTCTATTTAGAAATACAATCCGAGGATCTTCTATACATCCAGATAAAATAAATTTCTGTCTTCATTACTAGAGAATGGAACATAATTCTAGAAAATTCCAATCAGTTATCTTTTGGAGAAGGAAAGAAAATTAAGCTTAAAATTTAACTTAAAGTGTCTGTTTAGCTTTTAGAGGAATCATAAGCATTAAAACAAATGTTTTGTACCAAAATAACATATAATTTTTTTCCTATTTTCATGTGCAATTTTATGCTCCTTAGATCATAGATTTCATAGGTAGGCTAGAATCATAGATCTAGAACTAGAAGGAATTTTAGAAGACATTTAGTCCAACCTATTCATTTTATTGATGAGGAAACTGAGATTCAGATCTAAAGTGACTTAAGTAACTGAATTTCACAACTTTTCTCATGTATTTGAGAATACATATAATTTCTGAGAATCACTGGAATAGAATATTAACTTTTAAAATGTTTTTTTTTAATTTTCTCTATTGTTATAATACCCAATATGAAAAATTAAAACAAGTCTTTATGAAATTCTTGTCTTTAGACCTGGAACTCCTAATTGAACACCAGATGGATAATTTTGATTATATTAAGTTAAAAAGTTTCTGTACAAACAAAACAAATGCAGACAAGATTAGGAGGGAAGCATCAAATTGGGAAATCATCTTTACATTCAATGGTTCTGATAAAGGCCTCATTTCTAAAATATATAGAGAATTGTCTCATATATATAAGAATTCAAGCCACTCTTCAATAGATAAGTGGTCAAGGGATATGAACAGACAATTTTCAGATGATGAAATTAAAACCATCTCTGGTCATATGAAAAGTTGCTCCAAATCACTAATGATCAGAGAAATGCAAATTAAGACAACTCTGAGGTACCACTACACCCCTGTCAGATTGGCTAAAATGACAGGAAAAGATAACGATGAATGTTGGAAGGGATGTGGGAAAACTGGGACACTAATACATTGTTGGTGGAACTGTGAACGGATCCAACCATTCTGGAGAGCAATTTGGAGCTATGCTCAAAAAGTTGTCAAACTGTGCATACCCTTTGACCCAGCAGTGTTTCTACTGGGCCTATATCCCAAAGAGATCTTAGAGGAGGGAAAGGGACCCACCTGTGCAAGAATGTTTGTGGCAGCCCTTTTTGTAGTGGCTAGAAACTGGAAACTGAAGGGATGCCCATCAATTGGAGAGTGGCTGAATAAATTATGGTATATGAATGTTATGGAATATTATTGCTCTGTAAGAAACGACCAGCAGGACGATTTCAGAGAGGCCTGGAGGGACTTGCATGAACTGATGCTGAGTGAAACAAGCAGAACCAGGAGATCATCATACACAGCAACAACAGTATTACATGATGATCAATTCTGATGGACATGGCTCTCTGCAACAAAGAATTGTCTCAAACCAGTTCCAATTGTTCACTGAAGAAAACCATATACACCCAGAGAGAGGGAAATGAAATATGGACCACAACGTAACATTTTCATGATCTCTATTGACATTTGCTTGCATTGTGTTGCCTTTCTCTGATTCTTTTTTTTTCTTGCATAACTTCTCAAGCATTTCAACATTATTAACATGTAGTGGACTTCCTGCCATCTAGGGGAGGGGAGGGGACTGGGGGCAAAATTTGTAATGGAAAGCTTTGTAAAGATCAATGTTGGGAAACTACCCATATACATGTTATACAAATAAAAAGCTTTAATTAAAAAAAAAAGAAAGAAATTCTTGTCTTTAAAACTTTTTTTCTACTTCATCTTGGTAATAGTGAATATATACATATAATATATATATATACAGAGAGAGAGAAATATGACTTCTCTCTTTATATGCATATACATTTTATGATTATATATAAATATACAAAATATGGGCAGTTGGATGGCACAGTAGATAGAGTATCAGGCCAGAAGTCAAGAAGACATCTCCCTGAGTTCAAATCTAGCCTCAGACATTTAGTAGCTATGTGATCCTAAGTAAGTCACTTCACCCTTTATCTCACTTTTCTCATTTGCAAAATGAGTTGGAGAAGGAAATGGCAAATCACTCGAATACCTGTCATGAAACACCCAAAGGGGTCATAAAGAATCAGATATGACTAAACCACACTGAAAAGCAATTTTTATATATGTGTGTCTGTTCTGCTTTCAGATATCCATAGAGAATAAGTATGGTAAAGAGATTCTATATTTGGTGGCTATTCGAGTTGTACAGAAATTCAGAAATCATTCTGTGCACTAATTATTCAGTGGTTAATTAATAAAGAAAGTTTCAAAAATTGGAAAAGAAGACTAGCAACATGTTTTCCATTTCTGCCCCTTCCACCATATCATTGTAAAGACAGCCTGGTACCATCAAAAGAATTGGGAGTCAGAGGGGCTGAGTTCAAATCTCAGCTTTTATTACTTACAATATGAGTGATCTTGAACAAGTCACTTCCCATTAAAACCTCTTAGTTTCCTACCTATAAAATGTTGTGGTTGGTCTAACTACAAAATTACGATCAAATCTGAAAGAACTATGAAAGCTCCTCTCTACCCCTATTCCATTATGCTCTTGACTTTTCTAATTGAATCTTCTCTACCCCTAACCCAGCAATCTGGAAGAAAATACTACAATGCTGTTTCCTTTTCATTTAGTTCAACAATAGCACATAAACTTTTTCGATAATTTATTTGACCTCTTGGAAGTGAAATAACCATCTGAAGGGGAATTTTCATATTTCTATGAGACAAAATTCAAATTAGTACTTTGTGTTTGGGAACAATTTTTTTCTTGCTCCATTTTTTACCAGAAATTAAGATTCAACTTTATTATAATCCAAGGAGTCCCAAAAACCAGGACTGCCCTCTACTCCAGCAATGTCACTGGCTGCTTGAGATTTTTTTTAGGTAAATTAGGATTTAGGAATAAATGTCTAAGTACAGTATATGCTGGATGACTTTTTAAGACATGTTTTTATCTTATAACAGATGTTTCCATTAAGTATAATACCACGAGATTATTACTTTTTGTTTCTCGAGGCTCAAACTGTCTAGCAGAACATCTCCAGATACCAGTTCCCCCTCCAAGTGCGTCAATTGACTCTGAAGACTCTCAAAATGATTTTCTGCTTTCTGGGCCCTTTGCAAAGCTTTCTGGTGAAGTCCAGTCTCATTCTCCAATTGTTCAGTCAGTTTAGCTATCTGGGCTTCAAGCTGGGAAACCATCTGGAAAGAAAGAAACCGAATAGGGCTGAGCTTCATTTGAAATGCAAGAAAGCATTTAAAAATGAGTGCTCAACTGCTCCAGCAAAACTATTTATATTATCCCCTTACAGATTCAAATCAGTTGATTTCTTAAGATTAAAAAATTTTTTCCTTATAAGATCTAAAACAAAACTATCCATATTTACCTCTGATGCAAAGACAAACTATTTTCACTATTTAACAAAATCTATACACATTATCTAATATAGCCTGACATTCTGCCTTAAATACTGAACTTAGTTAAGCGACTTGATCAAGGTCACACAGCCAATAATCAGTTAATCAGGCCCATATAGTGGCTCTTGCCTATAATCCTTTAAGGGAGACTGATGGAGTTTAGTCACTTGAATTTAAGAATTCTGAATTACAAGAACTGAAGTTGACCAACTGAATGACCAATCTGACACCAACATAATAATTATTGTATGGAGATAACCCTATATACTTAGTTCCATGGCAGAAAGCTCTTGCATGAATCATATCTTATGTTTCACTGTATCTCCCTATACATTTATACAGTCACTCAAAGAATATTAATTTAATAAATGCCAAATTGCCATCCTTATTTTGCACATTAGAAACATAGTGCTCCATTTTTCCACAACATATTCATTTGATTCAATGACAAAGTCCAGAATAGGAATCCCAGTACTCTTTTGGGGACAATACTTTTAGATAAAGAATGTTCAGTCTTTAAATATTAAGGAAAGAAAATGCAGAGAATGAAATAATAAATGCCAAGAGTTGTTTTTTTTCCCAGTGTACCCTACGTAATTTCACATGGCATAGCATAGGGATAGAGAGCTAGCTAGCTTTGAAGCCAACAAGACCTGGATCAGATCCTTCCTCTGATATGTACTTGTGAGACTCTAGGTAAATCTCTTAATGTCTCAATATTCTAGGTGAATCTAAGACTTTAAGCTGTACAGGTGACAGACTGAATTCATTGGTAAGGAGTTTGTTTTATTAAGGAGTTCTATAGAACTATCAAACTCAAAAAGAAATGGGGCCATCAGACTATACATAAACAACCATTCCAAACTCTTATTAATTTAGAAAAACATGTTAACATTATCTGTGTTCCATATTTAACATATGTTGGATTGCTTGCTGTCTAGGGAAGAAGGTGGGGTGAAGAGATGAAGAGAAGTTTGGGGCACAGGGTTTTTTTGGGGGGTAAATGTTGAGAACTTTTTGCATGTTATTCAAAAATAAATAAATATGTTTAAAAAAATTATCAGTGTTCTATTGTATTACATTTTAATCAAGGAATATATAGCCTGGGGACCACACATTAGATACCTCTGCTACAGAACAATGAAATCATAAATCCATGTCTCTGTCCCTATGTCTAAATATTTTCACATATGATTACTAATTAGCCAAGCTATTACAAACTTGGAAATAATTTATATAAGAACTGAAAAGAAGGCTGAGAAAATTGTATTAGAGTCAACTCAAACTGGGTTGAGAGAGTCATTTGTCAAATGTTCAATGTGAGCATTTTTACTCAGAAATTGGCAAATACAGGAAATCAGGGTTTGATTTATTGTTTTGTGGATTGTAAAAATAAAATTATGAAAATGTTAATTTTATAGCATAAGATTAAACTTAAATGTATTGTGTATAATTTTTAGAGGACCAATTGTTAAATATTTATCAATATTTACCTATTACTATTATGTAATAGCTACCAAATCTACATTTCTAGCCCTGACCTTTCTGCCATATGGTAGACTTATAGTCACTTTTCATTATTCACAGATTCCATATTTGTCAACTGGCCTACTCATTAATCTTTATTGGTAACCCCAAAATTAATACTCAAGGCACTTTTACAGTCATTGAGGAACATGAGCAGAGTAGCAAAAAAAAAAAAAAATTGAGGGCATGCACAATCCCAGCTGAGGTTGAGCAAAATGATGCTCTTAATTATTTTCATTGTTACAAGTGAATGGTCAAAGGAAGGATAGGCAGATATATGTTTGGAAATCATCATGGTATAGAAATAAAAAAAAATAAAACTTTAAGGAAGAAGGAAAAGAGAAAAAGAGAGGGAGAAGAGGAAAAAGAAGGAAGAGGAGGAAAAGGAGAAAGAGAAGCAGAAGGAGGAGGAGGAGGGAAAAAAGGAAGAGGAGGAGGAGGAGGAAAAGAAAGAAGAATAAGAGGAAGAAAAGGAGGAAGAAAAGGAGGAAGAAAAAAGAAGAAGAAACAGCAGCAAAAGAAAGAGGAGGAGGAGGAGGAGGAGGAGGAGAAGGAGGAGAAGGAGAAGGA
>JAJPUD010001304.1:315514-352975 GCA_023553655.1 Myrmecobius fasciatus | reverse complement strand
ATCCCTCTCTCTGGGTGTATATGGCTTTCTTCACTGAACAATTGGAAGTGGTTTGAAACATTTCATTGTCCATCAGAATTGATCGTCATATAGTATTGTTGTTGCCGTGTATAATGATCTCCTGGTTCTGCTCATTTCACTCAGCTCATTTCACATTCATATACCATAATTTATTCAGCCATTCTCCAATTGAAGGGCATCTATTCAGTTTCCAGTTTCTAGCCACTACAAAAAGGGCTGCCACAAACATTCTTGCACATGTGGGGCCCTTTCCTTCCTTTATGATTTCTTTGGGATATAAGCTCAATAGAAATGCTGCTGGGTCAAAGGGTATGCACAGTTTGATAACGTTTTGAGCATAGTTCCAAATTGCTCTCCAGAATGGTTGGATCTGTTCACAGCTCCACCAACAATGCATCAGTGTCCCAGCCTTCCCACATCCCCTCCAACATTCATCATTAACTTTTCCTGTCATTTTAGCCAATCTGACAGGTGTGTAGTGGTACCTCAGGGTTGTCTTGATTTGCATTTCTCTGATCAATAGTGATTTGGAGCACCTTTTCATATGACTACAAATAGTTTTAATTTCATCCTCTGAAAATTGTCTGTCCATATCCTTTGACCATTTATCGATTGGAGAATGGCTTGAATTTTTATAAATATGAGACAGTTCTCTACATATTTTAGAGATGAGACCTTTTATCAGAACCCTTAAATGTAAAGATAATTTCCCAATTTATTGCTTCCCTCCTAATCTTGACTGCATTGGTTTTGTTTGTAGGTATATGAATGTTATGGAATATTATTGTTCTATAAGAAACGACCAGTAGGATGATTTCAGAGAGGCCTGGAGAGACTTGCATGAACTGATGCTGAGCAAAATGAGCAGAACCAGGAGATCAATGTACACAGCAACAATACTATTTTTGATCAATTCTGATGGACATGGCTCTCTTCAACAATGAAATCTTTCAAACCAGTTCCAATTGTTCAGTGAAGAAAGCCATATACACCCAGAGAGAGGGATGTGAAATGTGGACCACAACATAACATTCTCATACTCTTGATTGATGTTTGCTTACATTGTGTTTCCTTTATCTTATATTTCTTTCTTGTAGATACGATTTTTCTTGCACAACAATAAGTTTGGAAATATGTATATATATATATATATATATTCGACTTGTCGAGTATTTTAATATAATTAACATGTAGTGGACTTCCTGCCATCTAGGGGAGGGGAGGGGACTGGGGGAAAATTTATAATGGAAAGTTTTGTAAGGATCAATGTTGAGGAACTACCCATACATATGTTATGCAAATAAAAAGCTTTAATTAAAAAAAAAGTTGGCCATTCACAGTGCATCAATATACCTGTTTTTCTTCAACCTCATCATCATTTATCATCTTTCTTTCATGTCATCTTAGCCAAGTTGATGACTGTGATGTGATATCTCAGATAAAAATCCAATTTTAATAAGTTATGCACAGAAAATGAAAGCAAAAGCAGGAAACTGACAATGATAGGACAATAATAACAGATGATGGAAGCAAGGCAAAATAACCACTTAGGATTTTTTTCTTTTTTTTCTCCAAAGAACTAGAAAGTGTATTAGTCAGAAAACATCAGACTTAATTTCTAAAAATAAGTGGATGCCAAAAACCAACCAATTTAGAATAAAAATTAATGTATAAAATCTTATAAGAAAGGATGATCAATAAGTAAGAGCAGTATTATTTCATAAAGTCAAGAGAAGTTATAATAGGTAAAATCATTGTCCAGACAAGTAGCAAAATATCCAACAAAACAAAGCCATTGAGAGAGTATTCAAAGGATGAAAATGGAAGGAATACCCATAGAAAAAAAAAGGAAAAATATGTTCAAAAAACCATTTTATCAAAATGTTTCTTCCATCAAGGTTAGTAGTATCAAATACTTGAATTCTAATATCTTAGTCCCTGAGATACTTATATGGAAGGTAGAAATGGCACTAGTGAGAACAAAGATAGAAAAAAACAACCAAACTGGACCAGTTATATAAAGGAGATCAGTATTAGAGGGAACCTATATGCAAGATGTCTGAAGGAGACAATACTAAAGGCATGAAAAAAACTGGTGACCTTATTAAAACTTTGCTCCAAAAAAATTAACTGACAAGAGCATCAATAATTACCAACCTATTACAAAATCTTTATGAGTCACACACAAATTAAGAGCAACCTTAATGAAAATATTAGAAGATAATAAATATGCTTTTGAAAATTATATACAACATGGATCACATTTTTAAAATCTTATACTTAATTGAAAATTATAAGACTTATGAAATTCTATTGTGCTTATTATGTGTTAATTAAAAAGAAAAAACAAGAAAAGAAAATATTTGATTCAGCAGAACAAAATACTGCCTTCAGTGTCTCCCACCTACATATCAAGATCTTTAGGATTTCTTGGAAGACATAATAAAAAGAAATAAAGGTCTTTTGATGACAAACACAAGTAAGACATAAAACAGGCCAAGATATTTGACACTGCAGTGAAGTGTCAATCAAGAAGGAATTCCCTAGGCTTGATGAAGTCCTCTAGACACTCCTGTTTGTGGATTGAATTGACGTTTCAGAGCCTCCAGGAATATATTTGTAATTATTCAAAGGAATTTGTACTATCCAATCATATAAGAAAGACAATGTGGATAAAGATGTGGTTAGATTATGCACTAAGTATAATTCTGAACTTGGAATCAGGAGACCTAAGTTCAAATTCTGTCTCAGAAATTTACTAGCTGTGTGCTCCTGCATAACTTTAACTTTCCTATAAAACTAGGGGAATGACCTCAACCACTCCCTTCTGCCTTGAAATCTATGATCTTACAATCCTGAAAATGTCTATTGATCAAATTTTGACATACATTTTGATGGCAATCTCATCATGTTTATCCAACATGAGCTGGGTCAAGATTGAAAATGAGAAGAGTGAGCTAAATTTCCTTCAGGAAATCATAAAAACTCTTTTACTGATCTCAAGCTTATCATAAAAGCAAAGATCCATTCTTTCAATCTTAACATTTTGATGTTAAATGATGAGATGTGGAGCTCTATTACCTCCAAAAACCTTTCTAAGGAAGAATAACCCACATAAGAAAATGGGGAGACACATCATGGGTGTAAGTAGGCTGCAATGTATGTCAAGTCAGGAACTCCAAAATAGTAAAGGGCATCATCAAAGAATGTAATGGCAAAAAAGAAGAGCACAAAGAGTAAGAGACAAGAAGTAACAGCTCAAGTATTCCACCAGCAATTTTGTGTTATCAGGAGAAAGTGGGAGAACCTCTAGTGCCTTGGGTGGGACCTCAGTGGTTCCACTGTGGAAGATCAGGTTTATTCTCAACTCTTCTAGGTCATACTTCTCCTTTCTAAGCAGATGATCTCACCTTTTCTCTTAGTGACAAAACAGAGATTAGCCATCACAATCTCCTTTCCATCTCTACAAATCAAAACTCCTCTGGTTCTTCATCTATCCTCACTTCCTTGGCTCTAACCTCTGAGGAAGAGGAGGCGCTTCTCTTTTACAAGGCTAAACCCTCTATTTATGTCCTTGATCACATTTTCTTTCCAAGTTATTACAGCTCTCTCTCCCTCTTCAAATTATCTTGCAATTGCTTATTTTTGTGTGTCCTATCCTCCAAGCTCTTTGAAGATAGAGATTATTATATTTTTGTCTTTGAATCCCCAGAACCTACTATATAATATATAACAGAAAATATATTATAAATATATATAATGGAATATAAATATATTATATATATATAACAGAAGCTTACCAAATGTTTCTTAAATATAACACAGTATGTATATTCTTAAACTTAAGAATATAAATAAAATATAAACAAATATAACAGAAGTTTACTAAATGTTCCTTCAGTTATATTTAAAGGATAGTAGCTAGTAAAGTGCCAGGATCTGTCCTTGACCAAATTCTTTTTAACTTTTTTATTGAGGACTTGGATGAAGGGAGAGGTTATATGTTTATAAAATTTGTGGATATTATGAAACTTATAGGAATAATTAAGACATAAGATCAACAGATCTCAAAGTATTACCCAAGGATCCCTGGGAGTCTATAAGATCCTTTCATGGGATCAGCAAGGTCAAAATTATTTTCATAATAATACTAAGATGTTTACTCTCTAATACAGCAAATACTTTCATAAATAAAAGTTCTTTGAGAGAGAGGAAAGTTTTAAGAGTTTAAAGGAATCTTGCTAATACACTGCTGGTGGAGTTATGAACTTATCCAACCATTTTGGAAAGCAATTTGAAACTATGGGAAAAGGACAACCAAAATGTGCACACCCTTTGATCCAGCAACACCAATACTAGACCTGTATACCAAAGAGATCATAAAAAGAGAAAAGAACCAACATATACAAAATTATTTGTAGCAATTCTTTTTGTGGTAGTAAAGAATTGGAAATTGAGGAGATGACCATCAATTGGGGAATGGCTGAACAAGTTGTGATATATGAATATAAAGGAATACTACTGTGACAAGGAATGACAAGTAGATTTCAGAAAAATCAGAAAAGACTCACATGAACTGTTATAAAGTAGAGTGAACAGAACAGAGAACATTATACATAGTAACAATAACAATATATAATGAGAAACTATCAGACTTAACTCTTCTCAGCAGTATATGAATGAATCCAAGACAATTCCAAAAGATCCATGATGAAAAATGCTATCCACATCCAGAAAAGAAACTGATGGAATATAAATGCTGATCAAAGCATATTATTTTTTTACTTTTTTATAGTTGTTTTCTTTTGTTCTGCTTCTTCTTTTACAACATGGCTAATATGGAAATGTTTTACATGATTGCACACATAGTTCCTACATCAAATTGCTTAACCATGTAAGTAAGGGAGGAGAGAGGAGAAGAAAGGACGGAAAAAATTTGGAACTCAAATTTTTATTAAAAAAATAAATTTTAACTTTTGATCCAGCAGTGTCTTTAATGGATCTGTATCCCAAAGAGATCATTAAAAAAGAAAAAAGAACCAGTACTGCAAAAATGTTTGAAGTAGCCCTTTTTGTAAGGGCAAGGGACTGGAAATTGAGTGGGTGTTTATAAATTGGAGAATGCTTAAATAAGTTATAGTATATGAATATAGTGGAATATTATTCTTCTATAAGAAATGGTGAACAGGCTGATTTCAGAAAAGCCTGAAGAGACTTACATGAATGGATGCTAAGTGAAGCGAATAGAATCTACCAAGAAAACATTGTAAACAGCAACAAGATTATGTAATGATTAACTGTGATGAATTGGCTCTTTTCAACAATGAGGTGATTCAAGGCAATTCCAATAGACTTGTGATCAAAAGAGCCATCTACATCCAGAGAGAAGTATGAAGACTGAATTGAATTGAATAGTATTTTCACTTTTTGTTGTTGTTTGTTTGCTTGCTTGCTTTTTTCTTGTGGGTTTTGTTTTTGTTTTTTGTTTTTTATTTACCTTTTGATCTGATTTTTCTTGTGCAACATGACAAATATGGAAATATGTTTAGAAAAACTGCAGATGTCTAACCTATATTGAATCATTAGCTGTCTATGGGAAGGATGAGGGAAAGGAATGGAGAAAAACTTAGAACACAGGTTTTTTCAAAAGTGAATGTTGAAAAATATTTTTGCACATATTTGGAAAAATAAAAAGCTATTAAAATGAATGTTAAAAATTTTCTTTATGTGTTACTGGAAAATATAAAATGCTATTTTAAAGAAAAAGAGTTCAAAGAAGTTTTGAAGCTAAAGAATTTGAGAACTAATACATTAGATGACAAAATTTGTATGCATATACAACCCAGACTGAAACAATAGGTGAAATCTAGATGAAAGTTAATAAATATTATTGTAAAAAACCAACAAGTTCAAAGAATTAACTACAAAAGCATAGAATAGTAAATATATCATAGACAAAAGCGCATTTGAAAAGATTTAGGGGTTTTAGTGTATTTCAACCTTGATATAAGTCAATATAACATGTCAGCCCCAAAAAAGTTAACAATCTTAATGGTATTAAGACAGATATAGTATCCAAAGAAGAGAATGAATAAATAAATAATTGAATGAAAAAGTAACTACAGCATTTAGCTTTTCTAAATATAAACACTTTCTGGGAGTGTTGAGAACCAAATGTTAAATTTTCAGTATGAGGATTTATACTTCAGAAATCCATTCCCTGCAAGAAACTTCAAACCCAAAGTAGTGCTAAGGCTAGATTAGCTACATTAGATGCTTGGGGAAGATAGGACTTAACAGAAGAAAAAGTTTTCTTGACTCTATGAATTTTGGTATGCATTTATTTTGGATTCTATGTATGTGGCAAACTTGTTCTATATGCTATGGCTTCTTAGTTTGATGCTGACAAAGGAACCGACACTTAGACAAGAGCTGGTCACAAAATAAAATCCAATATGCCTAGGGAACCCTGAGTGCTACAGAGCATTTTTCCTAGAATCAGTATCTATTTGTCCTAAATTAATAAATGATTATTGTTAAAATATGGAAAAATAAAAATGTGAAAATATGCAAAAATAATTTTCAAATGCCTTTAAGCTTTCTTGAAACATTTTGAAATGGTACATGTTTATATATATAATTAAAATGATAATTATAAAACTTTCTTCTCCAATGCATTAAATGGACCTGATAAAGAATATTTTAGTTGATTTTTCTCACACAAGATAAGTGTGGAAATATGTATACATATATTCTATTTGTCAAGTATTTTAACATAATTAACATGTAGTGGATTTCCTGCCATCTAGGGGAGGGATGGGTACTTGGGGGGGAAAATTTGTCACAGAAAGCTTTGTAAGGGTCAATGCTGAAGAATTACCAATACATATGTTTTGCAAATAAAAAGGTTTAATAAAGAAAAAAAATAATTTAATTTAATTTAGTTAATGTTATCCTAGTTAAAGCTCCCAGATGTATTTTAAAAGGGTAAAGTTACATACTTAAATATCCTCTCAAACTAAAGACTTTTTTACCAATTTGAACAAGTCTGTCTCCAATTCCATATTGAATTAGTTTTATTAATTATACTAATTATTATTAGCAAAGTTTTATTAGCAAATTAGAAAACCTTTATTAAATTACACTAAAGTACTAAATAAAAACAACTCCCCACTTACTTGTTTCTTGTTTTCTTCCTGTTTGTTCATTTCCTGTATTCTATTCAATACATCTTCCTTTGAAGGCTTAACCATCACTGAGTTTCTACTTAGAAGTTCTGCAATTTGCTCCATGAATAAACAGAAATGGCTCTGAGAGGTCTTTGCTTCCTCCATGCAGTTCTTCAAACTCTTCTCTGTTTCACAGGAATTTTTCTTTAGGCGGCTCAGCTCCTTCTTAGTGGCATCCCAGGCCCTCTGGCCAACAGCTAGTCTTTCTTGTAAAATTTTAATTTCTTTCTCAAAACTCTGTTTTGCTTCTACAGCACTGGTCAAGTCCTAAAAAAAAAAAAAAAAAAAAAAAAAAAAAGATAAAATGGGGGTGGAGGGGGGCAAGAACTAGTGTCCTTGAATCAGAAAAACAAGGCAGAAAGTAAAGACTGGTTAATATTTTAGGTGCATGTCCCCACATAAAACTGCCCTGAAAAATGTCATTTCTTATTAACTATCTTAATATATTGTATCTCAATCCTATATAAAGTAAAAATTGAGATGTAACATCATTATTCAGTCAAGTATGTTTATTCTGGGTCCTCATTATTTCTCACTGCTCCCTAAAATGTTGTTTCATCTGAGCTTGTGGTTTTCTGCAAACATCTAAGAAATACGGGTACAATGTGCATGTATTGAGTAAACAAATTCATTTACTTTGATTACTAATGTCTAAAAATTTAGGGTAAGAGTGTTTTACCTTAATTATTCTACTTTTACTTCTTAAAGTAAAGTAAATTCCAGATGCAAAGAATATGCCAGAATCACATCAAAATCAACATTTATTACTACTAAGAGTCTATGCACAGTGCTATGCAATGGGGAAGAAACAAAATTTTGAATAGAAAATGGTCCCTACCCTCATAAAGAGATAAAATAAGCCATCACCACACATAGAGGACATAATTTTACATGATAATTGAATTAAGGAGTTTACAAAATGAAATGCTTTGTGGAGTCTAAAAGAGACAATCATTACCAAAATACCAGTGCATGTATGAATTAGAAAAAGAGAGAAGAACCAACAAACAAAAAACAATGAAGAGAGATAGGAGAACCACTAAAGTATGGGGGAAAAGAGTAGCCTGGAGAAACCCAGCAACAGTTATAAACTGCAGAGATATTTTAGTGGAAAACAAAAAGTACTGGGTAGAGATGGATTTTGAGAGAACAAATTACAAATTATTCAGAGAAAAAATGGGTGAGATAAAATACCTAAAATTCTACAGGAAAAGTCAACCCAAGATATTTGGAAGCTCTAAAACAGGTGTTCTCACCTAGAGTTCACAAACAGGGTTTGGTTTTGTTTTTAATATTTTGATAGTTGTATTTCAATATTGTTATTTTGTATTATATTTTACATATCTTAAAATATTTTAAGAAGGGAATCCATAAGTTTTAACAGACTATCAAGTGGCTCTACGGCACACACACACATATACACAGTTGTTAAGAACTATTTTTGAAAACACAAAGTGAAAAAATTCTCATCAATAGGAAAAGAGGGAGTTATCTAAGGAGACTAATGTAGATGTATTTAGATTTTTTTAAAGATATATACAGAAGACAGAAACAATGGAACCAAGGGTGATAATAAAGGAATAGCATGAGGAGAAAATGAAAAGGTTCAAACAATACATAAGGAATGAAAAGGTAGAATTATTAATCATACTCCCCATACTCCTCTAAAACCCCAGGCTTCAGAAACTCCTAATACTTGGCTTCATGCTTCCCTTCTTCATAGCCACTATTTATTAAACTAAGAGATTATATCATGGTCTTACCACTGCTAATGACTAATTCAGGGCTCAAGAACTCTCCTCTTAGACCACAGGGTTGATGCAACTGTAGCATCCCTCTAACTCAGACCATGATTGGCTCCCAGGTATAGGGGAAACTAGAAACCTGCCTTAGTTCTTCATCCCCAGTCCACACGGGGTACTGCTCTTTCCTGATCTACATAGAGCTTTCTGAGGATATCTGAGATGCTGCAATAAGAACTCTTTTTTATAGGTCCATATAAACAATGCACAGCAGGAGTGAGCAAAACAAAAAAGGTCTATGGATTATTATTAGAGAACAAAATAACTTACTGGTTTTGTTTTGTTTTTTTTAAGATGGTATTATATGAACAAAGGTTGGCATATAGTGCTGGACTTGTGGATAAAAATACTTGAGTCATAATACTGCCTAAAACACTTAGCTATATGATCCTGAGCAGGTTACTAAAGCAATCTAAGTCTCAGTTTATTTTATATAAAAAGATGGAATAGGACTAAAATTTGTGCCATTTTGTAGGTGGAAGGTAAAGAAAGTAAGAAAGAGAGGGAGGGAGGGAGAGAGGAAGAAAAAGAGAGGGAGAGAGGGAAGAAGGGAAGAAGAAAGGGAAGGAGGGAGGAAGGGAAGGAAGGAAAGAAGAAAAGAAGAAAGGAAGGAAGGAGAAAGATTGAAGAAAAAATTGATATACTGAAAAATAATTTAAATAATATAATGAATATAATGAGAGGCAGCATACCTTCTAGAATAGAGACCTGATCTTGAATTCAAGAAGACATAGGTTCAGATCCTGCCTCTAATTTATAATGACTGTAATCCTGGACACAACACTTAGCCTTTCTCTTAATGCCCCCAGAAAACTGTCTCAGACTGTAAGTTGCACAGAAGGCTTAGATGCCAATGAAATAATAGGTCTTTTTTTGTTGTTGGTTGGGGGAGGAGGGTTGTTTAATATTAAAATAACATCTATTGTGAGAAAAATCAGCTGAGTCCTTCTGTTTACCCTGTTACATGAATACAAGAGAAAGATCCAAAAGACATTTTTAAAAGGTAATATTTTAGAAAAACATTATTTTTGTTTATAAAAGCATATATATATAAAAAACATTGCTTGATTAATAACCTTCCAATTATGTTTAGGGAAACCAAGTTTGAAAAGCAAAATGGAGCTTCATGAATAGAAGCCAATACCTATGATTAGATTATGAAAGTCTTCCAGATCATGGCCTATAATTTTCATCATCTACCTCCTACATTATGGAAGTGGGCTATCACTGGAAGATTTAATGACAATTGATATTTGCATAGTATTTTAGAGTTTGCCTAGTATTCTACCTATACTGGCTTCTTTACACCTCAGAACATCCCCTTTGGGGTACTTACTACAGGTATTATCTCCACTTATATGGTTAGAGAAATTGAGGTTCAGAAAAAATCTGTGATTTATCTATTCATAGTCATACAGCTACTAAAAGTTAGAGGCACTTTAAATATGAAGTCCTCACTTCATATTTAGTACTATTCCACTGCATTAAAAGAATCCATAATAAAAATTATATGTGAAATAAATAAGTTCAAAGTGGGTGGGGAAGGAGTATAAAAATGCTGTCCTGAATATTATGGAAGATAGACTATCAGATAATTTACTGGACTGATCAATTTCTCTCTCTCCTTTTTCACTCTCTTCCTATCCCTTCCTATCTCTGTCTCGGTCTCCATCTGTTTCTTTCTCTCTTACAAATACCACGCATATACATACACACACACATGCATAAACATATAGACACATATACACTCAAAGACACAAACTGATTTTTAAGTCAACTAAATTCAATGTACTGATATAAAAGGAAATTCAAAAAAATGGATGAGTAGTTAAGGTGCCTGTATCTCAGGAGTACTAACTGAGCTAATTATAGAACCCATTTCTAAAAATGCCTCACCTTTCAAGTTGCTGGCAATAGTTGGTTTCATTTCCCCTTTGCCATTCTAAAACAGTCCTCTTAGAGAAGCCCCACTGTGACTACTAATTAAATTATGGGTAGTAAAGTAAGAAATCAAGGACACTTTCTCACAATTACAATATTTCAACAGTTTGCAGACTTACATTCATCAAGAAACATGATGAATGGTTAATTATAGTCCCCAGCCTCAGCAGTAATAAATTTACTGAAATATACTAAGCTAAAATTGGGATGGGGTGGGGAGAGAAGAAATCAGAATATTGAGAGCACCAATGATATTGCTTAAGAAAACAAATTCACATCCAATCACCCTAGTGTTTCAAATACAACATCAATACATAATAAGGGACTTTTATAAGAGAAAGAAAAAATCAACTGAGATACAAAAAGGGGCAATTTGTATGGTCAGCCAAGTGACCCACTCAAGATTTGAATAACCATAGATAAACATATATTAAGCATATATACTATATGTTAGACACATTTCTATATTACTGTATAATTTTCAAAGAAATTTATCACAACAACTGTATAAGCTACAGAGTACAAGGAATATCACCATTTTACAGATGAGGAAACTAAGGTTCAGATGGGATAAACGAATTGTGTAAGGTCATATAACTAGTAAATGATGAAAACACAACTAAAAACCGAGTCCTCTGACTCTAAATTTCCAGTCTGCCTTTCATTAGAATAAGTTTGCGCTATTACAAAAATCTCACAGGATATTCTAGAGTCCAGTTTAATGTTATAAATTTTAGACTCACCAACAGAAGTTCATTCAACTAACAATCTTTAGTCATAAAATAATAAACATAGGCAAAAATTCAAACCCCAATTGAGACAGCATGCTGTTATTTGACTGCCTTGATGACAAAAGCCTAAGTAATCCCATCAAATCCTGCACTTGGTTTGGTACATGAAAAGATAGGAATCCAATGCTGTAAGTACCTTACAGGATTGCTGTAAGAAGTGCCATGTAAATTTCAAAATGTTATAGAAATGAGTTGTTGGAGCAGCAAGGTGGCTCAGTGGTTAGAGGATCAGCCCAAGAATCAGGAGGGTTTACATTCAGATCCAGTCTCAGATACTCAGACACTTATTATGTGTGTGACCCTGGCAAGTCACAACCCCAATTACCATCAAGGCGGAGACAGAAACAGAGACAGAGAGAAATGAGTTGTTACTGTAACCCATCCTATACCCCTAGACAGTGGACTCAGGTACAATTCAAGAGTCCCTTCATAAAATTTCTCAAGTTTTTGACCATAACTAGATTAATTCTGGAAATGTCACTGTCTGGATTAATTTGCTCCCACCAAAATAGCTCTTAGTTCTCTATGAAACACAATGAGTATAGGACAAATTTTATTCAATGCAAGAAAACATTCAGACTAAATCTATACTCGGATAGTCATAAAAATTCTTCCCTCCTTCCCAAAGAAATCTTTAAAGCCATTCCAGCTATTAGCACTACCCTGAGTTCATAGTTACTCAGTCATTTCCATCTCCTCTCCCAGTGGATCTCTTTTTTCTCATAGGAAATGAAATAATAGTTAACTAAGAGAGAGCCTCTCCCAAGCCAGACCTTCACAGTACAAATGACTCAGAATAATGAGGAAATAGCCTCAATTTGTTTTTGAGCATTTTTAAGTTCTTCATTATGCCTCAACATACAATTGTTCCCTGTGAAAAGTGACAGTGTTACCATTATGATTTAGGAATATATATGTTACCCTAACTAGAACATGAATTCCTGTCTGGCAGTACTTGACATATAGTAGGAACTTATTAAACTACCATACATGTATACCTATGTATGTATTATATATGTGAATGTGTATGTACATACATATATAAATAACTAGATATAGTTATATCTATAACTATACCTGGGTTATAACTAGATCAGAACCACTCTCCTGAGGGATCAATGTCTAAAACAGGAGAAGCCAGCAGCAGTAGATAGACTATTAAGTCATAATGGATGAAGAAGGTTGGGATAATTATGTTGGAGATGAGCCCCCAAGTGGATATTCTGGGGATAGTGATATGAAATACATTTTTCTATTCTACAAATGATACAATAATAATAAGCACCTATTCACAGGATTGTTGTGAAGATCAAATGAACTAATGTGGGAATCTCTTTGCAAACCTTAAAGTGCTATGTAGATGATAACCATGATAAAGATTATGCGCCCCTTGGGGTCAGAGCATGTTATCCTTGGGGTAAAGTCACAGCTCCTATTTCTTCATATCAAAAGGAAGTACTGAAGTGAAGAGTTCATTTATAAACCCATGACATTTTAAATATTTTAAAAATCAACATGGATCACCAGTAATACAACACAAATCAGTATTATACATGTCTGGATATACTGTGGGTTCAAATTATGCCTTCAAAATATGATGACTATATACAGCAAGGTTAGATGGAATGTGGCCTTTGGAACATTTTCTAAACTAGTCTATCAGTCAACCACATCTTTTCCCATAGTTAAGATCAACAAATAGGATTGTTTGTACATTCAAAAGTTCCCAAGGCAAGATGTAGGTCCAGATGTCCTCTGTAGGTCCTTGAGAAAAGCAGACTGTAGGAAAATTGTTAAAAGGTAAGTTCTGGCAGAGACTGTACTGTCTATAGAATGGAGTCCTAAGCACCTTGGTAGAACATATGATGGTGAAAAGAGCTATAAAGTTTATATGTTTTAGTAAGTTCTATTTTTTAACTAAATAGAAAACCATAACTTAGGCAGCACTATTTACCTGAAGTAAATAAATCTTAATAGCAGGCAAAATCCTTATGTAGAAATAAATAGTTTCTAGAGTAATGATCTTGAAAATTTTAAAGTGACAGGAAACGTTGCCAGCAAACAAAAAAAAAAAAAAAATTTAAGCCTCCTTTGCAAACCAGTCCCATTATGTAACCTAAATAACATTATCAGAAAATTCTTCCATATGCCTCATTTAGTCTCTTAATATGTAGCTCACATCTACAATCTTTTCTTTCATCCTCAGTGAAGATAGGCAACAGCTAGCTATAATTAAGAAATAGTATATTGACAAGTATATGTTTGAAATCAAAAAGATCTAACTTTCTGGCCCATTGACCCTGTCCTCTAGAATCTACGGAAACGTGCAGTTCCCATAAAGTAAAAGATTTTCTTGGTTTTAAGTTATTTGTAAAGTAGAACAGAGCAGTTTTTACCTTAGGAATATATTCTCTTTAATAATTATTTTCAAAATGTTTTTTTATTATGACCACTGAAGCTTTTTTTCAAAGAACAGTTTCCATCATCTTTTGTATATTTCAAATGAAGTATCAGGATTTAATAATTAGAAATATCAGAGAAATAAGCTAAAAAAATAAAACAGTACTGAGATTGTTTCTATGATTGCTTTTGCTGCTGCAATCACACTTAGCTCATAAAGAAACTTTTTCTACCTTAAAAATATTTAGAAAGACTTCTGCACATTCTACTTTGAGCATTTATAGGTCAGCAAAACTCTAGTTGTACTTTTTGTTACAACTTCAATTCTGTGAATGAATAAGCATTTTATTATAAAATGCAAGTTTCTAGCTAGTGGTAAAAAAAAAACTTTTCAATATATATTTTGGCAGAAAATTCATCTGCTTGAACTCATCCTGACGTCAAATGTATTTGCAAAGTCTGGACGAAATTGCATCACTCATATATAAGCAATACACTGAAAGGAAGGGGGATAAAGTTCTACTTTTTTGCAAAGTGAGTTATTGCGACACCTTTAGTACTTAGTTCATGCAGATTAGTCTCCAAAATTGCATGCTTGTTGTGCAGTATGGAATACTTCCAAATCTGACGATGGAAATAACTTTATAAATAAAAATAAATTAATAACCAAATAAGGTTATTCATTGACTGGGAACTATTTACTGTGTTTGTTGCACTGAACAGGTTGTTTGTTCATTTTTTTTTTAAAGGTCAATACCAGATTTCTATCATCTAACGGCTACACAAATACAAAGTTGGTTAAATATCTAGTGATTATTGACATTTCAGAACTTCTTAAATTAAATCTATAATCATTCAAAAGAATTGACCTAACTATCCACACAGGAAAAATCAAGTGGATGAGAGCTGCAGACCAGAATAAGTAACTGGATAAACAGCTCATCATCCTACTCCATTAGTACACATATCTTGGACAGGCACTGAAATTGGAAGACGAGTTGGACCCAGAATTAAAGAGGAAGAAGAAAACTAGCTGGATCATTGTAGGGAAATTGTACAGTGATTATGCCAGCTTCTTCCAAAAACAAAGACCCTTCTTTTTAAGCAACAATATTCTTCTGTTGATGCTTTATGATTATGAGTCATCAAATATCACAGTTTCTAAATAAAGTTGTATATCACCTAAAGAACAATGGAAAATCTGCAACATATTGCAGGAGGAAGGGAGATATATTTAACCATTTATTTATTTGACAAGCATTTATTAAGTGCCTATAATGCACAATAGAAAAAGTCCTGACTTTCCATCTCCATATGAGGGAAACCACACAGATAATATCTGCAAAGTAATACTAAGTAATTTCCAAGAGGGAAAGCACAGGAAAGGAGACTGAGATGAGCTCATTGAAGGAAAATAGAAATTTCCTGAAGCAGAGATAAGAAGGAGGATATGACAGGCATAGGATTGGCCTCCACAAGGGAGATATGAATAATAGAATATTATGTATGGTGAAGAAGCAAAAAGGTCAGTTTCATTGGATTTTGGAGTACATGAAAGTAAGTAATATTCAATGAACTTGGAAAAGAAGGAAGAAACTAGATTGTAAAGAGTTTTAAATGCTAAATGGAGGTCTTGGTGTTTTGTCCTAGAGGATTTGGGAGCCACTGGAGTAGCATAAAGGATATGTATTATGAAATAAACTGGAAAAGGTGGTGAGTTGGTCATAGAATGAGAGATAATCAGTGGATAGTACCTGTAATCCACTGGTATCCACACAAGGTCAAGAAATCCAGAA
The DNA here is from genome assembly GCA_023553655.1 of Myrmecobius fasciatus. Taxonomy (NCBI): domain Eukaryota; kingdom Metazoa; phylum Chordata; class Mammalia; order Dasyuromorphia; family Myrmecobiidae; genus Myrmecobius; species Myrmecobius fasciatus. The sequence continues at coordinate 336,995 of JAJPUD010001304.1, read as the reverse complement.
AAAGAACATCATTTTGAAAGGACACTCTATGGAAGATTTATAGTAAGACATGAACAAGAACTTGCTGGACAGGATGAAAAGATATAATAAGATGCAGTCTCTCCCACTGTAAGGAATATACACACTACTAAAATCAAAGATCAATTGAAGCATTAAATTTCAACTGAATATTGAAGGACTGAAAATCCCTGACAAAATTCAGCAAAAATTGTCCATAATGATAGAGTTGCAGGGATTGATCAGAGATACACGAGAGCAAGAAGGATTATAATTTTTACTTATTTTAGGCCAAGAAGAACCACTTTTACTTCTAAAAGAATTGAAGTAATGACAAAAGATAAGAATAACCAATGTTAGAACTGGTAGAGTTTAAATTTAATACAATCATTCTAGAACATTAACTGAGATTATACTAAGATAATGATTAAAATGTCAATATTCTTTAACTCAGAGATCATCACTAGCAATATGGCCAGAGGAAGTTTAAAGATAAAAAAGAAAAGTCCCATATGCATTAAAACATAAATAGCATCATTTTTTGTATTGGCAAAGAATTAGGTGCTTATAAATTAAGGAATAGTTTAACAAATTAGAATACATGAATAAAATATTCCTGTCCCATAAATGATAATGAAAATGAAGAATATAGAAAAGTAAGAGAAGACTTAGGTGAAGTAAGCATAACCAGCAAAACATTATACACAAAAACTACAATAGTAGGGAAGAACAACAATAAATCAGTCCTTAGAAATAATACACTCATTTTTCAAACTTCTGTCTTAGAATAAAATTGGTTTTATTGGTGAGTAAATGAATATAAATTTACCTAGGGCTTGTCTATGACTAGCAAGCAAAAAATCCCACATAATTCACCTTCCCATCTTATGCAATCATCCAAATAGGTCATCTAGTCATCTGTGTACTGCTCTGCACCTCTCCCTCTCCATCTCCTGTCCCACACCATTCAATACCATCTTATATTTGCTGTCCTAGTTTATTAGAATGTAAGCTCCTTGAGGGCAAGAACTATCAGATTTTTAAATTCACATTTCCAGTCTATAACACAATGCTTAGAACTTAATAAATGCTTTTTCATAATACACACTTTCATTCATTCTTTCATTTAATGGCTCTATGATCTCATCAACATATGTATTCCTTCCATGGATGTAGATCAAACTCCATCTAAACCTTCTCATCCTATGGGATTCCTTTGATGTTCTCCCAAAGATCCACTGTTCTAGAACCCTTCCTCTAGGTATTTTCACACTTAGTGGTTATCAGAACAATCAGTCAACAAGTATTTATTATTTGCTATGTGTTAGGCATAAAGAAAAGAAAGGCAAAACCTTAATTCCTACCCCTAAGGAATTCACATTTTATGGTAGAGATAAAATGTGAATAACTAGTATGTATAAAATATATACAGAGTAGATGGAAGATAATCTCAGAGCAAAGGTCCTGGGGGGAGGAGAGAGTGGAAGGAACAGCCTCCTTCAGAAGGTTAAGTTTGAGTTAAGTTTTGAAGGAAGCCAGGGAAGCAGAGAAGAGGTGAAGAGAGAAAAGGAAAAAAGCCTAAAAAAGGCTCTGGGTATGCTCAGGTGTGCTTGGACCTCTCCTTACAAGGACCAAGATGTATCTGAAAATGTCCCTAATTAGTTCATTTGGGTAAAGTTTATGGGAGCTCATCTGGGATCTGTGACTTCCCAGAGAGGTAACTGAAGTTCTAATGCTGGGCAAGTACCAGACTGGATTTTCTCTGACCATCCTTGAGATCAGCCTCCTTCTCTGTGAAGTATGGACCCAAAGAGAGACATCCAAATACAAACAGAAGCAAGAGGCTCTGAAGAAGAAGAAGAAGCCTGAGGGCAAGAGGCTAGTCTTTAATTTTTGTGCACATAATCCAGAGGGAGCTGCTCTCCCCAGGGCACTGCCTGTGTCCTTGGGCTGTCCTTAGACTGAAGGGGACCCTAGGATCAGGCTTGGTGATCCAAGGTTAAGTAAGGGCTGCTGCCTAGTAAGCCAGAAGGAAGTCCTGATAAACAGCACAGAGTAGGGCCACTCTAGTTGACTGTTGAATGGGGGCAACCCCCTCCAAGTTTGGGGTCTGAGCTGAGAGATTGGCTCTGTGAATTACAGAATCTCAAACCATGAGATTGGAGCGTTTCTCCCTAGAAGAAAGTGGGGAAGGAGCAGTCCAAACCAAATCTTCAGATCAAAAGTGAACTTGATGAAATATTGCTGGTTTTTGTGTGGGGAAGGGATAGTCTGCTTTCATGTAATTTTTGCCTGTGTCTGTGCTTGTGTCTTTGTACAGAATGTCTGTGTCATGTCTGTGATGTGAGCTAGATTTTGTTTAAAAAAAAAAAGGCCTACTTTTTCCTGTGGACTTCAATTCAGGCCAAGCTGGGGGCAACAGAAAAAGTTAGCTAATTTATAAGAGCAATGATTGGGGAATTTGGCAATCAGTCATTTCAAGAGTTCAGAAGTGCTTAGCATAAAACAAATGCTATGAGTGTTAGCTACTTTATTGGATTTAATTGCTTCATATTTGGAAACTTTATATGGGTTTTTAGATGTGATCAACATACAAGGTGAGATAAATGAATTTTTTGTGTGTATAAAGTAATTTGGAAGCAAATTCAGCTAAATTAAGGCCTCCACAAGGAGGAAAGTACATAGGATAAAGGGACATGTGGAAGGAGGGGTGAGTGGGAGAGGGAAAGGAAATATGCTCAATGAGTTTGGTGAAATTTGTTATTTGAGATATGATAGTAAAAGCAGTTTTATATAAATTATAATTTTTTTTTGCACTGAAAAAAAAAGAGAGACAAAGAACAAAACCTTATCTGGATCAGGTTTGCATTTTAAAAGTCTGGAGACCTAAGAGTATGCAGCTCTGAAAGGAAGAAGGTAAAAGAGAACAAAGAAAGCTGATGTCAAAGAAAGTAAATTGTAAATTTGTTAAGTTTCTTAAAATTGTCTTGTAACTAAGGTTATTATCCCTGAGAAATAACTTGTTTGAGTTACATAGTCCCAATGAAGGAATGAGTTTACTGCTAATCTACTTTATTAAGTAGGAACAACTTATAATGATTGGCTTTTACATTGGGAATGTTGAACTTAAGGCTACCTTCTCATATATCAAGATGAGCTATATTATATGATGAATCACTATTACAATTGTATGATACAATCACTATTAAATGGTATGTGCTAGAATTGTGAGTTTGTTTACTTTAAGCACAAGAAATTTGTGTGCATATATTGAAACATTACTACTGGAAATTTAAATCTGTATTTGATTTGGTTTTCAATTTTAAAAAATAGGTTATTAAAACAAAGTTCTGGTAGCTTACCTTAGGGGGTCACATGTTTGTATCCCCCAATTAGATGAAATATATTGCTTTCTAAAAAGTATATTGGGTGGGGCAGCTAGGTGGCGCAGTGGTTAGAGCACCAGCCCTGAAGTCAGGAGGACCTGAGTTCAAATCTGATCTCAGACACTTCCTAGTTGTGTGACCCTGGGCAAGTCACTTAACCCCACTTGCCTCAGCAAAAAAAAAAAAAAAAAAAAAAAAGTATATTGGGTAATTTGTAAAAATTATCAGCTATGCTTTAAAATTTTGTCAGCTCTGCTGGACATATGTGTAAGTTTTATGAAATTTGATCCAAAGTTATTTAGATGTTAGCTATATTGTGAATCTTAAAGTTAAAAAAAGGAGGCAATTAAAAAAAACAACAATGGACAAGAAAGATTGATTTGCAAAGCAATTTATACTTTGAAGGAAACATCTAGTTAGGATATCACAAGGTAAAGTATTGATTTTTAAAATAACTTTTTAATTGGTGTGTATATTAAAACTGGAAATGATTGTAAATTACATAAGATTCTTATCCATTTTTGTGATAGGCTATGTTGTTTATTTGGTTATCACTTATGAAAATTGAGAAATTGCCAATTAAATTATTTGGGGTTATTGTCATAATATTGAAACCTAAAATTGTTAGGTATTATGTGAGTTACATAAACACCAGATGATGATAGGCACCAAAGTTGGGGTTTGAATATATGTCAGGAGGCATATATGCAAAATCCTCTCTATATATGTACCCCCTCTTCCACATAGGCTTCAGGATAGGAGGGTTTAAGAATATAACAGAAACCTCTGTAGGTCCATGGTCAGCTTTCTCAATTAAAAGGGCTATGGTAGCAAGTTCCAAGGCAGGAGGGTCACCCCAAGACACCAAGTTTCTTTGAGAAGTAAGCAAGGAGTCTAGGATAGGGTTCCAGAAATTGAGTCAAGACCCCTAGGACCTGGCCCTGCCTTCCATCAATGTACAGTGTAAAAAGTAGGGCTATTAGCTTTCAAGGTCTTAAAAACCTTGGCCTGAGCAGGGTGTGATAAGATTGCCTGCTTCCTCTAGCTGTGAGCAAAAGGGAGGTGGGAAGTGGACCCCCTGGTAGGAGCTTCAAACTGCTTTTGGTTTTGTTAACACCTGTACTAATAGGGTAAAAGCCTTCCCTTGAAAGATTGAAAAGGCTCTAGAGTTTTTGCTAAAGGAAAGCAATTGATATCCTTAAGGAAATCATAAATGCCTCTCATCCAGACAGCTTTTCCTAGGATAAATACCAAAAAATGATTCCCCAAAATTCCTGCTTTTGTTTCCTCAAAGGAGTAGGGGCAATGGGTGGAACCTTGGGGCCTTATCTCCTCCTAATCTTCCTCTGGGTGGGGTTCCTGGTTACTGTCTTAATAACCTCCATATTAACTCCACTTTTGTTTATTCTTTTTCCTTTGCTCATAGTTAGTCCTTGTATTTTTTATCTACTTGTGAGAGTTAATTCTTCCAGACTCCAAGTCATGAAATTCCAGCCACTTGTTCAATCTGAAATCACCTGAGGCCTGATTCTGACACTCAGCACCGGATGCCTACAAGTCACTTGTCTCCCCACTTCAGTCTGGACCCCATTGAGCAGGACTGGCTCTATGCCCCTTGTCAGTCTGAAGCAGATGCAGAAGATGAGACCTTTGTCCCTTTGTCTCAAATGAATCTTCGGCTGGACTGCTTGAGATGGAAAAGATAGAACAATGGTCCTGAGGCCCCCCCAAGGCCTACACAGTGCTGGAGTTCTATGGCTGCCAGATGCCAATCTGTTGGTTTGTGATGATTGGGTTTCCAAGACAGATAGTGGGAATTGGTGGAAGCAGGGTCCCTGATCCCTGCTCATTGCTTTAAGCAGCAATATCCTGTCACCCGTTTGCTTATGCATTTAATCACTAGAATAGTTCAAGATTTCTTAGCTAAAATGGCTCCTGAAAGCTTCCACTGATGTTGGTTCTAAATGGTAGAGGGCAGATTATAGTTAATACTGGAGAGGGACCAGGCTGAGGGCCTGGGTAACAAGGATGCCCTAGTGGAAGAAATGTATCAGGATGGGTATGAGAAATCTTCAGATGGTGAAAAAGGGGGAGGAGGGGCCTGAAGGGGACCAGGTGAAAATTTCTCAAAAATTTGTGAGATGGAGTGGGTCAAGTCACATGATCCCTATTTTCAGAGGTCCGTAGAGCAGAAAAGGTCATTCCCTAGGCCTAAGCTTCAGGAAGTTACATGACCCACAGGCAGTAGACAGCATTGCTGACCATTGGCCAATAGTTAATTCCTTTTCAGTCCATCCAGTGATCCCAAGTCTTTTACTATTTAGCCAAATTCATTATTTCCAGCTCACCAGGCCAGGCACATGCTGGGAGATGGGAGCTGAGAGGCTCTGGGTGTGCTTGGGCCTCTCCTTGCAAGGATCTAATAAATGTTTTCTGTTTGTATCTAAAGATGCCTCTGAGTAGTCAGTTTGGGTAAGTCCCACAGAACTCTAAGCTAATTCATCACCCTTCCTCCTCTGCCTTCCACACTACTAGCAATGAAGCTGCACTAGCAGACAAGCCTGACACATAGGCTTGTAACAAAATCCACCAACTCCCATACTTTGTGCTTCCCTTCCTCTTTTTAGTGCTACAGAGAACCCATTTCTAGGGTACAGAAGTTTGCTCAAGCTATGGCAAAAAGCCATCTCCACGAAGACAGCCATGTGGCACCAGTACCACAAAGCACTGAACTTCTGGGACAAGTAGGATTGAAGGGAAACAACTCTGTATCATCCATGCTATAAAGCTTTCAACTGCCAGTAAGGGAATAGAGGAGACACCTTATAAAGCACTGAATCTGAGGGAAAGAGCACATTTTCTAGCTAGGGCCATTTCTAACCATCCAAAAATTACCTGGGGCAGAACAGTGAATTGCTCAGAATGTGAACAGCCTGAGTGAGATGTTTCCCAAAGGAAACTACCATCAGAGGAGACACAATCAGAAAGTGAATCATGGATCACTAAGGAGAAAAAAAAAAAAAGACTAAGATTACCAAAGATCTCAAGATGAAAACTCAAAAAAGAAATTGAACATTTAAAAAACAAATCATCAGGAAAAAATATTAACAACAGAAGAATATATGCCCTCCAGATTTAGCAAATAAATTCAGGTACCTGTAAAAAAAATGTTGCAAAACAAAGGAAAACAATCCAATATTTAATGAAACAGAAGATTCTGTGAAATGTAAGAACACAGGACCACAATATTCTATTACTGAGTGATGCAAAAGAGAAATGGAAAATATGAGAGCAGAATTTATCATCTGCATAGCCAAAATAATGAGCAGAATAGAAAAGGGGAAATTTGCAATGGCAAGTCTCACCAAAGAAAAAAAAGAACAATAAATTGGGAATTAACATATACAGAAATAAAGGACAATCTAAAAGAAGAGAACTAAAAAAAAAAATTTGAAAAACTATGCTCACTATGCAAGCAAAACATACTGATCTCAAAGGCAGGATGCATAGAGACAATGGAAGGATCATAGGTCTCTTAGAAGAACAGGACAGGACAAAAAACCTTAATATCATAATGCAGGAAATAATATAAGAAGATTGTTCAGAACTTCTGGACACAGAAAATGAAATACCAATTGAAAAAATTATAGATCATTTCCAGAAAGGGAAAAAAAAAAAAAAAACAAGATTTTAAACTCCAAGAAACATAGTGGTTAAATCGAGTAATTCAATTCAGAAACAAGTTGTATAAGCAATCAAAAGAAAGACCATCAAGTACCAAGGAAGAGAAATTTAAATAATGCTAGATTATTCTTCACCCACCAAAAAATGCAGGTAGGAATTAGAATAATGTATTCCCAAAAGCAATGGAACTCAGCATGCAGTTTAGGATAACCAACCATATAATTATGGCAAAAAGGGGAGAGTTTTAACTATGATTTCAAAAAGAAAAGAATGACTGAGTGAAGAAGAGACAGAAAAGATTGAAAAAAGGGAGGAGGAAGGAAAGTTTGCTTTGATAGGAGAGAGGGTGGAGTTCCACTGATGAATGATTTTATGGACAAAAAGAGATGATCTGTAAAGGAAAATGAGAATCTTATCATGGGTGTGGCCTAAGGGATTTTATGTTTGAAAAGTCCATTTAGGAGGAGAAGAGTGGAACTCCTGGAGCAATTGGAACTTGTGGGAATGGTTGCTGAACTCTATAAAGAAATTTTGAAGCAAATGAGGGGGAGGGGCAGATTGAAGTAACTCTAGGAAGGAACAGATCAGTGATAGGCTGCCTAATCAGAGACTCTCTGGGAAAGGAGCTCTACTGAGAGTAATATCCTCTCTAACACTTGAATAATTGGCATTGTTTTGGGAATGAGGCACAGTGGAAATGGGAATCCATAAGATTCCATTCTGCGTAGAGGGGAGATCCAAGTATGGATATCTTGAAAATTATGTTTATATAAAGAATACAGAGAAAAGAGAAATCAGATAGAGGTCATATCGGAGAATGAAGTTCCAAAGTAGATAGAAAAAAAAAAAAAGACAGATTATGAAAAGAGTGAGAAAAAAAAATTTTGAAAAGGAGTATAAAAATGAACTTTTAAAAAATTATAAATAGAATTAGTTAAACAGGAGGAAAGAAAGAGAGAATCTACTTATATAACCAAATAAAAGCAGGAGGAGATAAGGGACAATAAGCAAAACCCCCAAAGGAAAGGAATAACAAAAGAGGGAATTGAAGAGAGAAGAGAGCATCGAACAGCTATTGTTTAAAAATAAAATTAAAGTAAAAGTAGGAACATAGTACTATGTTTACAGCAGAAAACAAAAAAATCACAGCTTAAAAAAAACAGGATTACAGATAAAGGAAAATATGTCTAATATTCATAATTTTACATATGAATGGATCAAATAAAATTAAAAGCCTACAGACTGGATAAGAAAACAAACCCCTACAATCTGTTGTTTACAAGAAACACATTTTTAAAATATGTTTGTGTATACACATATACAGAGAGAGAGAAGATGAGGGGATGAGAAAATATGCATCAAGTGAATGCAAAAAAGCAAGAGTTGAAATCATACCATATGACAAAGCATTTAAAAACACTTAAACATTTAAAAAATAAAAAAAAAAGGTTAAATAAGGAAACCATATTATGCTGAAAGGAATCATAGAAAATAAACCAGTATCAGAAATAAGCTTATGTGTTATAAATATTTTAACTTCCAAAGTCATTAAAGAAACATTATCTGAACTACAAGAAGACATAGACAGCAACACAATAATGAGATGAAACTTGAATATCCCTTTCTCGCTTTGTAAAGATCAGTGCTGAAGAACTACCCATACATATGTTGTACAAATAAAAAATTTAAAAAAAAAAAAAAAAGAATATCCCTTTCTCAATTTTGGATGTCTAACAGAAAAAAAAAAAGAAAAGAAAAGAAAAGAAAAGAAAAATGTGGAACTGAACAAATCATTGAAGAAACTACACTTAACAAGACTTATGAAGTCTTCTAAATGGGACAGCAAAAGAATACATACATATGTATATATATATATATATATATATATATATATATATGTTTCTCAGTATTACATGAAACTAAAACTGACCACGTACTAGGGTACAAATATATCATCAACAAATGTAAAAAGTCAGAAATAGTCCCTAACAGACCATAAAACAATAAAAATAGTAATTGATTCAGGATTACAAAAAGACACAGACTCAAATGGAGACTTAAAGAAATTCTAAATAATGAGTGGGTCAGAGAATAAATCATAAAAACAATGAATAACTATGTAAAAGAAAATAATAACGATGAAACATACCAAAATTTCTGGGATACAGTTAACATCTTTAGGGGGGAAATTATATATCTACTACTAATATACCTAAAGAAAATACAAAAAGAAGATTAATTAATTGAGTATCTATTTCTAAAATTTAGAAAGCCAACAAATACACAAACCTAAAAGAAACCATGAAAGAAAAGATATTTAAAAATAAAGGGGAAATAGATAAATTAGAACAAAAAAGTTTTGACATTGATAAAATCAGAAGCTGTTTTTTTAAGAAAACTAATAAAATTGAAAAGATTTCATTAATCTTATTTAAAAAGGCAACAGAAAAGCAGATCAGTAAAATAGCAAGGGAAGAAGGCAAAATCACAGCAAAACTAAAAGAAATAAAAAGAAAAAAAATATTAAAATACAATTATATGCTAACAAAACTAGGAACACAAAAGAAATAAATGAAGGCCTTCCAACATATAAAATACCCAAAATATCAGAAGACCAGGTAGAGATCTTAAATAACCCAATCTCAGAAAATCAAATACAGCTAGCTATAAAGGAACTATCAAAGGGGAAAACTACTGGTCCTGATGGATTTACAGGAGAATTCTATCAAACTTATAAAGAACAGTTATTACCTCTCCTTCACAAATTATTCTCAAAAATTGAGAAAGTAACCTACCAGAATTCTTTTATGAGACAATATAGACCTACTACCTAAATCAGGGGAAAATAAAGGGCAGACAGAAAATTATAGGTCAACATCATTAATGAATATTGACTCAAAAATTTTAAACAATATCCTGTCAGACTATAGTGATTTATCCAAGATACTATTCATTAATACCAAGTGGGATTTATACCAGGGATTCAACAATGGTAGAATATTAGAAATACCATCAAATTAATCAATCATATTAAAAACCAAAATATTCCAAACTTAATGTTCCTCTCAATAGATGCAGAAAAAACATCTAGCAAAGTACAATATTTTTATCCTTAAAATATATATATCCTACAGAGGATTTGTAATAATTACAGTAATTTGCATATAAGAACCTTTGTTAAAAAGAGTATCCAACTGATTCATAGGCTGTAAAGAGGTCAAAATTAATGACTGAGCAAAGATTATTCGGTTTGGCATATAAGACTTGGTCATTGATAACTTTGGATAGGCAGTTCCAAGTGAATGATGAATTAAGAAATAAGACCAGAGAGGCTTCAGACACTAGTGAAAAGAAGAAAAGAGGAGATAGCTATTGTAGATGGCTTTCTCAAGAAGTTTAACCCAGAAAGGGAGAAAAGGTATGGGACAAGAACTCACAGGAACAATTAGATCACGTGAGAGCTTTTTAAAGTTGAGGGGGACACAGGCTTGTTTGTAGGCAGCTAGGAAGAATCTAATTAGTGGGAAGAGAGATTAGAAGTAGGGTGATAAAAAGGGAAATCTGAAAAATATAGAAATGGGGATGGGATCAAGGATGGCACTTACCTTGGCAAGAATAAGGCAGGAGATACAGGAATGATAGAGGAAGAAGTGGAAAAAATATGTCTGTATAATACAAGATGAAAAGGAATAGAAAACAGTGAACTTTTGGTGAATGATAAGGATTTCTTTAGTGAAGTATGAAGCAAGGTTCTCAACTAAAAGGGGAAAATAAGAGGTAAGAACCAGGAATCTTTACATTGACTTTGGGATCACACTCAAACCTGATTCTTTTGAAATTCACAAATACATTGTAAAACCAGAAAAAATATTTATGTCATTAATTAATTATATTAGTAAGTACAAATAATTAGCATTATGTTTGTTGGGTTTGCTGATATACACAGTCATTAGTCCATGGAAACCAATTCAGGGGTAATAGAAAAGGTACATCTGCTCAATTCAAAAGTTATCATGTATATCATCAATTCTCTGCCATCTTGGACCCCTTATCTATACATTTACAATAATAAGAAAAGAGGAAGTACTAATGTGCTGTAAAACTATTGTGCTTTGGCCAACTCCATACCACCACTGCTAACTTGGGCTTTGCCCCTGGGTCCCTCAGGTATGATGGATAAGCATTTATTTTATCATTCCAGGTTCCCAGCTTCCTTGTGATTTCCTGTCTAGCTTCACACCACACCAAATGATGGGTAGCCTTATTCCTCCTTCCAGTTCCCCTTAAGATTTTGTCCTCCCTTTTAGAATATAAGTTCTTTGATGGCAGAAACTATAGTACATAATTTGTATTTCTATTCAATTTAGCACGATATCTGGAATATAGTGAGCTCTTGATAAATTCTTGATCTATTCAAGTATCAATGAACTATTATAGCTAAATCTCTAGTCACCATTGATCATCCTGTCTCAAATTAATATTGAGTCTCTGAGTGAAGACAACCAAAGGAAATAATCTTAATGTTTAGCCCGTCTTATCTATAGATATTTTGTCTTTATCTTTCACCCAGCTTTTGAAATATGCATTCGCTCATTAAATAGAATTGCCTCTCATTCTCCTCATTTTCTAAAATCTTTTCTATTTAAAAATGGCCTTCTTTAGCAACAATTTAATTTTCTTTCTATGGTTTCATTGCTTCAAGTGTTGAATTCAGTCTATTTTTTGCTTTTTAGAAATTAATCATTTGCTATCCCAGGATTTTAAAATTCAAGGCTGAAGATATAAAGTTAAAATGTAATATATATTTAATTCCTGTTTTCAAATAGATCAGACAAAATAGAAGTCAGGTAGCTGAGATAATTTATTTTACGTGGATGATATTTAAAACAAATATTCTTTCTCTACAATATCACTAAAAAGGCATATTTTATCAGAAGCATTTGCTTTTCAATGATACACATTGAGAAGAAATAAATGGCATATTTGGAGCCTTATAGCACACCAAAGCTACTTCTAAGGAGATGTTTGCCCTTTTTTTTTTTCCTTCATTGAAGTCAGTCAGAACAATGAGCCTGCTTCCAATGAACAATTCAACTTTACAATTGTGAGTCTCATAAGTGCGCATGCACATGCATGCACACACACACACACACACACACACACACACAGAAATACACACACACAGTACCTTGTTCAGCATTTCTTTCTCTTCAATGCAGGAGGCAGTTTTTTTCTGTTCTTTGTTTACTTCTGAAACCAGTCGCATTATGGTCTGTCTGCTTGCTTTTGCCTCCATCTCATGGACATTTATAGTCTCTTCAAGAGTAACAATCTGTTCTTTCTTAAATGTATTTTCTTTATGCAGGTCCCTAACCTAAATAAAAATGAACATCTTCTTACACTACTTTCTATGAGCAAGTACTGACCTCTAAGTAATTCAATGGGCCAACTGATCCAAGGAGCAAAAATGAAAAATGCTACAATTGGCTTGAAAGGCCACATTTTCAAGGGCAACCTCTAAATCCTGCAGATAAGTCTACTAAGTAATTAAGTTAATATTAATTCAAGAATAGTCTTAGGGAAATAGTGGCAAGAATCAAGTGTGACATTTTCCAAATTATAAAATAAAGCATATCAAGTCTCTGGCAGCAGTATGACAGGTACAGAAATTCTCTTAATATAATGAGGTAAGAGAAGATGACAGTCTACTTATCAAAGGGGATGCCCTCCCTTTGATTTTGTCAATATTATCAAAGGGGATGGCCCCCTTTGATTTTCATAAAGCCATTTTGTCATCCATTTTTCCATCTTTTTCCTTTCACATTGTCTCCCCTTCTAGTTTTATTTATTAATTGAAGTTTTTTTTTCTTTTTTTTCATTCAATTCTGTTAATTTCTGATTTGATCAAGAATGCTTCCAATTTCTTGACAAAAAATTGATTGACTCAAAATACAGAAATAGAGATATGCTTTTGAATGTGAGCAATGTGGGAATTTGTTTTGCCTGAAGATGGTTCAAAGCATTGAGTTTTTAAGGCTCAGGACATTGAAGTTACAACAGCTAAGCTTGGCCCAATGAGAAAATGCATGTCTTTTCCTTCTTTGTGGAAATAATAGACTACAGGTGTGGAAACAGCCAGGTGCTGGTTAATGCAAAAGTGGGAGATTCTTCTTGGGATATGTAGGGCACTAGATTCCTGAAAGACACCCAAGACAAAGAAAGCTTGAAACAGACAAGACCCAACTTCTCCAAGGCCCAGTGAATGTTAGTCTTTTAACAGGGAATGTTGCATACTTGTATATAGTAGGTCATTTTAAGCTTCCTAAATAAAGAACCAAGTGTATTATTTATTTGAAGCAAATAATTTTAATTTTAGTAACCATATTTTGTTTAACAGCTGCAACCCTTGTTAAGATTTAAATATATATATGCATATATATATTTATATAAGTGGCTAACTTTAAGCTATTTAAACTCTTATTTTCATAAAAATCCAAGGTGAAATGTTAATGTTATTGAGATCAATTTTTCCTTTTGTTTTTTTTTGTAACTAGAAGGGTAGGTAATGTCACTTTAAAACATATGGATAGCCAAATACATACAAACATATATACATTAATATATTATGTTTGTTATATGCATATTGCATCTATCTATTCATTTATTTGTTATCTTCTGTACTAGAATGTAAAATCCTTGAGGACAAGAACCTATTATTATTTTTATTTGTATCAAGAGTGCTTATTCTTTTTTTTTTTTAGATTTACCAATCTATGTTTAAAAACAATTAAGCAGGGGCAGCTAAGTGGTGCAACAGATAGAGCACCAGCCCTGAAGTCAGGAGGATCTGAGTTCAAATTTGACCTCAGGCACTTAACCCTTTTCAGCTGTGTGACCTTGGGCAAGTCACTTAACTCCAATTGCCTCAGCAAAAAATAAAATAAAAACAATTAAGCTGTCATATAATTCTATTAAGATCAAGTAAACTGGAAAAGGCCTTCAAAATCATGTTATCTAATTCCTTCATTTAACATAAAAGGAAAATGAGACCTTAAAATATAAAGTGACTTCAATCAAGTCAGTCAGCTGGTTAGTGACTGGTCTCCTGATTTGAGTCTAATTTCCCTTCCACATAATTTTTTTTAACCATTTCTATAAAAAATAAATTTTGTCAAATTTGCAACAAACACCTTTGAAATTAAATGTTCCTGAGATTCTTTTTCATTCTTCAGGTCCATTTCTAAGCAGCCAAAAAGTTGGATTAGAAATTCTTCGAGGTTTTTGCTGTTCTTAGCTGTTTGGGTCTTGTTTTCTTCATTTTCTTCTAAACACTTTCTAATCAACAAATAACAAATATATCAAGATTAACAATAGTGGAATACAATGTTTTACAAGCAAAATTGAGTATTGTAAACACTTCTGTATATGCCAGTTTATTGTTCTCATGGAGGCTTCAACAAGAATGGTATTTGCTTAAAAAAAATAAGTTGGCTACAGTTAGAAATCAGCCTTTTTTTTTTTCCTTAAGCTAGCAAATTGCATGTTTTGACTAGAAACTACAACCTAAAATGAAGCCAGGAAGAACAAAAATAATTCTAGACAAGAATTCTCCTACCCTAAGCCTAGTTACATACAAAATGTTTTTCACAGGTACCTTCTTCAATCACTAATTCCTTTCAGTCATCATCTAGCATAAAATCAGTAGTAAATTTAAGTTCAATGATATGCACTATAGACTTAAAATGTGTTTAAAATAAAATACCCATTATTGAGCAATTATAACATCATAGATCCTAAAATAATGTATGTTTTTTTTTATTTTAGCAGTCTAGAATTTGCCTCTTTTTCTGCCTGAAAGGGTAGAGGAAAGAGCATAAAACTCTTCATAAAGTCTCTCTTTAAAGAGGGCCAAGAACGAGTTCCAATGATCTTGTCATGAAAATAGCCATCTACATCCAGAGAGAGGACTGTGGGGACAAAGTGTGGATCATAGCATAGTATTTTCACTTTTTGTTGTTGTTGTTGTTTGTTTGCAATTTGTAACACAAAGTTTTGTAAGGGTGAATGTTGAAAACTATCTATGCATGTGTTTTGAAAATAAAAAGTTTTATTTTTAAAAAAAAGAAATATTTTATTGTTCTGAAAAAAAATAAAATAAAATAAGTAAAGAGGGCCAGAAAGGTCAGCCAACTCTTAATTTTCCACAATTGCCCTATTTGCCTTCACTCTACCATTATCATGTCCCTGCCTTCTATCTCTGTCCTCTACCTTTTCAGCTTTCTTTTTTTTCTGCTCACTGTTCCCCCATTATACTGTATTCCTTGAATCCTTGAAGAAAGGAATTTTTTTTCTTTTTCTTAATTATATCTCCAGCACTTAACATGGTGCTTGGCATATAGTAGGAACTTAAGTAATGTTTATTTTATTATTAAATTGAAAAAGTAATTCTGAGACCTCAGAAATCACCTAATCCAAACTCCTCATTCTACAAATAAGTAAAACCTCAACAGATAAAGTGACTTGTCCATGATTATATAGAACTAAGACAAGAACCAAGATATTCCCTCTCCTCTTAAGATAGTTTAAGGTAATTTATTTAAAATTTTTAACTATTGCATGCTTGTTCTTTTACTTCTCGTTTTTGTTGCAGTAGCAACAAATATTTTGGGGAGCCAACAGAGAAGCTGCTTTTTTGTATAGGAAGATAACAATTTTGTACTGGTAGGAATAAAATATAAAATTAAGACCTTTGTGACTTGGATAAAGAGCAACTGAGGTGGCTCAATGCCAGAGTTCCTGGAGTGAGGAAGATTCATCTTCATCAGTTAGCCTCAGACTTATTAGCTATATGATCTTAATCAAGTTACTTAAGTCTGGAAGCAAGTCTGCCTCCAGTTCCTCATCAGTAAAATGAGTTGGAAAAGGAAATGGCAAAATATTCCAGTATCTTTGCTAAGAAAACTCCAAATGAATCACAAAGAGTTGGACATTGTGAGAATTGGATGGGGATTTTAGTTTCCACAGTTATGAAAACTGAATTAGAGAAATATGGAAGAAACTTAAATTAGAAAAATAAAATTGAAACCCAAGAAATGAAGGCTAGGATATGAAACTAGGAAATAAAAGAATAATAAAAGGAAAATATAATCAGGGATGAGGAATTTCAATTTGAAAAAAAAAATGTAATCAAGGGTGGAAATTTAGAATAAGAAATGCTTATGAGATGTAATTAGAGGTGGAGAAGGGGGCAGATGTAATGACTCATATGGGGGAATTAGACTGTTCAAATAGGATAGTACTCAGCCAATGGGGCATCAAGGAAGGGACATTCATTACAAGTATAAAAAAAAAGACAAGTATTGATTTCAAAGGGTCCTATTCAATAGGACATCTACCTCTGTAGTTGTATAATTAAAGATTTAACTTCACCCCTCTCAAGACCAATCGAGTTACTTCTCACAACTGACTGAAATAACTAAACAATAAGCTAAGAGAAATATATAGTAAAGATAGAAGTATAAAAGTATAGCATGGGGGCAGCAAAGTGGAGCAGTGGATAGAGCACCAGCCCTGAAGCCAGGAGACCCTGAGTTCAAATTTGATCTCAGACACTTAACACTTCCTATCTGTGTAACCCTGGACAAGTCATTTACCCCAATTTCCTCAGCAAAAAAAAAAAAAAAAAAAAAGAGTATAGCATGGAGGACATTTAATTTTTTTTCTTGCCCGACTGCATTTACATTCATAAACAAGAAGACCATAAGAACAAAGTGGGCTTCCAAGTACTTCCCATCTCTATCTAACCCTGTGGATTGTTGCATGTGGGAAGCAGGGAAACATAATCCCTGATCTGGGTTGTGGAGAACTAGATCACAATAAGGGACTTAAAGGAAGTTGCAAAAAATTTCTAACCCGAAATCATATAGTTGTCTAGGACTACACACTTTGAATAAGACCTAAATTTAGGTAGTTTAAACATACAATTTTAGCCAGGAACTTGTTGGTTGACTTTTTTTTGGCTGCCCTTAACTACATTCACCAGTGCATAGCTTCAGTTATAGAATAAAGATCTATATTACCTTGTTTTTGTCAAGGAGAGACTTTTCTAGTCACCATTCTTTAATTGACGGGTGCCAAAACCCTAAGAGATGGTACTGGTGAACTGAATAATAATCATAATCATAACTTATAGCCCTTTAAAGTAATCAGGGAGCTTTACAATAAATCTACTCTGCACAATGGCCCAGAGAAATAGCACAGCAGATAGTAGCAGAAAAAAAGATTAAAAACTATGAGACTAGAGGAGATGTCTAGCTGAAAGGAGACTTGATAGCCATCAGATAGCAGAACAGTGTGATCACCAGAGGATATTAGCATCTCTGCAGCATCGTATAGGTTAGTTATGGAATTGTTTGATAACTATTTCTTGGTTTTTTTTTATTTTGAACTTAAATTCAAAAAAGAAAAAAAAAACCTAGCCATATTTCATTATTACTGGTTTCCTTTTAAATCCTTTGTAGCTTTTTAAAGTATCGTATCATTTTATTCATCTAAGAATATTATTCTGAGAAGGGGTCCATGGGTCTCTACAGGCCCTAGACTGTCCAAGAAGTGAATGGCAGTTCCATAAGTTTGTGCCTTGGGGCAGCTAAGTGGAGCAGTGGATAGAGCACCAGCCCTGAAGTCAAGAGGACCTGAGTTCAAATCTAGTCTCAGACACAATACTTCCTGGCTGTGTGACTCTGGGCAAGTCACTTAACCCCAATTGCCTCAGCAAAAAAAAAAAAAAAAGTCTGTGCCTTCTATGTATTCCTTCATATATGTTCTCTCGATGTATGCCCTCAATGTATGTTACCTATTCACCTGTGTCCTATATATGTGCCTGTGTGTGCCCACTAGTGTCATAATAGCCTATGGATAATATACCTCCCATGTGAATAATAAGTTAATTCCTTAAAACTCCTCTAAATACAAAAGCATCAGGAATGAAACTGAGTAGCCCTACAAATGAGCTCACCTACTGTGCTTGGCCTTGTCTCTGTGCTTTCCCCCTTCTTGATTGTACTTGTGCTTGTATCAGTGCTTAGCTAAATAGTTGGTACCTAATAAGTCATAATAAATGCTTCATCATTGAATCAGTCAATAAGTATTTACAAAACACTATGTACCAGGCACTCTATTAGATGCTAGTGACACAGAAAGAGGAAAAAACATTGTCCCTTGGCCCTCAAGGAGCTCACATTACAATGGGGTTGACAACAGGCAACAACTTGTTATATATACAAGAGCCATACAGTAAAAATAGAAGTATAAATGCCAAAGTGAGGAGACCAGGAAAGGTCTCTTGTAGAAAGTGGGATTGGAGCTGAGTCAAGGAAGACAGAAGGAGAAGAGATGAGGAGGGAGAGCATTCTGGGCATGGGGCCAATGAAAAGGATATCTCAATATTCCCATGTTTCAAGAAGAAAAGTCATCTTAGGTCATTTCCTTACTGAAAGAAATGTTTTCTTCTGGTTACAAAGAGAGCAATCAAGTTTGGGAGGAGATAGACCAAAGTTCCAATCATCTTCTAGTATTCAAGAAGCATAAAGATGGGCTAGCCAAACAAAATCCTTCAAGTTCACATAAGCTTACATTCCAATATTGAATTTTCATTTCAGATGAGCTTTCTGCAATTGCAACGGCCATTTCTAATAATCTAAAAAGGCCATTAAGAAGCATTTAATGGTAAGATGGACTCATTACAATCATTGGTACTACTTTTTACAGAGGGTAGAAGGTAATTATGATTATTGCTTTCCCTCCTTACCATGTTTATTTTTTCTTACAAAATCTTCTACTATGCCTCATATGAAAAAAGCATATAATTACATGCCCTCAAAAGCATATCATATTTCTCTTTAGAAAAATGTAGAACAATAAAAGATTAGTTTTGATATGGCTCATCTAGCTGTTTCGAGTTTTTGATTTGTTCAGTGGGTTTTTTTGTTTGGTCTTTGTTTTTTCGGGGGGAGGGGGTGTAGGACTGTATTCATTCTTTGGGCCTCAGGATAGACCCCCAAGACATTCTATTTTCAACTCTCAGAAAAGTGCCTAAAAACTATGTAGAGTAATGATAAGAGCCTAGAAAAAAGTTGAGGCCATCTGCATATTTTTAATAAAAGGAAGGATCTGAAACAAAGCTGATTAAGATGGTGAGCCCTTTCTCAAGTAATTTCTCCTAGATTTAATTCTTTGCCCTTCCTCTTCCACTCATTTGCATTGGCCAGCCTCAACCCTCTCCAGGCTTTGATCCCCTTCCTATAGTTGGCTTTTTATGGTCTCAGTTTTACTTTTACCTCCCAAAAAATGGATTTTACAAACTCCATTTCTGTATTTTTTGTTAATTTACTAAAAATAATACTGGCTAGCACTTTAAGTTTTAAAATTATTTTACACATACCAATCTTACATCATCTTCACAACCCTAGAGGCAGGTGCTATCACTACTCCCATTTTATAGATGAGGAAATTTAGAGAGATTAAGTGATTTGTCCAAAGTCATACTTGGAAGGTCTCAGACTAAATTTAAACTCCTGTCTTTCTAACTCCAAGTGCAGGTCTCTATCTACTTTGCCACCTAATGGCCTCAAAAAGTCTTTACTGCAATTTGGGAGAGATTGGGTTTTGGGTTTTTTTTAATGTTTCAATCCTCATTTAGCTAGCTTCTCTGCTTTACAGGACAATCACAAATTCCATTCAGGATTAGTTTCTAGCCTTTTCCAGAATTCAATGGGGTTGAATGAGCCCTGCTTACAAATAGATTCAAAATTATGAGTGCACCCCACTATTAGAAAAATGATAATTATAACTGACAATTATTCTATACTTTTAATGTTTAAAAGGCATGCAGTCCAAGAATTACTATCCCTATATATCTATCTACAACCATTTATTAATTGCCTCCTTTGTGCCACACACTATTAGGCACTAGAAATAAAAAGACAAGTTTTATTAGTAAGGAAATTTAGGCATCTGGGGAATTATTTGATTTGACTAGGATTGTTTTAGTGGCAAAAATAAGGCCATAACTTAATTCTCCTTACTCTAAATCCAGTCTTCTTTCTCTGCTATACCAGGAAGTCTCTTAAGAAATATACCAGAGAATCTTGGGTCATGACACATCTCTCTGAAAGGGTTTATAAATGAATTTTGTTTTCTACCCATATCTTTGACCCAACAATTTAAATGATTGCTCTAAGCAGAAGTTCCAAAATGTGGATCTGATATTTAATTCTATGTTCATCCATTCTGAATTCTGAAAAATATTGTATTTGTTGAGATTATTGTTGGCATGTAGGAAAAAAAGGATTTGTAAACATTTTTAAAGGATTATAAAAATATTAAAGTTCAAAAGACTTGAAAATTGAATTGCAAAGCCACAAAAAAGATGAGATGCCTATCACATTGCTTTTGTCCCTTTAGCCCATAGTCTGATGGCTTAATATCAAATGACATGACATTTTATTTTCACTTGCTTACTTTAATTTAGTTTCTAAGTCTGTGATTTTCTTCTTCAATTCCTGGTTCTCCTGGGTTGCAGCATTAGCCATTTTTTCTGTTCTCATTTTGGATGTGGCAAGTGCTGTGGATTCTTTCTCTATCTCCTGAACTCTGTCTCTCAAAGACATGAGAAGAGAGGACTGTCTTGCATTGTTTTCTTTATAACTCTCCATTTCAGCCTTCAACTCTTGACATGAGACTTCTTTAGAAAACATCTTAGACCGGAGATCCAGAAGCTAACCAAGAAACAAAGTGAAACAGAAGAAACTGAGGAACTTAGCCAACTGAATGCAAAAAATAAATATTGGAGTATCTTCATTTTAGCCATGTTTACATTATTCTCTCCTATCACTGATTATCCTTTTGTACTGAATCATCTTCTTTATCTGAATATGAAATTCTAAAGGGAAAAATGATATCTAAACAATGTTATTTATTCAGCTACTCCTAAAAGCATTTAAAATTGATTTTATTCTCTCAAAAAAAACATGCATGTTTTGCAATT
Organism: Myrmecobius fasciatus; assembly: GCA_023553655.1. Classification (NCBI taxonomy): domain Eukaryota; kingdom Metazoa; phylum Chordata; class Mammalia; order Dasyuromorphia; family Myrmecobiidae; genus Myrmecobius; species Myrmecobius fasciatus. The sequence goes on along the minus strand of JAJPUD010001304.1, from coordinate 315,881 downwards.
ATGCACACATTTTCAAAATCTGTGTTGTGTGGTTAAAATTGCTACATTCTGTTTTTTAAAAAGAAATAGGAAATTAAGATTTCATGTTGTCAGTGATTTCCTAAGTATAAATATCTACACACACATACACATAATCAATCAATCAATTAATCAATTGATTATTCACCATGCAAATACCATCTCCTTGTTTATTTTCTGATTTTTTTTAAAGTGTAAATAAGAGAAAATAACAGGCTTTTTAAGAACAAATTTTGCAATACTATGAAAATCTAACACAATAGGATTCTGAACACAGTGTCCTAATGAAGCCTTGATCCCAAACACACACACACACACACACACACACACACACACACACACACACACA
>JAJPUD010001304.1:295672-315504 GCA_023553655.1 Myrmecobius fasciatus | reverse complement strand
ACACACACACACACACACACACACACACACACACACACACACACACACGGCTTTTTGAACCTCTCTAGCTTGTCTCTTTTCAACCACTTACAACTTCATCAGCTATATTCCTGTTAATTTAATCACCTGCCAGCCTTGTAGTCACAACAAGTTATCCTGAGATCATTCCTATGAACTGGAAAATAAGCTAGGTGATACAATGGATAGAATATTGGGCCTGAAATGAAGTTGATCAAGTTCTAATCTGACCTTATATGCTTACTAGCTGTGTGACCCTGACCAAGTCACTGGTGAAAATAATAGCAATCCACTCTATTATCTTTACCAAGAAAACCCCAAATAAGGTTAGAAAGTGATTCAACAACAACATAACAGTTATAAAATGGGGGAAACAATAGCACCTACCTTCTAGGGTTCTTATGAAGATTAAATGAGATAATAGCTGTGGAACATTTAGCACTATATAAATGTTAGGTAGGAGGAGGAGGAAGAGGAGTAATATTGAAGGGGTTCCTGGTTCTTATGTAGAGAAATAGTTCAGGATCAAGGCAGGCTTTCAGAAAAAACAAACTTTTAGAATTTGTGAAATATGATAACAATAGACCTGGATTTGGAAATGGGATTTGGGTTAAAATTCTGAGACTGCCACCTCATTAGCTGTATAAGATTAGATAATGTACTTTTAATTTTCTCAGACCTGTTTCCTCATCTGAATAAATGAGGGAATTGAAAGATTTCTTCCAGTTCCTAATCTCTGATACATTATTTCTATGCTTATTTCTATACCCATTTCAAACTTGAGTCAGGAGGCCTGAATTTCCAGGTGACAGGGGGGTTCCAACATGTAATGGATTCTAGGCATCTCAGAGGGGTCCCTCTCCAGAATTTTTTCAAGAACCCAATTGATTTGGAATCCTCAGGGAAAATAAATCAGGAGTGCACTTCTAAGTTTACAAGTCAGCTCAGACCAAAAGAATATATGTATAGAAAGACTGAAGTTCTTGCAGCATTAGCCATTATTTCTGTTCTCATTTTGGACATGGCAAGTGCTGTGAATTCTTTCTTTATCTCCTGAACTCTTTTGCAATGACATGAGAAGAGTCCATTCTAATCCCCAAATAGTACCCTTAATTCTCTCTAGAACTGAGCCAGGGTTTGTGTTATTAGGCAAAAGTTTTATGCTTTGAGATACACAGAACAACTAGCTCCTAAGAAACACTTCATAGCAATCACAATGTTGGGAGCAGGCTGGCTTTAGCTATGTGGTAGGAAATAGCATTATGGCATTTTCTCTCACCAATTTATAGATAATAGTATCTGCTGCCTGCTGTCCTGTTACTCCTTATTTCTCTTTTGCAATAGAGGAAGTAAGGGGCTACTTTCTCAACAGCATGTAGAGTTAATTGCTATTATCAAGAATTGAGACAGCACAATTAAATGAAGAGTGAAAAAGAGAAATCTTACCTCAGACTGAACACATTCGAATTTGACCAGAGATGCAGCAAGTTCACTTCGGGCATTTTCTGCAACTTTACGATAATGGTTTAATTGCTCACGGGTGACAGGAACATCCAAAAGATGATCCTGCAGAGTCTCGCCCTAAAAAATAAAACAAAGAAGTGTGCCAGGCAATACTTTCCTTCCCAGGAAGTCAATGCCAAATAAAAATTCAAATATTCTTTGTACTCCAAATATGTTGTCATATGCTGTTCAAATTCTGTCATTCCCATTTTCTAAAAGATAAAATAGATCAAATGAAAATGTCTAGCTATATCTTTTAGGCTATTGTTTCAACATTAATTCTTAGATCCTTTTTTGATTCCCTCACCCCCAAATGAAATCCCATTTCATTATTATTCTGTCTCATGCTTTATATATTAGTCAAGCAAATCAAAACTAGATAAAGAATGTAAAATGCTTTGGAAAAAGAACAAACATTGACAAGTAGAATGATAAAACTGAGAGTCAGTCTTGGAGCCAAAAAAAAATATATATATATATATGTATGTAAAGCCTACCTCCATATATATTGGCAGGGTGATCCTGAGCAAGACAGTCAACCTCTTAGTGATCTAAGTAGATCTTTAAAAATATCAATTGCAGAGAAGGAGCCAATCTAAATTCTTCACCAGGGAGTCCTCTATACCACAGGAATGCCAGTTTCCTAAATTATTTGCTTATATTTGAATTTCCTGTACTTAAGCACCATGCATGGCACATAGTGCAATCAATGCGTGCTATTTTGAGATAAATGTGAACTATTATTATTATTATTAAATCTGTTCATATTCTTATCTGCCACCAATAAATAAGCCTTCATATGGATCATTCCCCTAAACCTGACTTCATTCTTCCTAACCATGCTGCTTATATCCTTTAAAACATTGCTAGAGATTACCTTTTCAGAGTAGATCAATCAAAAGTCACCTGCTTTTAAGTTAGCTACAGAATCACAGAGTAGAAAGGGAATCTAAAAATTGATTCAACTTAACTTATACTTGAACAAGAATCCCCTTTATGATATCCCCACCAAACAAATTCTAAAGCATTCCATTTTGGGAGTTGTAGTTGTTACTTGACTGTATTTTTTTTCCTTGCAAAAGGCCTAAGTATCTTTCTGCCTATTGTTCATGGTTCTAACCAGTTGGATCAAGCAGAACAGTCTAATCCCTCTTTTATGAAACAACCTTTCAAATACCGGAAGTCAGGAATGTGGCCCCTAAATCTTCTCCAAGATAACTATCACCATTTATATCAACCAGTGCTCCCTATGCCATAATTTTCAGTTCCTCACTATCCTATTTACCCTTTTCTGGAAATTTACTAGCTTTCTCAAGGTCCTTGCTAAAATGTGGCAGCCCAGTAACTGAGATACAAACTGACCAAAATGAATAAAACACAATGGGTCTATCATCTCATTGACCTTATCTTTCAATGCAGCCTAAGAGAATATTAATTATTATTATTAGCTGCCACATCTCACTGTTAACTCATATTGAGCTTTTGATCAACTAAAATACCTTGATTTTTTTAAACATGAACTATGCCTCTCCTATCTTGTATTTACAAAGTTAATTTTTTAATCTAAGTGTACAATTTTATCCCTCTAATTAACTTTTCCCCAGTCCAATTCATGAAATTACAGAAAGGACAGAAGTAACAGAAACATGAAATGTTTGGGTCTTAAACAAAATGAATTAAAAGAAAGAAAAATGAAATTCTATTCAAAACAACTACAGAATATATAAAATATCCAGGAGTTCACCTATTGAGCAACATACAAGAACTATATGAATACAAATTACAAAGCATTCTCTTGCATGGTCTACTCCCTTCCAGTGCCTTCTGGGGAAGTAGAGAAATACCAATTCATCAGGCCAGATTTCCAACATGTGTTAGGAGAAAAAAGAGAAATGCTATTTCAACATGGAGCAGGTGTCTTGACTGCAAAGGAAGAAGTGAAATGATATTCCATTAGTTCCATCCCTAAGCCCCTTTTCTATGAGGACCAAATCTCAAGGGATATTGATAATTTATCTGAACTCATTCCTCATTGAATAACAAATATTACTATTATTTTAATATCTCTTCTGATCCATATCCCAATTCATGGTAGAAAAAGCAACTAAATGCTTCTTCCCAGTGGATCTAGCTCCCCCACAAGTCAAGGAACAAGCATTTATTAAGCAAGTACTATGTGCCAGGCAATGTGTTAAGCATTAGAGATACAAGAAACAGTAAGACAGTCCTTTCTCTAAAGGAGCTAATGAAAGAGATAATATGTAAATAACTATGTTCAAACAAGTTATATACAAGTTTATTGGAGAAAATCAACAGAAGGAAGGTACTTGCATTTAGGATTTTATCTTGAGACTTAAAGAATGTCAGGAAAGTTAGGATGTGAACATGAGGGGTGAGAAGTTCCAAACATGGTGAATAGCAAGTAAAAATGCCAGAAGTCAGGAAATTTAAGCTTCTAGTATTTGATTAATCACTATAAGAAAAGGAGTAATCCTGCTCTTCTTTTGTAACTCACCACACTATCTACATAATAGGATTATAACTCCAAATTTGTGTCCCCACAGATAGATTTCAGAGAGTCTGTGACCCTGGATCAGGAAAAAAAATGCATTAGCATTTTCTTCAAATATTGAAAAATATTATTCTAAGAAGGTATCTGTAGACTTCACCAGACTGCAAAAGGGTCCATGACTTTAAAAAAAAAAAAGATTAAGAATTGATAGTGCAGAGCTAAAAGGCATTTCAGAGACCATCTAATCTTACTTCCCCATTTTCCAGATAAATTGAGGCCCAGATAGTCTAAGAGACTTCCCCAAAGTCACACAGGTAAATATTATGTGAAAAGTGGGATTTGAACCCATCACTTTAGCCTTGTTTGCTAATCAAAAAATATTAACATCACTAAAATTATGCTATGTTTAACATAAAATGAAATAAGAGAAAAAAGCATACATGTAAAAACACTTTGTAGGATAACAACATTGACCATAAACAATAAGGTTCAATATAGAATATTGCCAATAAGATTCACACCACAAAACCTTGTGGTAGGCATAGTACATTAAGTCTCACTTTACCCAACTTAAAGTGTTTATTGTAATCTCTGCCTAGGTTAAAACAGCTTGGAATGAGGAAGAAGGGAGGGAATAGGAAGGTGGAAACCAAAGGAGCTATAGTATTGTGATAGGAAGTATACTTTCATTTTTATAATGTAAAAACTAAAATAAGGTCACAAACTCATTTTTCTGACAACTGAATAAAATATTTCTCCTATCATCAAAGTGACCAGGTGGCTGACTTGAAAATCAAAGGTTGTCTCATGAATAATGAATTACCTGACATCCTTTACTATCCTATTTCATAACCTATTCACTCTTATTCTATTGAATTGATCTCTATAAGTATTTATTAGGCCCCTATCAAGTACAAAGTATTCTGGTTTAGGTCCCCTCTAACTCTAGCTTTTGTCAAGAATCTCTATTTAGGCACTTAAAACCACACCCAATGGAAGTTGTCTTGGCCACAATGTTTCAATATACAAAGCCCCCAAAACAAATCTTTTAATGAGCTTGTAGCTATTTACCTTGGTCATTCAGAAGACATTCAAAGAGTGTGGTAAGTATGTAACCTTGCACAAAAAATACATAAGATTTAACTGACTTCAGCAAGATAATCACATTCTTTGCAGCCTCTCTCAATGACAAAAAGGATTTTTTTTTTATTTCTATCCTAACTTCCATGGCTCCATTTTCCAAAATGGGTCCTACATTTGCAGATCTCTTGTAAGTGGTTCAAAACAAAAGTGGTTCTTTAGGTTGTTGGAATTTTTTTTTCATGCATTAAATTTATTCATTTTTTTCTTTTTTTTAAATTAAAACTTTTTATTTGCAAACATATGTATGGGTAATTTTTCAACATTGACCCTTACAAAGCTTTCTGTTACAAATTTTTCCCCCGTGGTCCCCAATCCTCCCCTGGATGTCAGGAAGTCTACTATATGTTAATTATGTTAAAATATTTGACAAATCAAATATATGTATACATATTTTTACAATTATCTTGCTGTGCAAGAAAAGTCGGATCTACAAGAAAAAGAAATCTGAGAAGGGAAACATAATGCAAGCAAACATCAATGGAGAGCATGAGTTATGTTGTGGTCCACATTTCATATCCCTCTCTCTGGGTATATATAGCTTTCTTCACTGAACAATTGGAACTGGTTTGAAACATTTCATTGTTGAAGAGAGCCATGTCCATGAGAATTGATCATCATATAGTCTTCTTGTTGCCATGTATAATAATCTCCTGGTTCTGCTCATTTCACTCAGCATCAGTTCATGAAAGTCTCTCCAGGCCTCTCTGAAATCATCCCGCTGATCGTTTCTTATAGAACAATAATATTCCATAACATTCATATACCATAATTTATTCAGCCATTCTCCAATTATGGGCATCCGTTCAGTTTCCAGTTTCTAGCCACTACAGAAAGATCTGCCACAAACATTCTTGCACATGTGCGGCTCTTTCTTTCCTTTAAGATCTCTTTGAGATATAAGTCCAATAGAAACACTGCTGGGTCAAAGGATATGCACAGTTTGATAACTTTTTGAGCATAGTTCCAAATTGCTTTCTAGAATGGTTGGATCCATTCACAGTTCCACCAAGGTTGTTGGAATTTTTTACCCTACTTGTTTTTCCCCAAAATTCATTGGGAAAATTTATTCTTTTTTTTTTCTTTTTTTTTAAATTTTTTTTTAATTTTATTTTATTTGCATAAGGGAAAATTTATTCTTTAAAAACACAAATATTTCCTTAGAAATTTAACTTCCAGAGAAGTTCTACTATCTTAAATTTCATCATCATTATCAGTTAAAGCTATTAATTCAGCACCTAAATGAGCAGCAGTACAAATTGTGCAATAAAAATCAGAAGTAACCCCTTCTTTCCATATGAGTAGAAGGTAAGTTCTTTAATAATGGGGTAGAATTTGTTCCTATATAAATACATATAAAATAAATATAAGGGGTGGGGGCAGCTTTCACTAGAAATCTGGAGAGAACACATCATGGAGAACTAGCATTTGGACTGAATTTTTTTTTTCAAATCAAATCAAACATTTATTAAACACTTACAGCAACCAAGCATCATACTGAGCACTCAAAATACAAATACAATCAGAAAGAAAAATAGTCACCATCTTCAAAGGGCTTACATTTTAATAGAGGAAAACAATACATAAAAGGAAGTTGAAAAGTTGGATCTTGAGGACATGGCAAAGTTGAAAATCTGAGAGCTAGGAGTAGAATCTGGAGAGGAATAAAGATGTCACTATCACTGGTCTAGGTGCTCTCCTTAAAATGATGGTTCTGAAGAAAACCTCCCTCACAAAAGAAAATGGCCATGTGGGGCATGACAATTATTTCCAATGTGAGAAATTCCAGGATAAAGTGAACTTCCAGGGTGAGGAGGTTTCAATGACCAAACAAAAAGTACAGAGAGGCAGGTATGAAGATAAGGTTTACTTGGGAATTTTTTTAAGTTTTTAAGGAAACAGGAATCTAAAAGACAGAGAAATGTTTAAAAAAAAAAAAAAAAAAAAGCACCTTCCAGTTCTGGGGGACAGCCACTGACAAGTCACAGAGAGGCAGGAAATAGAATATATGAGGAAAAAAGTATCACAAGTTAGACCACAGAGTATGAGGAGAGTACAAGGTGAGAAAGGTAGGGTGAGGACACATTTCCTTAAAAGCCAAATAGAGTTTATATTTGGTCATGAGAAGGGCCTTAGCAAACCAAATTTACTTAATATTTGAAACTAAAAGGAATAGGGAGCTATTTGAGTTTATTGAGTAGGAATAATATGATTAGACTCACACTTTGGGAAAAGTTGAAACTGTAAAGAATAGACTGCTATTAAGCAAGCTCCAGATCAATGAAGAGGCTATTGCAACAGTCTAGACAAGAGAGGATGTGATCTAAATTGTGGTAGTGGCCTTCTGCGTAGAGAGAAGAGAACAGATATAAGAGATGGTATATTATGGAGCTAGAAACAAGAGTTGATAGCTAATTAGAAATCTGTGGAGAGTGAGAACAAGAAGTCAAGGATAATGTCGCGGTTGCAAACTTGGGTGACTAGAAGGATTATAATAACCTCAATAGAAATAGGCAAGTTTGGAAAAGTGGCAAGATTGGAGGGAAAGACCATGAGTTCTGATTTAGACACGCTGAGTTTGAGATGTCTAAGGAACATCCAGTTTGTAATTTCTAGCAGTTGGAGATGGATTACTGGAATTCAGGAGAAAAACTAGGGTTGGATTTATAGACATGTTATCTATACTCTCCTCCTCCTTCACAGGGAAGATTGTGCTTCTAGAACCATGGGCTCTAATAAATGAGCTTATCTTTCTTAGAAGTAGGTCTCCAACTGATACATTGTTGGTGGAACTATGAACAGATCCAACCATTCTGGAGAGCAATCTGAACTATGCTCAAAGAGTTACAAACTGTACACACCCTTTGACCCAGCAGTGTTTCTACTGGGCCTATATCCCAAAGAGATCTTAAAGGAGAGAAAGGGACCCACATGTGCAAAAATGTTTATAGCAGCCCTTTTTGTAGTGGCTAGAAACTGGAAACTGAGTAGATGCCCATCAATTGGAGAATGGCTGAATAAATTATGGTATATGAATGTTATGGAATATTATTGTTCTGTAAGAAACAACCAAGAAGATGATTTTAGAGAGACTAAGTGAAATGAGCAGAACCAGATCATTATACACAGCAACAAGAGTATATGATGATCAATTCTGATGGACATGGTTCTCTTCAACAATGAGATGATTCAAAACAGTTCCTATTGTTCAGCGATGAAGATAGTCATATACATCCAGAAAGAGGCCTGGGGAAACTGAGTGTGGACCACAAGACAGCATTTTAATGCTTTCTGTGAATATTTGCTTGCATTTTGTTTTCCTTCTTAGGTTGTTTTTGTTTTTGTTTTTTTCTCTTTCTGGATTCTGATTTTTCTTGTGCAGTAAGATAACTGTATAGATATGTATACATATAATGGATTTGTCATATAATTTAACATATTTAACATATATTAGACTCCTGTCATCTAAGGGTGGTGTGGGGGGAAGGAGGGGAAAAATTTGGAACAAAAAAAATTTTGCAAAGGTCAATGTAGAAGAATCACTCATATGTTCTGTAAATAAAAAGCTTTAATTAATTTTATTTATTTATTTATTTAATTTTATTAAAACTTTTTATTTGCAAAACATATGTGTGGGTAACTCTTCAACATTGATCCTTACAAAGCTTTCTGTTACAAATTTTCCCTCCCTAGTCCCCACCCCTCCCCTAGATGGCAGGAAATCCACTACATGTTAATTATGTTAAAATACTTGACAAATCAAATATATGTATAAATATTTCCATACTTATCATTGTTGTGCAAGAAAAATCATATCTACAAAACAAATCTGAGAAAGGAAACACAATGCAAGCAAATATCAATGGAGAGCGTGGAAATGTTATGTTGTGGTCCACATTTCATATCCCTCTCTCTGGGTGTATATGGCTTTCTTCACTGAACAATTGGAACTGGTTTGAAAGATTTCATTGTTGAAGAGAGCCATGTCCATCAGAATTGATCATCATATAGTATTGTTGTTGCTGTGTATAATGATCTCCTGGTTCTGCTCACTTCTCTCAGCATCAGTCCATGCAAGTCTTTCCAGGCCTCTCTGAAATCATCCTGCTGGCCATTTCTTATAGAACAATAATATTCCATAACATTCATATATCATAATTTGTTCAGCCATTCTCCAATTGATGGGCATCTTTTCAATTTCCAGTTTCTAGCCACTACAAAAAGAGCTGCCACAAACATTTTTGTACATGTGGGGCCCTTTCCTTTCTTTAAGATCTCTTTGGGATATAAGCCCAATAGAAACACTACAAAAACTTTTTAACTTAATTATCTATCTGGTGTTCAATTAAGAGTTCCAGTTCTTCTTTGGACATAAATTTATTCCATCTCCACAGGTCTAAGAGGTAAACTCTCCTATGTTCCTCTATTTTACTTATAATATCACTCTTTATATCCAAATCATGAATCCATTTAGATCTTATCTTGGTATGTGGTGTTAGGTATGGGTCAAGCCCTAATTTCTTCCACACTAGTTTCCAATTTTCCCAGCAGTTTTTGCCGAATAGTGAGTACTTATTCCAGAAGCTGGGGTCTTTGGGTTTATCAAACACTAAATTGCTATAGTTATTGCCTAGTTTGTCCTGTGATTCTATTCTATGCCACTGATCGACTTTCTTAGCCAGTACCAAAGGGTTTTGATGACCACTGCTCTATAATATAGTTTTAGATCTGGTACAGCAAGGCCACCTTCATCAGCCTTTTTTGTTAGTTTTTTTTTCCATTTATTCCCTTGAAATTCTTGACCTTTTGTTCTTCCAGATGAACTTTGCTACTATTTTTTCTAGATCTGTAAAATAATTTCTTGGGAGTTTGATTGGTATGGCACTAAATAAGTAAATTAGTTTGGGTAGTATTGTCATTTTATTATATTTGCTCGGTCTACCCATGAGCACTTGATGTTTTTCCAATTGACTAGGTCTGATTTTATTTGTGTGGAAAGTGTTTTGTAGTTTAGTTCGTATAGTTCCTGACTTTTCCTTGGCAGATAGATTCCCAAATATTTTATACTATCATCCATTATTTTGAATGGAATTTCTTTTTGTATCTCTTGTTGCTGAATTTTGTTGATAATATATAAATATGCTGCTGATTTATGTGGATTTATTTTGTATCCTGCAACTTTGCTAAAGTTGTGGATTGTTTCTAGTAGTTTTTTAGTCGAGTCTCTAAGTATACCATCATGTCATCTGCAAAGAGTGATAATTTGGTTTCCTTATTACCTACTCTAATTCCTTTAATCTCTTTTTCTTCTCTTACTGCCAAAGCTAACATTTCTAATACAATAAGCTTTAATTAATTAAAAAAAAAAAAAAAAGTAAATCTCCAAGCCACCTCCCAGCTATTTCCAAAACATATTTCCCTTCTACCCTTTCTAATTCCTCTTTCCCTACTGGAATGTAAGTTTCTTGAAGATAACAACTTTCATTTGTTTGTATTTGTACCCCAAAGCTCAGCCTAGTGCCTATCACATAAATGCTTAATAAATGCTTTATTGATCCATATCACCAGTTATCATCTGAATTTGGATAATTATAAGGATCAAATGAGATAATATGTAAAGTACTCAGCTTGGTGCCTGGCTTCATTGGGCTTAATAAATGTTTATTCCCTTCCCGAATAATTAAGTCCATGCAAGTTGATGAGGTCATCAAGTGAGAGTGTAGAGTAGAGAAGATGAAGAATTGAATTTAATTTCTTCCAGAAACTTTCTAGCAGAAAGAGATTACAATGCTAGTAAATATATTTTAAAACATTATTTGATTAAATGACTATATGTCATCAAATACTATTCTCATTTGATCTCATACATCAGGCATGGGCATCAAACCTGCACAAGTTAAACAGATTAGGTCTTTGCCCATGAATAAAGCACTTAAACAATAACCACAAAAATTTCCATTCAAAAATTTCTTCTCTGTATTTTGCCAACAAGAGGAGCATTGTTAATCAGTGATGATGTCATATATTAGTTACTAGATCAGTTGAAGAACTATTAAAGTGTATTTTGTGGCCACCTTGATTTTTTTTTTAGAATAGAAAAGCTGACAGATCAAAGTTATCCTACAGTACAGCTTCCTGTGGTTTTGTGGAGAAGAATAAAACCGATTTGGCCAGTTTTACAAAAAAGACACCAGCTGAGTGCAGAATATGAAAAGGCTCTCAATTACTTTAAAGAAGTTCAGCCTCCATTCTTTAACAAAATTTAATGCTGTTAACATTTTCCTGAGAATAATTCATCTGATCTATACTTGAAATTGTTTTCAAGTCTTAAGTTGTTTCCTAGTTGGAGCTTAGTAAAAAGCAGTGATGAGGAGTGGAAAGATGTGTGGTCCTAAGACCTGAGTTTAAATCACAGCTTTGCATTTCCTCCTTGTGCATCCATGAGGAAATCACTTACTTAATCATTTTAGAGCTCAATTATCTTATCTGTAAAATATAGACAATGGATTCTCCCAGGTAGAAATCAATGATCCTCTGTTCCTAACTAATTGAGTCTTAAATACAAAATTTTAAAAGGAGATATAAAATATTACATTTGAAGAATATACTTTTATGACAATTCTTGGATTCAGTGCAGTATGAGAAAACAAAAAATATCCAGATGCATTTTGTCAATCTTTCTATGAATATTTAAAAAGAGAGAGAGAGAGAAGTAGGAGGAGGGAAGGAAAAAGAGTATTAGGAAGAGGAAGAGAAAAAGAAGGAAGAGGAGGAGGAGGAGAATTGCTAAACTGCAAAGAAGAATGAATTTATTTACTAAAATAATCCACACTCCTAGGCAGAATATCAACTAAGGACCGTGTAAAAAAAAATAATTTTTAGTTTAAACTAAAGAATTAATTTAGCCCAGAATGGACAAAAAGAGACCATCATTCAAGTATTCATTGTGACACACTCCAAGAATTTAGACTTCCATCATGTGAGAGCAGGTACCAAGATTAGAATAAGTCCATCTGTGGGGAGCAAATGTCCCCAAATTTCCCTCACTTTTCCTTTATGAGATTTGGAGCCATCCTAAGTTTTTTTTGAAAGTTAAACTCCACATAGAAGGCCTTACCAGAAAATTCACATGTTTCCTTTCTTACTATCAGAGAGAACTCAAATCTTTGCTAAGCTTCTCAGCTACCACTGGAAGCAATCTAATGTTAATTTACAAAAGTCTGCAACATAGGTTTGAGTCTATGGCTGATTATAGAAACTATGGAAATTGCTGCATAGGGTGGCTCAGTGGAAATCTTCTATAAGAAAAGGATAGCTTGAAAGCTTAGAAATATAGATAAGCTTGCTCACAATTGAGTACATAATGCCCCTGGGCCCACAATGCCCCCAGGCCCACAATGCCTTGGACCCGCTCTGCTTCTATGATATCTAGTTGTCTTATTATCCCATGAATAGAAAATAAGAAAATGAATGTCTGCCTTTTCAACACAAAAGATCTTAAATTCTACTTCATATCTCCATTTTCCTATAACTAAGCTCTTTTTCTCTTGACATTATTCAGGGTTCAACCGTACAGGCAGCCCTTCTATGGAATTTCCCTCTTTTTTTTTCTCCTTTGATCTATTCAAAATTCTGATCTTGCTACAATTACCAATTCTTTCTGATTCCTTCTCTCCAGCTCTCTAATTTGTTTTTCTCCTCCAAATCCAAAGTTCTTGTCTCACTTACATAGTCCCATTACATTCTAAAACTTTTACATGTCTTCCTTGTCCCAAGTGTGGTTTTTCTCCCACCCAAATTTTTGCCTGTAGAATTCACTCACTCTTCATTATTTTAAGGCAAATACAATTTTAGGCCACGCAAAAAGTAGCTAGGATTAGGAAGAAATATATTCTATCCTGGACAGACTTCATGTGAAGTCATTGATTCAATGTAGAGTGTCACATTTTTGTAATGATATTGACAAACGAGGATGTCCAGGAAGGTGAAGTTGCCTTAAGATCATCAAATAATGAGGACTTGCTTGATAGGGAAAGAAACATACTAGCACGGGAGGACACGAAAATTATTTTTGAATATTTGAAAAGATCTCAGGAAATAGGATTATTGTAGGAACAATGAAAGAAATCTCGAAAGGATGATTTAAGCTTGATGTAAAGAAAAATTTCCTGATAGTTAAAGCTATTCAAAAAGAGAATATACTGTTTGAACAGATAAGGAGATCTCAGGATTGATTACTCATTAAATATGTAGTAAAAATGATTAGTTTTCATCTTATTATTTAGATTTTTACAGAAGTGAATGCTGAAAACCATCTTTTTACATATTTGGAAAAGTGAAATACTGTTGAGAAAAAAGAATGCTATCCATCCCCAGAGAAAGAACTGGTGGTGTCTGAATAAAGATTGATGCATGCTTTTTTTTTTTTTTTTAACTTTATTCTTCTTGAGTTTTTTTGTTTGGTTGGTTTTTTGTCTATGTTTTCTTTAACAAGATGACTATTATGGAAATATCTTGCATCACTACACATATATAACTTGTACCAAATTTTTTACATTCCTAATGGGGGTGGAGTGAGGAGGGAAGAAGGGAGAGAATTTGGAACTCAAACTTTTAAAAACATATTTAAAATTATTTTTACATGTAATTGGGGAAAAGTAAAATATTAAACATAAATAAATGAAAGATAATAGCAGCAGGACCACTCTCAGATGATCCCTCCAGAAACACACAAAGCCCAGTCCTAACATAAAGTCCAAAATAAGGAAATAGGCCATAAGTATGAAAAAACAAGCAAACAAAAAAAAAATATTCCCACAGCTACAGCTGTATAGAGATGCTCAAGATACAAACTTAAGAGAGGAAAATGGTTCTAAAACATATACAAGCAAACCTTCCAATTAAAAATATAGCCTGGATCCAAATCCAACTAGAATTGCTGGAAGGGATGAAGCACAAAAATATTTCAAAGAGTTGTACAATATTTTTCTGGGCAGCTAGCTAAGGCAATGGATTGAGCCCTGGTCCCGGAGGACCAGAGTCCAAATCTAATCAAAGATATTTAATAGCTATATGATTCTGGACAAGTCATTTAACCTCTACTTTCATAAAACTGAAGAAGAAAATAGCAAACTACTTCAGTGTCTTTGCCAAGAAAAGGATATGGACAGTTGTATCTGACTTGTGAAGAGTCAGATACAATTTAAAAAGCAACAAAATATTTTTATAGATAAAATGAGAGAGCAAGAGGGGAAAAAAAAGATATGAGAGCTATAGAAGAAAGTAGTGGAAAGGGAATTAACAGTTTGGCATAAGAAGTATAAAATTGGGGCAGCTAAATGGCACAGTGGATAGAGTGTGAGCCCTGAAGTCAAGAGGATCTGAGTTCAAATCTACCCTCAGACACTTAATACTTCTTAGCGGTGTGACCTTGGGCAAGTCACTTAACCCCAAATACCTCAGCAAAAACAAAAAGTAGAAAAGCTTTCCAAAGCAATAAACTCCCTTTGAACTAAATTTGTCCAAATTGAAGTCAGAAAAATGAAGAATACACATACATAGAGTTGGCTGAAATCTTTAGGAATCATACTTCCTGGGCTTTTTTTTTTTTTTTAGGTTTCTATTACTTTGTACTGGTCTATATCTCTTAGCATAATTGTAAAAAGTAGCAACTGTATTATAGCTCATCTTATCTATGTTGTTTAAAATAGACTCCTCACTCTCAGTGACCCCACATATCTAATCAATTGCTAAATTTTGACATTTTTATGCCCACAATGTGTCATATAAATAGCCCCTTTTCTCCACTTACACAGCCAGCACTCTGGTTCAGGCCCTCATCTCCTCTACACTGTAGAGTCAACATTGTTGAGTGAACAGAGTGTTCAAATGGTCTTCTAATTGGCCTCTCAGACTCAAGTCTCTCACTCCAATACATCCTCCAAACAGCAACCAAAGTAATTTTCAAAAAGCACTAGTATGGTGATGCTTGAGTACTCCTATAAACTCCAGTGCCTTCCTATTATATCTCATATCATGAATAAACTCTTCTGTTTGACATTTAATGCTATTCTTCATCTGGCCTCTTCCTACTTTTCCAGTCATCTTACATTTTACTCCCCTCCAGGCATTCTAGATTGTGGTCATAATAGCCTATTTCTGTTCTTCCCATACTCCTTCTCCTATGTCTATGCTTTAGATTTTAAGGTCATTGATTTAGAGCTGAAACAGACTCATTTTTACACCTTCATTTTTCCAGATGAAGTTTAGAGATTAAGTGACTTGCCCTGGTTAGTGATTCCCAATCTAATAAGGGTCTAAAGGCAAAATATGAACATAGGCCTTCCTAAATCCAAGTTCACTACCCTAGAAACTATACCACATTGCTTATTCTCCATACCTATAATGCTCTCCTTCTTTATATGGGTCACCCTGAATCTCTGACTTCCTTTA
The DNA here is from genome assembly GCA_023553655.1 of Myrmecobius fasciatus. NCBI lineage: Eukaryota > Metazoa > Chordata > Mammalia > Dasyuromorphia > Myrmecobiidae > Myrmecobius > Myrmecobius fasciatus. Next base: position 299,879 of record JAJPUD010001304.1, on the reverse strand, counting down.
AGATAGCTCAATCATCACCTTTTGCAAGAAGCTTTTTCTGGTCCCTTCAGTTGCTAGTGCTTTCCATTTATATCTATTTTGTTTGTATCTTGTAAGAACAGCTAGGTGGCAAAGATGATGGAGCACTGGGTCTAAAGTCAAGATAGACCTGAGTTCAAACCTGACCTCAGATACTTCCTAGCTGTGTGCTAATTTCTTCTCCTATGCAAGTTAAGCTAGTTTTTACATTAAAAGGCATTAAAACCATCCTCAATTCTTGATTGGATCAGGAAACTAAAGTCTTAGTCTGTGGTCACCTAAGTAAAATAATAGGCCACAATAGTTTCAGGACTTCATTCTGATGCTTGACTGATGGAAAACAAGGAGCAATTCAGGCAAGGGAGCATCCCTCAACTAAAGCAATTCAAACTACCCTCAATGCTCATCCTTATTGATAACCTTATCCTACTTTGGCTAAGTAAATTTCTTTTTCTTAACAGTTAGATGATCTTCAAGTGTCTTATTTTGTTCCAGTGTCTCATCAGGCCCACACCAGAATCAAAATAACATACATATATAATATATGTATATAATATATATACAAATACATATGAGTATACATATATACACATATGTGAGTATATATACATACATATATGTATAAATGTGTGTAAAAACTATATATATATATATGCATGTATATGCTCCTTGAGAGTAAAAAATATGTCACTTTTGTCTTGCCTAGTATAGTGAAAGGTACACAGTACTTATTCAATGTTTGTTGATTGATTATTTGTTTTAAAAGACTATTTGGAAGATAGGTGATACAATGGATAGAGTGCTAGGTCTATGGTCAGAAAGAACTCAGCTTTCTGAGTTCAAATCCAGCCTCAGATACTTACTAGCTGGGTGATTCTGGGCAAGATATTTAACTTTGTCTCAGTTTTCTCATCTGTAAAATGACTGAAGAAGGAAATGGCAAACCACTTGATATCTTTGCCAGGAAAACCTCAAATGGGGTTACAATTGAACAGCAAATTTTGCAGTTTCCATTTTCCACACACAAGTCTTTTTCTGCTAACAGGAATCTGATGTATTCTAAGTGGGGTGTTTGCCATGTCCTTGACAGTCACAGCAATTGAGGTTAAGTGACTTGCCTAGGTTCACTCAGCTAGTAAGAGTCTGAGGTCACATTTGAACTCACATCCTCCTGACTCCAACATTGGAATTCTATCTACTACACCAACTCATTTCTTGCCTAGCCTTAATCCCGACTGGGCATTGCCTCAGTCAAACTGAGACCTGTTAAAGATCTTAGCTTTAAAAGGCCAGCTTCTCCACTTCATCCAAGGCCATCTCCAGTCATCCTGTACTATATCTAGCCACTGGACTCAGATAACTCTGGAGGAGAAAGTGAAGCTGGTGACTTTGCCCAGCCCTCCCTCACTAAAGTCCAATTCACTTGCATGTCATGGCATCACCTCCCTGATGTCACGGTACTCTTCAAGAATGAGGGACAAACAACAACAACAGCTGCAGCAGTGACTGAGAAACCTGACCTTCAACCTTGGACAGCAAAAAGAAGGAGAAAGAGGAAGGTATCATTAAATTTCAAACAAAATATCTGAGTTGTGTTTGTTTTTCAACAATAAAACTTTCCTATCTATTTAGGACAGGAAGTTAGCCATTTAATTCAGTGGTACATAAATAATTTATATATAATATATTATATATTATATTATATGTATTACAATATTACAATATATATAATATAAATATAATAAATAAATAAACAAATCTTAGAAGTTTTATCAGTTATTAAGGTTATAGCACAATTTTTGCCATAAAAAAGTCTACATCTGTGGAAAAGGCTTGCACTAATTATTGCTATTAACAGTCAGAAACCAGAATCACATCTTTGAACTTAATTATCACCATGAAAGTTTTACAGAAGAATAGAACCATAAAAAATCTGGATCTAGATGATCCATATTCAAACAACCTCAACTGAGAAATCAAAAAACTAAGGGCCAGTGAGATTGAGATCCCCCAAAATCACAGAACTACTAAAAGGAGTAAGTACAAGAATAAGAACCCAGATTTCCTGATTCCTACTCTACCAGTCTGTTCACATTTTCAAGCTGTCTGCTATGTCTTTGTTTAAAATTATGCCATGATTTTCTAAGCTGCTGTGACATTTACTGGCCCTGAATAAGTGTCAGCTATGGTTACCATCTACTATGTTCCTGTAAAAAGTAATGTCTCGGCTCAGCTTTGTCTCTGTATGAAATTCAGTTCTCATCCTAGATTCCTGATCTGAACAAGTTGGTTCTGCTAAGGAAACAGTGTCCCCCAGTGACCACACAATCTACAGGACTAATGAGGTTTCACAACAGAATCCTGGTCCCAGGGATCATTGACAAAGCATCCTCTCTTGGGATCAATAGATGGAGTTAGCATTTGACCTTGGACAAGGCACAGACAATACACGAGGACAGAATGTTAAATGGCACCTCAGTCTGGTCCAGCATGGCACTGAGTTATAATTCTTCTCCTATACTGGAAAAATCTATTCAACTGGAAGGCAAAAAATACAGGAAAGAAAACAAGTAGGGAACTAAACTGGAACTTTTAGTGTCCAGGAAAATAATGCCTAACTAACCAGATAGGAATAAATACTTAAAATTGTTGGCTAAATTGTTAACTAAAATACAAAGTTCCTATGACTCAAAAATTAAATATTTCAAATTTCAGTAATACAAGACTTACAGAATGTATTATTCCCTTGCCTTTTCAAGTCATATGTATTATTCATTTTCTATCAAATTAATTTTAAGATACATGAATTATTATTAATAATGATCTCTATATATTAATGCAAATGCTACTAGTAGCATTTATATGGTACTTTAAGATTTACAAAGATACATGGTATTTCATTTGATCCTCACAACACCCCTCCCCATGAGATGGTCCTAGCCCTTGCCTACAAGTGAACATCTGGCATTGTTGCTATATGAAAGTTAGACTGCTCCTTAGTGGCCACTTCATCTGCAGTGTTACATTGTAAGAATCAATAGAAACAAAAAATCTTAGAATAAGAAAGCACCTTAAAAGTAAAATACTGCAAGTTTGAAACAAATATTTTACCAGAACCTCTGATGGTCAACAAGCATTTATTACATATCCAAAATGTGCAAGGCTGGGCTAAACATTGGGGATACAAAGAAAGGCAAAAACATAATCCTTAAATGGATCACATTCTAAAGAGGAGACAACATGCAAATAATTGTACAGATAAAAGATATTGAGTATAAATGGGATTTTCTCTCAAAAGGAAGTGGGAATATAACTATGTACATACAAGATATATTTGGTGTAAATAGGAGATACTCTCAAAGGGAAATAGAGGTTAGGGTCTGAAAAAAGCCTCTAGCAGAAATTGGAATTTGAGTTAAGTCTTGAAGGAAGCCAGGGATGTTTGGAGACAGAAATGATAACAGAGAAAATTCCCAGTCCAGTTGGCAGCCAATGAAAAGGCACTGAGTCCCAAGATAGTATGTCTTGTAAGAGATAGCAAGATGGCTGCTGCTGTCACTGGATCATAGGGTACATGGAGGGGGAAAATAAAAAGGCTAAAAAAGCAGAGAGGGGCAAGGATGTGCTAGAGCCAACTTGAATTGGACAATCAATAGTTAAAATTTCAGCATGAACATCTACACCCCAGATATTGGCACATGATACAAATCAAAACTTGGTTTATTGTTTTGTTGATTATCTAGACATAAGAAAGGGATGAAGAAAATATTAATTATACAGATTAAACTTAAGCATGTCTCATTTCCCCCCCAAAGGCTAGTTGTTAAACATTTACTAATATATCACTGGAAAAAGGCCAGATTGTGGAGGATCTTAAAAGCCAACAAGGATTTCATATATGATAAGGAGTCACTGGAGTTTACTGGGGGGGGGGGGGAGTTGAGGGAGGGGGAAGAGGAAGAGGAGTATGTGAATACTTCCAGCTACAGAGAATTCTTTATGACCTCACAAAATTATTCCCTTATTAAATCACTTTTTTTTTATGAGGCAATTGGGGTTAAGTGACTTATCTAGGTCATACAGTTAGTAAGTATTAAGTATCTGAGGTTAGATTTGTACTCGGGTTCTCCTGGCTTCAGGGACACTACTCCATTCACTATACCATCCAGCTGCCTCATTTTTTTTTTTT
>JAJPUD010001304.1:242177-285898 GCA_023553655.1 Myrmecobius fasciatus | reverse complement strand
CAATGCAAGCAAACATCAATAGAGAGCATGAAAATGTTATGTTGTGGTCCACATTTCATATGCTTCTCTCTGGGTGTATATGGCTTTCTTCACTGAACAATTGGAACTGGTTTGAGACAATTCTTTGTTGCAGAGAGCCATGTCCATCAGAGGTGATCATCATGTAATATTGTTGTTGCTGTGTATAATGATCTCCTGGTTCTGCTCGTTTCACTCAGCATCAGATCATGCAAGTCTCTCCAGACCTCTCTGAAATCGTCCTGCTGGTCGTTTCTTACAGAGCAATAATATTCCATAACATTCATATGCCATAATTTATTCAGCCACTCTCCAACTGATGGGCATCCCTTCAGTTTCCAGTTTCTAGCCACTACAAAAAGGGCTGCCACAAATATTCTTGCACATGTGGGTCCCTTTCCTTCCTTTAAGATCTCTTTGGGATATAAGCCCAATAGAAACACTGCTGGGTCAAAGGGTATGCACAGTTTGATAACTTTTTGAGCATAGCTCCAAATTGCTCTCCAGAATGGCTGGATCCGTTCACAGTTCCACCAACAATGTATCAGTGTCTCAGTTTTCCCACATCCCCTCCAGCATTCATCGTTATCTTTTCCTGTCACTTTAGCCAATCTGACAGGTGTGTAGTGGTACCTTAGAGTTGTCTTAATTTGCATTTCTCTGATCAATAGTGATTTGGAGCAACTTTTCATATGACTAGAGATGGTTTTAATTTCATCATCTGAAAATAGACACCTCCTCAAATGAGTTTTCTTCTTGGGCTCAGGTAGCAGGGCCACCTATCATCCCAAGCAGTTATGTCCCCCATAATTGGAGTAGGCAATCTTTCACAAATAAAGATGCATACCACAAAAGTCAACAACAACAGAGATGTTAAAATAAATAGATAAACATATGCATCTAGCAACAGATAGATGATTAGGCTAATACTCACCTACTTTAGGATATAATGACCACTTTTTTTTTTTGAATTGTGCTCATGGCTTCTACTGATTCTTTGCTCTGATTATAAAAACTTGCCATAATAGAAAAAAAAAAAAAAGCAGGGACATGATTCTAATATCATCAAAACAGGTCTTTCAGGTCTTGCCCTGAGAGCACATACACGATAGTAAAAATTCCACCTTAAGACAGACTCAGGAATACTTAGGTGGCTTCTTATTCAAAAGAACACCACTGGGAAATTGAGTCAGAAGGATCCCAACTTAAGCAGAGGTCAAGGTCATCCTCACAACTCATGTCCAGATACTAACTTCCATCTATCAACAATTCAGAATCACATTCTTCTAAGTAGCTTGTGGCATATTTCTTTCAGATGGTGGATCACTGGCTTAATGATGCATCAGACAGTCATACCTGAATTTAAAACTCCAAATAATATCAGCTACAGTCCCAAGAGATTTTATCTTCAATAGCAAATCTCATTATTCAAAGCTTCAGGTGAATTTAGCTCTCAAGGATCACATATTCTAAAAAGGTATTGACTATGACCTTACATTGATATCAGTAAGAGATTCATCCTAGAAAATTCACAGCTTATCTTTCATATCTAAGTAGATGGTTTTAAGTTCAACATTACATGAATTATTTTGCTTTTAAAATGTTCAATACACAGAAAAATTCTAAATTGCATATTGTCCGTAATAGAAACATGCTCAAAGGGACAAAAGCAAAAATTATTATTTTCAGAGTCCTTTTAAATAATGGGTATAACTTTGAGATGACTCAATACAATCAATTAAAACTCATACAAAATATAGAATATCCTAATTTCACATAAATGAACCTTATTAGAATTAATGATTTCTTCATTCTAAAAAAAATGTTAATTCAACTTCCTCCAATTGAGGAGTCCCTTTAAACTTTTTTTTTGAAATACAAATAACGAGTACAATATTGATGTTGTTAAAATTCCTCTAAGCACAAACATTCCATCTCCCACCAAAACATTCCTAATTGTAAAGTCAATTTTAGAGATTATAAATTGTCCTTAATAGTCCATTCATTCTTGAAATTCCTTTACAAGTCCTGGTAAACCTGGTGTTCTCAGCTTCCAGAATGCAATCTCAGTCATCTGTAATGTCTGGTGAGATCCTTCCCACTCTGCTTCTACCAGGACTTAGTAAACGCCCATTCTCCTACAAACTGCAAACTTCAAAGGTGTGTGGGTCACAATCCTTGTTTCCCAAGGGTTAAAGGGGATGAGGACACTGCCAGTATATAATTCCTTAAAAACTTATCTTTTATTTCAAAAGAGGGTCTTTCCCTTTCTTCTTCCAAATAAAATCAATCTCATATGAAGAAAGTCCCAGGTCACATTAGGGGACAGTTCTAATTCTTTAACAAAATAATAAGTAAACATTTGGTCCAAGACAATTTAGTCTCTAACATCGATTTAATAACTAGTTTCTTAAGAATCTAATTCATTCTTTCCACTCTCCCAGATGAGGGCAGATGACCAGGTATATAGAATTGCCACTCAATTTGCAATCCTACCCCATTATTTCTTATAAAACCTTAAAAGTGAATTATGTTCCTTTATCAGAATAAATTGTCATACTTAGATACAATTTGTTCCAATGTTATGCCACTAACCCCTCTTAGTAGCAGAGCTACTATATCTGTTTTCCCTCTGGTGTCATTTCATTAAAACCTAACCTAAATATTCTAGAACCAGATTCCCTCTCTCTCCAGGGGACACTTCCTCAATACCTTCTTATTTATCTTTAGACATGTTACACACCTTTCAGATACAATTTGTTCTGCAATTACACACATCCCTATATGCCAAATTTGGGAGAAAGCAAGATAAAACTTTAAGATTAATATTCTAAATAGCCTTAGATCAGATTTCACAAAAGTTATACCACATATCCAGCTGGGCCGACAAAATGTTAAAGCACAGCTCATACAATTTTTACAAATTACCAAATATACAATTTAGCAATCAACATAGTAGCTTAAATATATTTTATCTAATTAAGAGATAACAACATAACCTCTTAAGGTAAGTTACGCAGAGAAATTTTTAGCTTAAAATCAAATCAAATACAGATATAAATTTCTAGTAACAATATTTCAATATCAATGCACACATTTTTAAACTCTTATACCAGAATAAACAAGTTCATAATTTTACCACTCAAAAATTATACTCTACAATTTTAGAATCAGAATTCCAATGTAAACACACACAACTTCAAAATTTAAGGTAGCAGAAAACTGCTCTTTCAAGTCTAATCACAGGGCTTTAAGGAATTGACAGACTCTAAGACCCTGGAGGAAGAGAGTCACAGAAATTTGGAACCAAATGTATGGGTACTGGTCTGTGGCCCGGTGGCTGTCTCACTCTCTATGCCAGAAACGCTGGGGAGGGGATCCATGTCAAAGATATTGGGGCACCAGAGCAAACTCCAGAAGAATTCAGATTAGCCAAGAACACCTCCCTAGCCAAGATAGATTCCACAAACCTGGAAAGCTTGGAAAAACCCAGAGAGAGCAGTTCCCCCCCCACACTTTGGTAGTTTCCCTCAGAAGGGTTTTAATCATGTAAATTAGACCTCCTTAAAAACATAATTTAGCTGATAGTGCCAAGCAACTTAATACTTATTCTCAAAAACTCCAGAATCTGCTAAAATGTTTTTAACAGTTCTGTAACTTAATTATATCTGCAGACTCAAATTGGTCAGTTCTGGGTCCACAGAAATGTCACTTTTCACTTCATTCATTTTTTTTTTAAGTGGTAGCACACTGCTTTTCCAATTTCCCCAAAATTCTCAAACTCTCTAATCCTTTTCAATCTATGCTCTTCTCATACATACATACTTAAACTTTCTCACTAACCTTTCTATATACAACAATTAGATCTTATCTTTCCAACTCAGCCTGATCTTTTTCAAACCAGCAACAGAGGTTGATTCCTTAACTCTCATTCAGCTTGCTAACTTTTAACACAGAACACAATGCAAAGCAGACCCACACAGAAATTGTACAGACACCCACAGAAATCTATTTTACATACAGATAAAAGTAGGATATAATTTAGTCCTGGGAGCATCTTCCCCATACAGAAAAACAATATTTAATCATTTTACTTTTTGTCCTTCTATCTTTTTGGCTGAGTCCTCCCATTTTGAATATTTGATGAGATTTTTCAGTCTTCCACATCCAATTTGGAGAAGTCATCTCCCACCCTCAGACACCCCAAGAGGCCTATCCTGTCCAGAGCACCCCTCCAGAGTCTGTACCCCTCTACTCAAAGATTGATCCAAGGGTCTCACAAGTCACTTTGGTAGCCTATGCAGGAAAGTTACCTAATTGACTGCCATCCAATCCCAACCACTCAGGATTTGCTTTGGATTTATTGATTTTCATTTTGCCTTAAGTCTCTACTCTTCAGGTCACTTGACCTTGGAAGCAGGGAAGGTCTCGGAAGTTCACAGGGTGCTTAAATCAAGGCAGAGCACCATCCTGCTAATGCTGGAGACCCTCCTCCCCTTACACTCCACTCCCCAGGTCACATGATCCTAGACAAGCCCCATAAACTATGTGGGACCAGACCACCAGCTCAAATAAATCAAGGAGATTTCTCAAGGTAAAAGAAGAAAGGAATTTTATTACAATCTCATGAGAAAGGGTATCTCCCTTCCCACAATCAGGCAGACAAGGAATAAGACCCAGTTAACAGACCAGGATTATATAGGGGCCTGAGCTAATACTCCCTATAGGCTGAATCTTTGCCCTGATTAGTCAGGATAAATGACCTCACACATTCTAAGTCATAAAGGAGGAAAAACTTCTAACGCAACCACATCTTTAGCATTCCTAAATTATTTTATATGGGAGTCTCAATAACAAGGTGGCCCCAACTTAGTCTCACAAAGAAAAGAGCTATATGGTCCCATTCCTTGTAAACCATGTGATCTCTAGAGAAATAGATTTGGGCCTGGGGCCCAGCTGACCTTGACTCAATTTTTAGAGCACTGTCTCTGTCTTGTGAGACAACTTTCACAATTCACTTCATCATTAAAAAGGTTTGAGAAACATAGTTTCTGTATAGTTTAATCATTTATTAGGCCAGCAGGTTATTAATAAAAATATGATCATCTCTCTTAGACTAAAGACAATCATGGCAGCAGGTTCACAGTTAATATTCTCTTTGAAGCAATGCGGACCTACTAGTGACATGTCACTCTAGGGTGAAGAAATTACTTCCACTCAGACCACCTATAGCCTTGGTCTACCTAGACAAAAGGATCTGTATCCACCCTTGCTTAAATAGAACACAATAGGCTTTCTCACACTGGATCAAATTTCTTGCAAAGAGACAAGGCAAGAGGAGAGTCAGTGCAATCTCATCAGTAATATCCTTCAAGAAAATTGAGCTTTTTTAAATGAAAATTTAGAAAAAGGGGAGATCTCTGAATTTCCCCCAAGATATTAGTTAGTAATAATCACTTTTCCCAAAAGTTATATCCAATGTCCATTTCTCTCCAATTTACCTAAAACCCCACAAAAAAACCTAACCAAACAAACCAAACCCCAATAATGAACATAATAGGGAAAGCAGAAATAGAGGTCACCAAATACATGGTAGCCTGGGCAGGGAGAATTAAAAAATAAAAATAAATAAATAAAATAAAAAACCCAAGCATTTATCAAATGTCTGCTATGTTCCAGGCTATGTGCTAAGTACTTGACAAATATTACCATATTTGATCCTCACAACTTTGGGAGATAGGTGCTATTATTATCCTCATTTTACAGCTGAGGAAAGTGAGGTGAATGTAAGTTAAGTGACTCATCTAGGGTCACACAGCTAGTAACTATCTAAAGCTAGATTTGAATTCAGGTCTTCCTGACTTCATATCCAGTGCTCTATATATTATATCACTTTTTTCTCTCTTTGCAAGTCTTGATTAAAGATGAGTCTATACAAGAATTAGCTTTTTTAGTGAATAAGATAGCAAATTGATTAAGATGTAAAAGGATTGCCTTGCTTCAGTGAGAACCCAATTGAGATAATATTGTTGAGGTGTGAGAAATGAGGGTGAGAGATACCCAGACATTGATGGGGTCCCAAGGCCATGCCACAGGTTCTTGTGAAAAGAAAATAATTGAGCTTTTTTAAATGAGGAATTTAGAAAAAGGGGAGATCTCTGAATTTCCCCCAAGATATTGGTTATTAATATTGTATATATTTTGAAAAAGATGAATAGAAGAAGTAATTCAAGTTTGGGGATTTAGCAAGAACCAAATAAAATTTTTTGTACCTAGATACAACTCCGATTAATCAATTTGAGGAAGGGGGGAAGGGGGAGGCTAGTACCCTATCCCACACAGACCAATACATAGCTCTACCAATAGTACTTTAGTGTACCTATCTTTCTATAGTCCTTCCAAAATTAACTATTCCTATATTTTGTCATCTTTGTCAATTTTCTGTGTATGAAATAAAACTTCACAGTTGTTTTAACTTAGAGTATTTTTATTAGTAGTAACATACAATCAAGTTCAGATCCTCATCACCTTTCACCTGGGTTATTTTGACTGTCCAATTTTGTATTTCTGCCTCAAGTCTCTTCTCTTCTCTAGAACTTTTGGACATAGAAAATGGAATATCAATTGAATGAATTTATAGATCACCTCCAGAGAAAAATCCAAAGCTGTAAATTCCAAGAATGTAGTAAATATATAAACTATGCAATATAAGAAACAACTTCTATAAGTGATTAAGAGAAAAATTTTCAAAGAAAAAGGAAATGTGATTCGAATAACACAGGATTATTCTGCACTCACCAGAAAATGCAAAAGGAATGAAAAAATATATTTTGAAAAGCAATGAAGCTCAGGATGCAGCCCAAGGTAACCTACCCTGAAAATATGAGTTTAATGTTAAATGAAAAAAAGATAGGCAATCAGTAATAAAGACTTGTTTGAAATATTCTTAGAAAGAATATCAAACCCAAAGAATCTGTTGGTTTCTCAAACACCCCAGACCACAGAAATGCAGGAAGGATGAATGCTGCATTTACTCAGCCGCTAAGATCAGCAACAGCAACATAGCTTTAGCAGAAAAACCAGTGTGATTTTTTTTCTAAAATATAAACAAAGAGACAGGAGTGAAGGAGGAAATCCAGTGAAAATAAGAGTTAAAAGGAGCAAGAAAGAAAAGGGAAAAAGCAAAACTCCAAAGGCAAAGGAATAGCAAATGGGACATGGCTTGAGGGAGGGGGAATACAGATAATGGGAATTGGGCCACCCTAAAAAGTTAAGCTAAAATAAAGAAAGGAATATAGTAATGTGTTTATAATAGAAAGAATCATAACTTGAAAAATCCCAGGAGAGACAAATGAAGAAAAATATAAACCTCATTCTCATAGCATTGAATGTTAATGGATTAACCAATGCAATAAAACAAAAAAGTTATAGATTAGGTAGAAAATAAACACTTATAATCTGTTGCTTATAAGAAACATATTTACAAAACCAAGACATATACAAAATTAAACTGTGAGAATGAAGGGGAAAATTTTACTGTATATTAAGTGAATTCAAAGAAGCAGAAATTGAAATTATACAATCTGACAAAGTAACAACAAACATTCAAAAATAAAGAGTTAAACAAGGAAACTATTGTGCAGAAAGGAAGTATAGACAACAAACTAACATCAGTAATAAATGTGTTTGCTCCTTAGTATCTAAATTTACAAAGGAAACATTAACTTAGTTATAACAAGTAACAATACTAACAAGAGACTTCAATATCTGTCTATTTTGCATAAACAACAGAAAGATTTAAAAGAATATGTGGAACTGAACAAATTGTTGGAAAAGCTACAAAAGACAAGACATTTTTTAATTAGGACAGCAAAAAAAAATATACATATTTCTTAGGACCATATGGAAGTTTTACAAAAATTGACCATGTGTTAGGGCACAGAGACATTCCGAAGAAATGCAAAGAACAGAAATACTTAATATGTCCTCTATAAACCATAATGTAAAAAAAAAAATTGTCAATGGTATAACCTGGGCAAGTCATTTAACTCTAATAGGTCTCCCAAGAAAAAAAGGAAGATGGCATAAAGAAAAGACACCTACAAAAATGGGGATTTAAAAATAAAATCATAAATAGCAAGTAGGTCAAAGGACAAATTATAGGAATGATTAATGAAAGAAAATAATAATGGTAAAAACAACATGCCAAAATTTCTGGGATACGGCTAATGCAGTCCTTAGCAGGGAAATCATATCTTTACAAACATATATCAACAAAATAGGAAAAAAAAGTTAATGAACTGAATAAGAAATTTAAAAATTAGAAAGTCTATAAATAATCCAAAAAATCACAAAGGAAAAATAAATCAAAAACAAAAAAATAGAAATTATAAATAAAACTAAATATAAAAAGTATTTCTTGAGCAGAACCAGGAGATCATTATAAACGGCAACAATACTATATGATGATCAATTCTGATGGACATGGCTCTCTTCAACAATGAAATGTTTCAAACCACTTCCAATTGTTCAGTGAAGAAAGCCATATACACCCAGAGAGAGGGATGTGAAATATGGACCACAACATAACATTTTCATGCTCTCTATTGATGTTTGCTTGTATTGTGTTTTCTTTCTCTGATTTTTCTATCTTGTAGATACAATTTCTCTTGCACAAAAATGATGTGTGGAAATATGTATACATATATTCGATTTGTCAAGTATTTTAACATAATTAACATGTAGTGGATATCCTGTCATCTAGGGGAGGGGTGGAGAGTAGGGGCGAAAAAATTTGTAACAGAAAGCTTTGTAAGGGTTAATGTTGAAGAATTACCCATACATATGTTTTGCAAATAAAAAGTTTTAATTTTTAAAAATTTGATAAATATGAAAAAAGAGTATTTCTGCTCTTTACATTTGTTTAGAATATCTCTGTACCTTAATACATTGTCAATTTTTGTAAAAGTTCCATATGGTCCTAAAAATATGTATTTTTTTGCTGTCCCTTTTAAAAGATGTCATATCTTTTAATTGTAACTTCTCCATATGGTTCCTTGTAATAACTAATAAAATTGCTTAAAGCTTTAGCTAGTCTGATTAAAAAGAAGAAGAAAAATAATAATCTGAACATATTATGCAATTATGTGCTAATAAATCTGAGAACTCAAAGAAGAAAATCTTCAAAAATACAAAATACTCAATTTATCAGAAGACCAGATAGAGATCTTATAAAACTCCATCTCAGAAAAGTAAATAGATCTAGTTGTAAAGGCACAATCAAAGGAAGAGGGGGGAACACCACTGATCCTGATAGTCACAGTAAAATTCTATCAAACTTTTAGACAACAATTGGTACCCACTTCACAAATTATTCTCAAAAATTGAGAAACAAAATAACCTACTAGAATTTTTTATGACACAAATATAGTCCTAATACCTAACTCAGAAAATAAAACACAGAAGGAAAAATTATAAGCCAATTTCATGAAGGAATATTTTTTAAATTCTAAACAAAATATTTAAGGAAAATATTTTAAAAAATTTAAACAAACTATTATCAAAAAGACTACAACAATTTATCTAAGAAATCATTCATTGTGACTAAGTGAAATTAATGCCAGAAAAATAAGAATGGTTCAACGTTCATAAAATAATCAACATAATTAATCATATTAAAAGTCTAAACATCCAAAATCACATGATTATCTCAACAGATGCGGAATAAAATTCTTTGACAAAGTACAACACTCTATATAAAAAGGGAGAAGCTATATTGGAACTACATAGAGATTCTGTGGATTGGAAGTACAGAGGAATATGGGGAAAAGTATGGGGGGCATCATTTAGAACTGAACCAAGAACCAGCATATCTGGAATAACCAATAAAAGGAGAAAGACAAAGTGGGACTGAGTTGCGGCAGAGAAGGGAAAGATTGAGAAGGGCCATCAGATATCTCAGAACAGAAAACCCTATTACTGAAGGACAGAAAAAAATTTCAAGAAAAGAGAATCCTCCACTAACCGTTCTATTATCTTGTTAACCAAATGTTCTCAGGAAGCTAAATTTTGCCCCAGCCATGAAGAGATCAGGTATTAATTAGGGTAACATGTAACTATAAATTAAGACAGATGGTCCTACCTCTGCAAATATGTTAGGAACTTTCCTAATTGTGGGCTTCATAATTATGCTTGAACTTATAGAATTTCTCTTTTGAAATAAATTCCCGAAAGCCACAATGGGGAGGGAGTGGTGAGGAACTATATGTATATTAGGTGATATCACAATGTTCCTAGACTTAAACTATTATAGGTGTTATATAATGTTACAATGTACAGTAAGGATGTGCCAATAAACACACCAAGACAATATCTCTCAGTTCTAACTTAAATTAACCTAATGCAGTTATAGAATCATGATTTTTAAAATGACTTCAATCTTTTAGGAAATTATTTTAGTGATATTTATAGTCAATATTTGCTTAATATTTTTTAGCTGAGGACATTTCATGACAAAAAAAATCTATCTATTAGGATTCAAGCATACCAAAGACAAAGTAAGTGAAAATAATAGTGGCATAAATCTAAACTGAAACAGTCAGTGAGTGATAGATAGTAAGCTAGACAATATGGTTTTATAAGCCAAACTAATCCAAGTTCTGCTATTATTCAATTGTTTCTTCATGGCCCTGTTTGAGATTTTCTTGGTAAAAATTCTACAATTGTTTTCCATTTTCTTCTCCAGCTCATTTTACAGATAAGGAAACTGAGGCAAATAGGATTAAATGACTTGCCCAGGGTTACTCATATAGAAGGTATCTGAGGAAAGATTTTAATTCAGGTCCAGAACAAGAGATAGAAAGAGAAATTCCATTTAAAATAAGTGTAGAGGGGCAGCTAGGTGGCGCAGTGGACAAAGCACTAGCCCTGAAGTCAGGAGGACCTGAGTTCAAATCTGGTCTCAGACACTTAACATTCCCTAACTGTGTGACCCTGGGCAAGTCACTTAACCTCAATTGCCTCAGCAAAAGCAAAATAATAATAATAATAATAATAAAATAAGTGTAGATAATATAAAGTATTTGAGAGTCTACCTGCCAAGACAAACCTAAGAAATATATAAGCACAATTATAAAACACTTCACACAAATGAAGTCAGATCTAAATAACTGGAAAAATATCAATTGCTCATAGGTGGACTGAGCTAAAATAATAAAAATGACAATTCTACCTAAATTACTTATTCATTTTCATGCCAAACTACCAAAAGTTATTGTAGAAAGCCAGAAAAAAAGAACAAAATTCATCTCGAAGAAGAAAAGGTCAAGAATATCAAGGGAAATAACGGAGGTGGGGGAGAGAAATGCAAAGGAAGGTGGCTTAGTCATATCAGATCTAAAATTATATTGTAAAGTAGCAATCATCAAAACTATTTGATACTGGCTAAGAAATAGAATAGTGAATCAGTGGTTAGATACATAAGATACACTTTAATAAACTAAAGATTCCATCTTCTAGGATAAGAATTCTCTATTTGACAAAAACTACTAGGAAAAATTAGAAAATGGTATGGCAGAAACTAGGCTTCAAATAACATCTCACACCATGTATACGACTAGATAAATTCAAAACAGGTATATGATTTAGAAATAAAGGGAGATACCATAAGCAAATTTAGAGTGCAAGGAATAGTTTCACTGTCAGATCTATAAAGAGGGGAAGAATTTATGACAAAACAGGAGATGGAGTACATTTATGAAATGTAAAATGGATAATTTTTTATTAAAAGCTTTTTATTTACAAAACATATGAGTGATTTTTCTACATTGACCTTTGCAAAAACTTTTTTTTTGTTCCAAGCTTTTCTCCTCCTTCCCCCCACCCCCCACCCCTAGATGACAGGTAATCTAATACATGCTAAATATATTAAATTATATGACAAATCTAATATATGTATACATATCTATACAGTTATCTTACTGCACAAGAAACATCAGATCTAGCAAGAGAGAAGAAAAAAAACAACCTAAGAAGAAAAACAAAATGCTTGGAAATATTCACAGAAAGAGTTAAAATGCTGTGTTGTGGTTCACACTCAGTTCCCTCAGGCCTCTCTCTGGATGTATATGACTATCTTCATCACTGAACAATAGGAACTGGTTTGAATCACATCATTGCTGAAGAGAACCATGTCCATCAGATTTGATCATCATATAGTCTAAAATGGATAATTTTGATGACATTAAATTTTAAAAGTTTTTGCATAAACATAGCCAATGCAGGGGGGGACGGAGCCAAGATGGAAGAGTGCAGACATGACTCTTTGTGAACTCCTCTGATCTTCCCTCAAACCAAGAGCAGATTAAGCCTCTGAACTGGTGGTTCTGGAGTGAAAGCTCCCCCAAATACTTGGAGTAAAACACATTTCAATCAGAAATTACCTTGGAAGAACTTCAGAGCAGGTCTGTTTCAGACATGCAGGGGATCAGGATGTTTACCAGCTCAGGTGGCAGCATACAGCCGGGGCTGGAGACCAGGGCTGGGACAGAGTGTGGCAGATTTTAGGCATCCAGGAAGTCCCTGGGAGACACTTGGGCCACTTTGCTCTGCTTGCGGGCAGGTGCTTTGGCAGATTTGCCTTTGGTAAAAGGTGGATTGAGAACAACTGAGAACATGGACCTAGCTCAACAAGCCCCACACCTGAACTCAACTACCTGAACTGCCCCAGGGCAAATTGAAGCAGCTGCCCATCCTCTATTTTAAACAGACCACAAGCTCTAAAAAATGAGTAAGAAACAGAAGAGAACTCTCACCATAGATAGGTTTTAAGGAGAGAAAAGAACCTCAGATTCTGAGGTTCCTAAAGGGCAAGCAACTTCAGAGGAAGCCACAAAGGTGGCCATGAGCTGGTCCCCATTTCACAAGGCTTTCCTGGAAGATTGCATAAAGAATCTCAAAAGAGAGTTAGAAGAAAAATAGGGAAATGAATTGAGATCAGTGCAAAAAGGATATAATGTCCTACAAAAGAGATATGAAAAAAACACCAATTCACTGAAAAACAAAAATGGTGAAATGGAAAAAGACACCAACTCACTGAAAAACAAAATTGGTGAATTGGAAAAAGACAACAATTCACTGAAAAACAAAATTGGTAAAATGGAAAAAGACTGTAATGAACAAAAAAATCCAATTGGCCAGTTACAAAAGGAGCTAAAAAAGGTAACTGAAGAAAATAATACTTTAAAAATTAAAATTGAACAAATAGAAGTGAATGACTCAATAAGACTTCAAGAATCAAACAAAAACAAAAAAGAATGAAAAAATAGAAGAAAATATGAAATATCTCCTAGGAAAAACAACTGACTTGGAAAACAGATCGAGGAGAGGCAATCTAAGGATTATTGGACTCCCTGAAAGCCACAATGAAAAAAAAAGAACCTAGATGCTATCTTCCAGGAAATCATTAAAAAAAAAACTGCCCTGATGTTTTAGAATCAGAAGGCAAAATCGCCATCAAAAGAATTCACCAATCACCTCCTGAAAGAGACCCCAAAATTAAAACCCCAAGGAATATCATGGCCAAATTTCAGGACTATTGCACCAAGGAAAAGATATTGCAAGCAGCTAGAAAGAAACAATTCACATACCAAGGAACTGTAATTAGAATCACACAAGATCTGTCAGCTTCCACATTAAAGGATCAAAAGGTCTGAAATCAGATATTCCGAAAGGCAAAGGAAC
The DNA here is from genome assembly GCA_023553655.1 of Myrmecobius fasciatus. Taxonomy (NCBI): domain Eukaryota; kingdom Metazoa; phylum Chordata; class Mammalia; order Dasyuromorphia; family Myrmecobiidae; genus Myrmecobius; species Myrmecobius fasciatus. The sequence continues at coordinate 272,140 of JAJPUD010001304.1, read as the reverse complement.
TTAGATTACAGCCAAGAATAAGTTATCCAGCTACAATGAGCATTATCTTCCAGGGAAGAAGATGGTCATTCAATGATACAGGAGAATTTCACCCATTCCTAATGAAAAGACGAGATCTGAACAAAAAATTTGACCTCCAAACACAGAACTCAAGACAAGCATAAAAAGGTAAAAAGGAAAGAACTCTTGAGAACTATATTTCTACCATGGGTATATTCAAAGAATGAGGGTATAATTTGATTTTACTCTGATAATAATGGAAAAGAAATTAGAGATGGAAGGGCTATCATACTGGAAAAAGAGGGGAAAGGAGATAAAATAAAGTTTAAAAAAAGGAGGTAAAAATAAGGTAAAATCTCATGAAGAGGTATAGAAAATCTAATATAATTGAGGGAAAGAAGGGAGGGCGAAGAGCATTGTGTGAATCTCACTGTTATCAGATTGGGCTCTAAAAGAGTATATCAGACACATTTGGTTTCACAGAAAACTTGTCCCCCCTTATAGGGAAGTAGGAGGGAAAGGAGGAAAAGAAAGGGATAGACTAATAGAAGGGAAAATAGAAAAGTTAGGGGAAAGGTGTAAAAAAAAGGGAAGGGTTCTAAAGGGGGGAGGACTGTTAGAGTCCAAAATACTGGGGAGGGGAAAGGGAGAAAGGCTGGGTAAATAAGATGGCAGGAAATACAGATTTAGTTATTTTAACTGTCAGTGTGAATGAGATGAACTCTCCCATAAAACAGAAGCGCATAGCAGACTGGATTAAAAACCAGAGTCCAACAATATGTTTTTACGAGAAACACACCTAAAACATAGAGATACATACAGAGTGAAGGTAAAGAGCTGGAGCAGAATCTTTTACGCTTCAGGTGAACAAAAAAAAGCAGGAGTAGCAATCCTGATCTCAGATCAAGTAAAAGCAAAGATAGATCTAATTAAAAGAGATAAGAAAGGAAACTATATTTTACTAAAGGGTACCATAGATAATGAAGCAGTATCAATACTAAACATATATGCACCAAGTGGTATAGCATCCAAATTCCTAGAGGAGAAATTAACAGAGATACAAGGAGAAATGGACAGCAAAACTATACTAGTAGGGAATCTCAAACTTGCTCTCTCAGAATTAGATAAATCAAAACACAAAATAAATAAAAAAGAAGTTAGGGAGGTAAACAAAATGTTAGAAAAGTTAGGTATGATAGATCTTTGGAGGAAATTGAATGGTGATAGAAGGGAGTTTACTTTTTCCTCAGGGGTTCATGGAACTTATACAAAAATTGATCATGTGTTAGGGCATAAAAACCCCAAGATCAAATGCAGAAAGGCAGAAATAGTAAATGCATCCTTTTCAGATCATGATGCAATAAAAATCACATGTAATATAAGGCCAGGAGAAAATAGAACAAAAGTTAATTGGAAATCAAATAATCTAATTTTAAAGAATGAATGGGTGAAAGAGCAAATCATAGACACAATCAATAATTTCATCCAGGAGAATGATAATAAGACAACATACCAAAATTTGTGGGATATGGCCAAAGCGGTTATAAGGGGTAATTTTATATCTCTAGATGCTCACTGGCATAAAATAGAGAAATAGAAGATCAATGAATTGGGCTTACTATTAAAAAAACTAGAAAAAGAACAAATTAAAAACCCTCAATTAAATACCAAATTGGAAATTCTGAAAATAAAAGGGGAGATTAATAAAATTGAAAATAAGAAAACTATTGAATTAATAAATAAAACTAAGAGTTGGTTTTATGAAAAAACCAACAAAATAGATAAGCCTCTAGTTAATTTGATTAGAAAAAGGAAAGAGGAAAATCAAATTGTTAGTCTCAAAAATGATAAGGGAGAACTTTCCTCCAATGAAGAGGAAATTAGAGTAATAATTAGGAATTACTATGCCCAACTTTATGCCAATAAATTTGATAATGTAAATGAAATGGAGGAATATCTACAAAAATATAGATTGCCCAGGTTAACAGAAGAGAAAATAAATTTTAAATAGCCCCATTTTAGAAAAAGAAATAAAACAAGCTATTAATCAATTCCCTAAGAAAAAATCTCCAGGGTCAGATGGATTTACATGTATATTCTACCAAACATTCAAAGAACAATTAATTCCAATATTATATAAACTATTTGAAAAAATAGGGAAAGAAGGTGTACTACCACATTCCTTCTATGATACAGATATGGTGCTGATAGCTAAACCAGGTAGAGTGAAAACAGAGAAAGAAAACTATAAACCAATTTCCCTAATGAATATTGATGCAAAAATTTTAAATAAGATATTAGCAATGAGATTACTGAAAGTCATCCCCAGGATGATACACTATGACCAAGTAGGATTTATACCAGGAATGCAGGGGTGGTTCAATATTAGGAAAACTATCAGTATAATCAATTATATTAGTAACCAAACTAACAAAAATCATATGATTATCTCAGATGCAGAGAAAGCATTTGATAAAATCCAACACCCATTCCTATTAAAAACACTAGAGAGTATAGGAATAAATGGGATTTTCCTTAAAATGATTAGTAGCATCTACTTAAAACCATTAGCAAGCATCATATGTAATGGAGACAAACTAGAACTATTCCCAATAAGATCAGGAGTGAAACAAGGCTGCCCACTGTCACCTGTGGAGATGGAATGAATTTATGTCCAAAGAAGAACTGGAACTCTTAATTGAAGACCAGATAATTTTGATTATATTAAGTTTAAAAGTTTTTGTACAAACAAAACTAATGCAGACAAGTTCAGGAGGGAAGCAATAAATTGGGAAATCATCTTTACATTTAAAGGTTCTGATAAAAGCCTCATTTCTAAAATATATAGAGAACCATCTCATATTTATAAGAATTCAAGCCACTCTCCAATCAATAAATGGTCAAAGGATATGAACAGACAATTTTCAGATGATGAAATTAAAACTATTTCTAGTCATATGAAAAAGTGCTCCAAATCACTATTGATCAGAGAAATGCAAATTAAGACAACTCAGAGGCACCACTACACACCTGTCAGATTGGCTAAAATGACAGGAAAAGATAATGATGGGTATTGGAGGGGATGTGGGAAAACTGGGACACTGATAGATTGTTGGTGGAACTGTGAGTGGATCCAACCATTCTGGAGAGCAATTTGGAACTATGCTTAAAAAGTTATCAAACTGTGCATACCGGGGCAGCTAGGTGGCGCAGTGGTTAGAGCACCAGCCCTGAAGTCAGGAGGACCTGAGTTCAAATCTGGTCTCAGACACTTCCTAGCTGTGTGACCCTGGGCAAGTCACTTAACCCCAATTGCCTCAGCAAAAAGCAAAAAAAAAAAAAAAAAAAAAACTGTGCATACCCTTTGACCCAGCAGTGTTTCTATTGGGCTTATATCCCAAAGAGTTCTTAAAGGAAGGAAAGGGACCCACATGTGCAAGAATGTTTGTGGCAGTCCTTTTTGTAGTGGCTAGAAACTGGAAACTGAATGAACGCCCATCAATTGGAGAATGGCTGAATCAATTATGGTATATGAATGTTCTGGAATATTATTGTTCTATAAGAAACGACCAGCAGGATGATTTCAGAGAGGCCTGGAGAGATTTGCATGAGCTGATACTGAGTGAAGTGAGCAGAACCAGGAGATCATTATACAGGGCAACAACAATACTATATGATGATTAATTCTGATGGACCTGGCTCTCTTCAACAAGGAAATGTTTCAAACCAGTTCCAATTGTTCAGTGAAGAAAGACATATACATCCAGAGAGAGGGATATGAAATGTGGACCACAATATAACATTTTCATGCTCTCTATTGATGTTTGCTTGCATTGTGTTTCCTTTCTCTGATTTTTTTTTCTTGTAGACATGATTTTTCTTGTACAACAAGATAAGTATGGAAATATGTATACGTATACTCGATTTGTCAAGTATTTTAAGATAATTAACATGTAGTGGATATCCTGCCATCTAGGGGAGGGGGGAGAGCAAGGGGGAAAAATTTGAAACAGAAAGCTTTGTAAGGGTCAGTGTTGAAGAATTACCCATACATATGTTTTATGAATAAAAAAGCTTTAATAAAGAAAAAAAGGAAAAAAAAAACATAGCCAATGCAACCAAGATTAGAAGGGGAGCAGAAATCTGGAAAATAATTTTTATAGCCAGTGTTTCTGATAAAAGCCTCATTTCTAAAATATACAGAGAACTGAATCATATTTGTAAAAATATAAGTCATTCCCCAATTGATGTGGCCAAATATATGAACAGAAAGTTTTCAAATGAAGAAATTAGAGCTAAGTATGGTTATATTTAAAAAATGTTCTAAATCACTATTCTTTAGAGAAATACAAATTAAAACAATTTTAAGATACTACCTCACACCTATCAAGTTGACTAATATGACATAAAAGGAAAATGATAAATGTTAGAGAGGATGTGGGAAAATTGGACACCAATGCATTATTAGTAGAGATATGAACAGCCATTTTGAAGAGTAATTTGGAACTATTCCCAAAAGGCTTTAAATTGTGCATACCCTTTGATCCAGCAATATTACTACTAGATCTATATCCCAAAAAGATCATTAAAAATGGAAAAGGACTCACTTATACAAAAATATTCAGCTCTTTTTGTGGTGGCAAATAATTAGAAACTGAGGAGATGCCCATCAATTGGAGAATGGTTGAACAAGTTGGAGTATATGAAAGTGATGGAGTATCATTATGCTATAAGAAAGGATGAACAGGATTTCAGAAAAACTTGGAAAGATTTACATGAACTAATACTGAGTGAAGTGAGCAGAACTAAAACACTGTACACAGTAACAGCAACATTATGCAATGATCACCTTTGATAGACTTAGTTCTTCCCAATGATCCAAGACAATTCCAAAAGATTCATGATGGAAATGTTATCCTCATCCAGAGAAAAAACTATGGAGTTTGAATACAGATTGAAGCACACTATTCTCACTTTTTTTTTCTTTTTTTGTGGTTTTCCCCTTTTGTTCTGATTTTTCTTTTACATCATGAATAATGTGAGGGGAAAAATGAAGGAAAAAAGATTTAAAAAATTTTTTTAAAAAGATTTGAACTCTGATCTTCCTGACTCTAGATCTGGCATACTATTCACTGTGCCACTTAGTTGCCCCAAATCAACATTCTACATCATTTTATACCTTTTAGATCAACATTAAATTAAATTAAATTAAAATGTCAATCCAAAGCATGGCATGCCATTAGTATGAAAATATTTTATATTGGGGGCACAAAATTTCCTAGAAAGGAAACTAACTCATAACTTAAAATCAGTGAACAAATCTTACTTTTCTGAGAGAGAACTGCAAAAATGAAACATAGTCCTTACCCTCAAGAAGCTTACATTCTTCTAGGGGAAATAATACACGTAAAGGAATGTCAATCAGGAAAAGATACTTTGACTTCAAAAGTTATGGAACTAGTGAGTGGGGATATAAGGGAATAGACATATTTATTCCAAAAATAATGTCAGAATTTATTTGATAGAAGATACAAGATATGGAAAACAAGAGAGTAGGGAAGATATAGCTAAGTGGTAGCAAAGTAGTTGGCAAGGCTGTAGAGAAGATGACCAAGGGAAAAGGGGAAGCATGACTCAGAGCTTGCCTGAAATAATTGTCTTTGTGGATTTTAGAAATGCCTAAAGATAAAAATATATATATATCTTTAAGGATATAGTTAAAAGGCAACTTGGAATGATGGGTTGAGAGAAGCCCTCAGTTAGGAAGATATAGGCTAAAGTTTTGACTGACACATTCTGGTTATAATAATAATAGTTAATATTTACACAACACATATCATGTGCCAGGCACTATGCTAAGCACTTTACACATCATCTCATTTCATAATCACAACAGCCCTGAAAGGTAAATGTTATTATTATCCCCATTTTACATATGAAGAAATTGAGGCTAACAGATTAAGTGATTTACCCAGGATTACACAGTATCTGAGGCTGGATTTAAACTGAGATTTTCCTGGATCCAGTCCTTACACACTTTCTATCCACTGAATATCTACTCGTCCCAAGGATTATGTAACTGCAGACACTTAATGTCTGATTATTTTGGGGTGTCAGGATTCTTTATACTCAAAAAAGTTAAGGACTCCTCCCTGCAAAGAGCTTTTACTCATATAGATTATATCCAAGGGTATATTAGAGCCAGGTCAAACATACTTTTTAAGTGTAAATGTTGCACTTCAGAAATGAGCAAATCACAAATCAGGACTTGATTTGATGTTTTGTTGATTTTAAAAAGTGAAGAAGAAAAATGTTAATAATGTAGATTAAATTTAAAAGTGTGCCCTATGTATTTTTTTTTCAAAAAGGGGTTGTTAAACATTTACCAGCATACAGTTTGTCATATATATCAGTTTTTGCCATATTAGAAATTAAGCCATTTTACTATTATTAGGAAAATAGTTTTTGTCTTTAAAGGTTTTCTGAAATGGTCTCTTGGGGATCCACCAGAGTTCTCCTCATACTCTGAGAACCATAAATTACATGCAAATTACATCTGTGTTGGTATCTTCTTCACTGTGGAGTTCTCTATACTAGTATGCTGGCAAGACTCATGAAAAAACAATGGGGAGATGATTGATTTGAGGTGGGTTATAGAAGATTACAAAGGTCATGTGAAAAGAACTGAATGGATAACAATATTTACTCATTCAAAGGTACTGGATAGTTAACAAATGCCCACTAAAAGAGTCTAAAACTGTATCTGTACTACTTCTCAAGACTCATTCTGCTTCCGTGGGGCTCTTCTCTCTTCCATTACAGTGTGATATGATAGTCACATCCTATCTTTGGCTTCTTTTCATACCACCTAAGAAACCAGTGAATGTATAGTCCTAAATGTTTATCCAAATTATCAGCTTACATTAAACTAGTGTATTTGGATCCATATGGGTTAGTTCCTACTCATTGGAGAGAAGAATTAAGGATATTGTTTCAACCTTAAAATATAAATTTTTCAGTATGACTGTAAGATTATCTTTCCTAGCATATTTTTTATAATTTATTTTCCAGATAGTATTTAACTATTAAAAATGTGTTACAGTGCTTTAAATAACAAACATGATGACTGTACACTTTAGTATCATATAAATAGTTTTGAGCTTTGAAAAGACTCTAGTGACTAAACAGCTGTTGTTTATATCATATGAAAGCATAGAATGCTGTATTAGATTTATTGCTTTTATCTATGTTGTTCAGTCTGAAATCAAACAAGCAAAGTTTCAAAAATAGATAACATAGCAAAAACATTTTCTAGGAAAAAAGGAGACTTTTAAATATAGATAAGGCAAGACCCTCACCTTAAGAGCAAGGACTGTATCTATCTTCTTTTGTTGTTGTTCAGTTGTTTTTAATCATGTCCAACTCTTCATGATCCCATTTGCAGTTTTCTTGCCCAAGATACTAGAGTGGTTTGCCATTTCCTTCTCATTTTACAGATGAGTAAACTGAGACAGGGTGGGTTAAGTGACGTGTCTAGGGTCACATGACTAGAAAGTATGAGGCCAGACTTAAACTCATGAAAATGAGTCTTCCTAATTCTAGAGCTGGCACTCTATCTACTGCAGTAACTAATTGAAATATCTTCTACTCCTTTGGAAATTGTTCTTAAAATTCAAGCAATTATAATTTGGTCCTTGATCACTAAAGCTCTCCTATGAAGGTGTTTCTGTAAGTAAATCAGAGTATTGAATTAAAGGGAAAAATAACTTTTTGACCATATCTATCCATCAAGCATTAGTGTTTCTTGTTCCCATCTAATATCCTGTGCCTACCACAGTAGTGAACTGACATCTAGCCACTATATTAGAGTTAGGATTTAACTTTTCCTTTCTATATGAAAATGGATTAATTGGCCTTGGAGTTAGAACGATCTGAGTTCAAGTGCCATCTCTGACACTTACTAGCTATATGATCTTAGGCAATTCACTTACTCCTCCAATACTTAAAGTCAACTCTATAAGACTATAAGTTGCAGAAAATGTAGGTCCCTCACTTGAACTCCCTACACTAAGGAATTAAGAAATTGAGTTCCTGTTCCTATGACATGGCATGGTAGTTAGAGAGCTACTCTTGAAGTCAAGAAGATAAGGATCATTTAACCTCAATTCTTTAAGATTAAATTACAAAAAGAAGGAAATAGATGGCTCAAGGCACTAAGATGACAGCAGTCTGAGTTGCATATTCCCATGTTCTGGACCACCATTTGGAAGGATTAAAGAATGGATGGTTATTTCCCAGGGGTCCTACTACAGTGGTCACAACAAGCTTGAAAACATTATAACAAATATTCAGGATCTATATGGAGCCCAGATAGCCCAGATGCTAAAGGAGAAGACTGAGTCAAAGAGAGTCTGTGATGCCTTCCTTTTTGATATGCATTTTTAAAATTATTTATTTTCAAAGTTGAAATCTACAAGGAATATTAGATCAGGTTCTACTTTCTCAGTCACTCAGCTATATACACAGGAGAAATTACGTTTCAGGGGCTTAATTGATCAAGATAGCAAACCTCATGAAAATCCCTTCAAAATTGTCAACGACTGGATTAACCTAGAAAATTTCTTGGAGCAATAAAATAGACTCCAACATTCTGAGCCATTTGAATATGGCATTTTTAGTTGTCAAAGTCCATTCATCATCAAGTACAGTATCAAGAGAATGTTCTCCAGTGTTCTAGCCTATAATTGTAAATCTGTAGTAATTTACTTTATACATTCATCCTTTTGGGTCACAATACAGAAAAGGTTTATTTATCTACATATGGTGTTTTGGGGAGGAGAAAGAGTTGTTGATCCCAACTCTTCTTCTCCCTGATGTGAGAGGTAGAGGAGATAATGTATGATATTGTAAAGCTATAAATGATAAATTTTAATAATAATACTTTCAACATTGATCTATTACTTTCTGTGAAGGTTAAAAAAAAAAAGCAACACCTTGATCTAATTCTCCAACCTATAATATAAATGTAGCAGGTTTGCCCAAGACAATTCAACATGTAAGCATCACAATAAACTATCAAAGAAATGATATGTAATTCTTTCAGGTCACTAAGTTTCTATTTGTTGCAAGTTTGGTCTGTGAAAATATTTCTTTCTATATTGTCAGGAAGTGACTGGGTGGGTAGAAAATCTGGTTTAAGAAAAAGAATAGTATTGGATTTGATGAACTAACAATATGATTTATATTTAACCACCTTTTAGGAGGCAAGGGAAAGTTTATAAGATTTGGCTAATAAAAGTCAACTAATATAACACAATGGAATATTCAATTGGATATCTTCTGTTGTCTGTTTTCTGAGGACTGTCTCATGTTGTTCACTCATTCAGTCCCACTCTTCAAGACCCCATGAATCATAGTACACCAGTACTGTCAATGAGATTTTTTTTTTGGCAAAGATAATGGAGCAGTGTGCCATTCCCTTCTTCAGTGGATTAAGGCAGACAGGATTAAGTAACTTGTCCAGGGTCACATAGCTAGCAAGTTGATGAGGCCAGATTTTAACTTAGATCTTCCTGACTCCAGGTCCACTGCTCTATTCACTACACTACCTAACTGCTTCCACCTAAATTGTCTCAAAAAGATTATAAATAAATATAATCTTATTTTTTTCATGCAATGCTAAGATTTTTTTTAAATTTTCTGAATATTGAATACTCATTCTTCAAAGGAGCTGTGAACTCATACATGTGGGCATTCACTCAAAAAGCAGCAGATCCCAACAAGTTCACATGTTCTAGGGCTCATACAGAGTTATACAGAAAATATCAGATATAATGTTAGGGAACACCTCAAGAAGCAGAGGCTTCCCTCAAAGCAAAAGACTTTGCTGAGCTCGTAGGGATTCATTCATAAAAGTTTACAAGGTCTTGCTTTCAAGCTGGTAGGGAGAGAAGAGAAAACAAATTTTTCAGTTCTGTGGAGCCACAGTCAAGATTATACAAAATTTAGCAGATAATACTTGAAAGCACTCGAGGACTTGGAATGCAATCTTCTGGGAAGCAAAAAAGATAGGATGATAGTCAAGAAGAGACTACCCAGCAATACTAACTACAGTCCTACAGGATGGAGAAATGGATATTAAATGCAATAGAAGACTTTTAAACATTCCTGGTGAAAAAGATCATGTTAATGCATGGGAGAAGTATCATTTTCTTGTTTTGCCATAGAGAGAGTAGGACTTGGGGGGAGGGGAATCAATAAATAATTAATTACAACAAATTCAACTGGCTAGTAAATCTCCTTTCCAGTTAAGTGATCAAAAGAATCACTAGGGGTTCAGGACTATATGAATTGCATTAATAATCTGTATTTTTGAGTTTTCTAATTTTGTTGAAAAAAGCACAAGGACCTGGAAACCTTGCCCTAGACTCAGCTAATCTTTGTCTCTTCCAGCCAAAAGACTGATTTGAACCAAGAAGTCTGGATTATCTCCACTGCCCTCTCTCAAGAGAGGAAAAGGAAAGTAGATCTCTGAGTGGGTGAAGTAAAGTATTCTTAGAGTCAATTTCATTCACTTCCCTGAAGGGAAAATGGGGAGTACTCCATATCTAAACTATCCACAGTCACATACTTTGGATAACATGTATAGAAAAGGGGAGGGGAATCACTTGGAAAGTATATTCTTCATGAGATATTGTATGTGTGTATGTGTGTATAGGAAGCTCTCAGATATATCTTGGATATAATATTGTGAAATTCTTTATCCTGAAACTATTATACATTATCCATAGAACTCCTTCTGGGGTACTCCCCCCCCAAATAAAATATACAGGCTACATCATCTAGGAAAAGATTAGTCTAGGTTAAATGATACTCTGTAACACCTAAAACTATAATCATAAACCCCCATGGTATGTTTAATCTATCTATACTCAGCCAGAAGATATATTTAGCTCAAAGTAAAAGCATTTACTGAAACATCATTCATGATTTAAAAAACAAACAAAAGAGGTAAAGAGCATCTCCATGATAAGCTTGAGATAGATTTTTCCATAAACACACAAAATATCAGTGAGAACAGTAGACACAGAGTTCAAAATTCATATAAAGAATGCACATGGCCAAGTTAAATAAAAGGAGAGGAAGTATATACTTTTAATGCTGCAAGCCTATAGATGGTTACTGAAGTCCTTACACTGTTTCCACTGACTGGTCTCTAAGTCTTTGCCACATCCTGCTTAATTAGGTGATAGCTTCTGCCTCAATGCTTATAATCATCACTTTTGTCATCACTGTCTCTAGTCTGGGGCTCAGCTGACATCCTGTCTTAATGGTAGTGCTAAACAATTGTGAAAAGAATTAGAGCTTATATCCTAAGAACATGAAGAATATTTGCTCTAGGGTCTACCATCTATTAAACAGAATTCTAATTCTGAGCATTGAACTCTATCTCTTCTAATCACCTTGACTTAGCTCCACAGCTGAACTCTCCACTAGATGCTAACAGATGTGGCTGCTCTAAGATACCTCAAGATGGAGGGGAAGAGGAAGGAGAATAAAAGAGGAAATCCCTTCCTTTCATAATTACACTTTGCAATAAACACAAGAGAAAAGATAAAGAATGAACTATTTCCTTAGAGCTTACTTTCTTTTTTTTTTTTTTTTTGCTGAGGCAATTGGGGTTAAATGACTTGCCCAGGGTCACACAGCTGTTACGTGTCTGAGACCAGATTTGAACTCAGGTCCTCCTGACTTCAGGGCTGGTGCTCTATACACTGCACCACCTAGCTGCCCCTAGAGCTTACTTTCTAGTGGGTTAAGCTTGCTTTTTCTCTAGACCACAAAGAGTGTACTGATGTATTCAGTTAATCAAAGGAGGTTCTCTGTGTTGTTCAGCTGACTTTACCCAGTGGCCAAGGTCTTACAATTTTGTTATGTTCATGAGGAACTCATTTTTTTTTCTTATCATTCTTTTTCCCCTTTCCTTTTATTTTTCAATTACAAGTATTTTTCTCCTTCCCTCCTTTTTGCTAATTTAAAAGGGGGGAAAAATGCCCTTGCAACAAATATGCATAATCAAACAAAATAAATATTCACACTGAACATGTCCACAAATGTATGTCTCAGTCTGCATCTTGAATCATAACTTCTTTGTCAGGAAATAGGTTCATCATTATGCCTTTGGAATTATGATTGGATATATATTAATTATAATACTATGGTCTTTCAAAGTTGTTTATCTTTACAATATTTTACCACATAAATTGTTCTCCTGATTCCACTAACTTGACTCTGTCTCATTTCATGAAAATTTCCCCAGTATTTTCTGAAACCATTTCTTTCATCATTTCTTACAACACAGTAGTATTCCAATGCATTTATATTCCATAAATTTAGCCATTCTTCAATGGCTAAATGGACATTCCCTTAATTTTTTACTTCCTTGACATTGTAAGAGTTACAATACGTATATGTGAATATACATTTGTATGTACATATATATTTGTATATATAGATCATTTTGATAGAAGAATTTATGTTGTAGTCAAGTTACACTCATTATCAAGTTTTCCGAAATGCATTTTTACATATAAATTGAAGAAGTCATATTAACAAAACTGAGTACAAAGCATTCACCAATATTCTTGAGAAAAGTATTAGAAAAGCTAACTGTAATTGCCCTGAAATTTAAAATATTATAGGTATCAAATCAGTATTAAATTATTAACAAGAGAAAGCCAATTTTTTTTAACCATTCAAAAGAAAATTTCAGAAGGAAAAGAAAGTACCGAATGGAAGAGCCCAATTTCCTAGCCACCTCAAACCAAAGCAGTTTAATTTTAAGGACAGCTGTTAGAAATTCATACTGCTTCCAGATTATTTCATCAGTAATTGTGTTCCAGATCTTGAAAGATCAATGTTAAAAACTTCTCAAAAAATGGGACAATTTGCCAAAACCTTAATTTGAAAATTATAATTTACTGTCATATTCAAAAAGCAATTTCTGTTTTTAAAATAGGGAGGTAACTCACTCCATTTGAATGAACAGATACCAATTCTCTTCATTTATTTTTAATCCTTCATTGTTGAAGGGGGGCCAGGGAAAGATGGGTGAGGAGTGTGGGATATGCTTGACCCTCTTTTAGACATACTTTGAGCTTCTTTTAAAAGCATGCCAACTTCCTTTCAAATGGGACCAATAATTCTTGTTAATAAAAATTAAAAGAGGTGTTGAGGGAAAAGTCTTTGTTCCTCCTATGCAATTCTCTGACATCTTAATGTTGATTATAACATCTTGTTGAGATTTGGGAGGGAGAGGAAACCCTAGAATTCTTTTGACAATTTTTCAAATTCAGACCAGGCTAGATTTTATTACAAATTGAGGTTCATCCAACACTATATATGGAATGATACCCATCTAATTTTTCCAGCAACATCATAAAAATAAATAAATTTTAGCTTTTTGGGAAAAAGATTTTTATCTTCTGGTGATTCACAAATTTGGCCTCAACTCAAAAACACTGTTTATAAGCCTGTATTAATGGTCAAAAAAAAAAAAAAAAACATTTCAGTGACAGTTTTCCTTTTTCCCTCCTCTCCACCATTTTTTTAAAGAAGGGTATAGATAGAAGGCAGAGCAAACATAATTCATTCTTTTCTTGACTCTATGTTGAAAACTGAGCTTCAGGATATTCTTCATAAAAATTTTTGAAATAGGGTAATGTATGAATAAATTAGTTTTGTAGATTAATTTAATAATTATTTTATCTATCTGCCTTTATTATGCACTTGTATTAGGTAAAAAAAAAAAAGCTGGCAAGGGAATCAAAAGCCCCAGGTCAAGTAAGGTTTTTCACTAGCCTATTGCATGACCTGGGAGAGGTTATTTAACTTCTCTGTGCCTCAGTTTCCTTGAATGTAAAATGAAGAGGTGAATACTAAATTGATTCTAAAGTCTCTTCTAAACTCCACCATTCTATGACTCTGAGTAAAAAGGATGTTAGGTGAAACATAACTCCAGAGGACTAATGAATAAATATGCCCCTCACCTCTTGACAGAGTAATGATGGATTAAAGGCACACGCTTAAGATACACATTTTTGGACATGGAAAATTTGGAAAGGTTTTTACTTAAATTATGTTTATTTGTTAAAAAAAAAAAAGTAAGATGACTGGCAAAAGACATTATTTGTATCTTCAAAAGGCTGATAATTTATGGAGGAAAATTGGACAAATATAAACGAACATAGGAATCACAACATAAGATATAAAAAACCAGTTACAATAAGAAAAAAATGTACAAAATATTGATAAAATATTACCACAATGGACAGGGTGATTAAAGACAAATGGGATTACTCCCTGAAAGGTTCTTGGAGGAGGCGAATCCTAAACAGAACTTTTAAGGACAAAAACTCAAGGATTAAACAAAAAAATGCTTTTGTTAGGTCAGACCTGCAGTCTACCCAAGCCAATATTATGTCTTTGACAATAGATCCAAGAGTCATTTTAAGGAAGGGTCTAACTATTTTTATTCATTCATTTATTTACTCCTTCATTCCGTCCCATAAAGTATGTAACACACATTTAAATACCTAGCATCTTACTGGACAACAATTTAAAAATTTTAGGAATATACTCCCAAGCATCCTTAGTTTCTACTAATAACATATGAGTTCAGCATACACAATTTGATTTAAACACATTTTCAGCATTATCATCTTTTTCAGTTTTCTTTGTCAGTATCTCAATGCATCTGTCCCTTCCTTTTTACTTCTTCTATAACCAACATAGTTCCAGTCCTTATCAATTTTACCTAAATTATTGCAAAAATCCAACTGGTTTCTGTACTTCCAAACTCCTTCCTGAGCCCTACATTCATCCTACACTGCCCAAGATAACACTCTAAATGCAATATTTTCTTTCTCAAAATAAAAACAAAACACAACTATATTAAACCCAAGTAGGATAGCAGGGTTTTGTTTTGTTTTATAACAATATGTGTATTAAGTCATTGAATTTCCAGATGTATAAGTCTGGAAATTCAATGACTGTAATACATAAATGATAACCCAGAAGACTTTAGGCTAGCAAAGTCTCCATTCCTTATTATCATCATTAGGATCTGAAAAGTTGAACTTCTTAACTGGCATTGAGTCTTTAAATTTATCATAATCCTTAGGCCTAAAAGATTTGGGATTTCAGCCCAGCCATTTAGACTGCTTTCCTAACTTCAAATTTAAAATGTTACTATCTTTGCTTTGGTAGCCTCCATTTTTTTAAATTAAGCAAATTTGTCAATTAAAAAAATTAAGCTATAAATTGTTTTCAATATATCCAATTTATATCCAAATATATCCAAATATAATCCAATACAATACAATACAAATAAACAACATGTTTATTTGTAAATTATACATAGAGACACACTATTGTGTCTATTGTTTACATTATAAAGCAAAAATTCAAAGGATAAAATAAAGAAGGAATTAATATCTTTAAGCTTTTAATTGTAGAATAGGACAAAAAACATTTTTGCTTTTTAGAGCAATGTGCTAAATATGCTTCATTATATGAGAAAAATCCCTTTGTATTTTGTGGGAGATAGAGTAGGTTTGTAAATAATAATTGTTAATTTTTATTAATAATTATTCATTAATTTCAACAATGTAGTTAGCCAAGCAGGTAAATTTCTCATTATAGCTATTTTTTACATCAAAAGAAACACAATACGACAATTAAATAATATGTCATGAGAGTCAGTAAGCATAGCTTTTCAGCAGATGTCATTAGGAGATCAGTAGTCCAGGCCAGACATGAGGAAGGCCTGAATCAAAGTGGTAGTTTTTTGGAAAGATTAGGATGCAAATAAGAAATTTGGTAGAGATAAAAATGACAAGATTTGAGAACTGCTTGATCTGTGGGGTGAGGTAAAGTGAGGAGTCTAAAATAACACAGAGTGTAAAGCAGGATGACTGGATGATGGCATTTTTGACAAAAAAATAAGAAAGTTTAGAAAAGAAGTGGGTTGGGGGGAGGGGAAAGAGGATTTAAAATATTTGGTCTAGATTGCAACCCATCAAGGCTTGCTTAACCTATTTGATTCACTCTGTTCCATCCAAAATGAAAAGGAATAAGTAAGATTCTTGCTTACTATTACTTTCCTGGAGCATAGAGCTCACTTTTTAAGGGGAACCTCCTTAAGCGACAGCATGATCTGGATGGAGAGGGTGCAAATTGGGCTTATATATAAATGCTGCTAAGGGTGCCCAGGTCAGAGTTAGGTTATAACTGCTTTGAGGATCCAACACCTAGAGCAGAAAGCTAAAAATCAGAATTGTGGAAGGGAGGAGTACTAGTAGTATTAGGTAAAGATTAGGTATGGTGGTATTGAAAGCAATTCTCATGGCTGGTCATTTTGGTAAGGCATTGCTCTCTTTCACAAGTAATTTCATATGGTTTTTATTAATTTGGTTATTAATATAATTGATTATGCTAATAGTTTTCCTAATATTGAACCAGCCCTGCATTCCTGGTAAAAATCCTACTTGATCATGGTGTATTATCCTGGGGATAACTTTCTGTAATCTCGTTGCTAAAATCCTATTTAAAATTTTTGCATCAATATTCATTAGGGAAATGGGTCTATAGTTTTCTTTCTCAGTTTTCTCCCTACCTGATTTAGCTATCAGCACCATATCTGTGTCATAGAAGGAATTTGGTAGTACACCTTCTTTCCCTATTTTTTCAAATAGTTTATATAATATTGGAATTAATTGTTCTTTGAATGTTTGGTAAAATTCACATGTAAATCCATCTAGCCCTGGAGATTTTTTCTTAGGGAGTTGATTAATAGCTTGTTCTATTTCTTTTTCCAAAACGGGGCTATTTAAATAATTTATTTCCTCTTCTGTTAACCTAGGCAATCTATATTTTTGTAGATATTCCTCCATTTCATTTATATTATCAAATTTATTGGCATAAAGTTGGGCAAAGAAACTCCTAATTATTGCTCTAATTTCCTTTTCATTGGAGGAAAGTTCTCCCTTATCATTTTTGAGACTAACAATTTGATTTTCCTCTTTCCTTTTTCTGATCAAATTAACTTAAGGCTTATCTATTTTGTTGGTTTTTTCATAAAACCAACTCAGTTTTATTTATTAATTTGATAGTTTTCTTATTTTCAATTTTATTGATCTCCCCTTTAATTTTCAGAATTTCCAATTTGGTATTTAATTGAGGGTTTTTAATTTGGTCTTTTTCTAGCTTTTTTAATTGTAAGCCCAGTTCATTGATCTTCTCTTTCTGTTTTATGCAAGTAAGCATCTAGAGATATAAAATTACCCCTTATAACTGCTTTAGCCATTTCACAAGTAATTTCTAATTGCAAAGGACTCTGTAAACACAAAATTCTAAAAAATATTTACAGCATTTTTGCACCATGTTCTAATTCACTATATACTCTTCCATAGATATTCTGTGAAAGCAGAATAATGCTTTAAACATATTAAATAAAAAGTAACATTGCAAATAATGGGAGGCAAACCTGAACACATTTCTCTCACATCAACCATTTTTTTTTTGGCTGCTTCCTCAACTGCCTGAAAATAGGATGAAGCAACAGTAAATCAACCAAAAAGAGTAAACTCAACAGTTCAGAAGAATATAAGTATATGTTGAGAAACCCCTGATAAAACTGCTATGTTTTCCCAAAAAAATGGCCGAACCAAATGAAAAAATGCAATGGATGACAGTCTACTTTCACTGGGTATGAATGGTTACCGGTAGTAGTAGATTATATTTCCTACAAATCATAAATAGTCCGATAGTTCTCTTCTATGAAATATATCAAAAGCAATTTGACATCTAGGAGTATTACTTTAAAATGGAGTCAAAGATTCCAGTTAAAAAGACACCTAAAAAAAAAAGAATGAATCAATAGTATTGGTTCTTTTGAGACTACTTTCTCAACAAAACTTCAAGAAGTAGTCTCTCATGGTTCATTTTGGATCTCATGTGGCTCTTTGAACATCTCTCTGGATCCTTAAACTCACTCAGTTCAAATACTACAAAGACCTGTATAAACAGCTTAAAACGTTCCATCATTAAACAATTTGGACAAATACTAGGATATTCTGGTAGCCCCTAAGCATTCTGGAATGTCAAATACTTTTTGGAACAAACCCAGCCTCCCAAGGGTTTTCAAGACCATGGATGAAATATATTTCAAAGATATCAGAAATAACTTTCTGATTCCCAGTTAAATTAGGAAAAGAAACTTAAAGTCATATAATTAATAAGATAATTGGAATCAAAAATAAACATGCAAGGCAGTTGGTTGTTCTGTGGATTAAGCACCAGGTCCAGAGTTGGGAAGACCTGAAATCAATATTGTCTGATACTTATAGATGTGTGACCCTACTCAAGACACTTAATTCTGACTTACTTTCCTCATTTGTGTAGCAAATCATTTTAGTATCTTTATCAAGAAAATCCAAATGGGGTCCCAAAGAATTGGAGATGATTCAACAACAAAAAACAACCATATCCAAATACATATTTCAGTAAGTACTGACTAGAAGGCTAGAGTAAAGACCTACAAAATGAAAATGAAAAGCAATTCAGAGGTCCTAAATTCAAGGTATAACTTTTCTTTTGTTTATTCTTCTGCCACAATTGAGAGAAAAGTATAGCACAAAGAAAACATACTAGATAGAATCAACAAATTTCGGTACAACTCTTATTCTGTTACTACTGTGTGGCATTTAACTGGTCTGAGTCTCAATTTCCTCATTTGTAAAATGAAGGTAACTAGATGGTTTCTAACATCTTTTCTAGTTCTAAAGCTATTATAGTGTTATTTAATAATTAGCATCATATGCACTCATTTCAATTTTAGGTACTCACCAAATAGATTTTTCCTAAAGCATAGTCTTTTCCTATATGCCTAAATGTTATTATCATAAATTGTAGAATTTAACAAATATAATCTGTCACTTCCTTATATTATAACAATTATATTTCATTCTTTATATTATTACAATGCCCTTTAGTACTGAATACATCATTTAATATGTCATTTCTCTAGTATATAAAAATCCCCAATTTTTTATTTCTTCTTTTAGTAAAAATGTAAAAAAGGGCAAAGAAAATACATATTTTATAATAGATTTTTACCTTTCCAAATACATAGAAAAATAGTTTTCAACATTCACCGTTGGAAAACCTTGTGTTCCAAATTTTTTTCCCTTCCTTCTTCTCCCCCCATTCCCCTAAACAGCAAGCAATCCAATATAGGTTAAATATGTGCAATTCTTCTAAATACATTTCCATATTTATCATGCTGCACAAGAAAAATCAGAGCAAAAGAGAAAAAAAGAAAACACATGAAATTTTTAAAAAAGCAAACAACTACCAAAAAAAAAGGTGAAAATACTATGCTTTGATCCACATTCAGCTCCATAATTCTATGATGGCTCATTTCATCACAAATCTATTGTAATGGCCTTGAATCATCCCATTGTTGAAAAGAGCCAAGTCCGTCACAGTTGATCATCATATAATCTTGTTACAAGGCTCTCTTGGTTCTGCTCACTTCACTTAGCATTAGTTCAAGTAATCTTTCCAGGTTTTTCTGAAATTAGCCTGCTGATCATTTCTTATAGAACAATAATATTCCATTACATTCATATACCATAACTTATTCAGCCATTCTACAAATGATGGGCATCCACTTAATTTCCAGTTCCCTATCACCACAAAAAGGGATGCTACTAATATTTTTGCACTTGTGGGTCTTTTCCCCTTTTTTATGATATCCTTGGGATACAGACCCAAAAAAGACATTGCTGGATCAAAGTGTATATGTTGTTTTATAGCTCTTTGGGCATAGTTCCAAATTGCTCTCCAGAATGGTTGGATCAGTTTACAACTCTACCAACAATATATTAATGTTCCAGTTTTCCCACATCCCCTCCAACATTTATCATTATCTTTTCCTGCCATCTTAGTCAATCTGAGAGGTATGAAGTAGTATCTCAGAATTGTCTTAATTTGCATTTCTCTAGTCAACAGTGATTTAGAGTATTTTTTCATATGACTAGAAATAGCTTTAATTTCTTCATCTGAAAATTATCTGTTCATTTGCTTTGGCCAGTTATCAATTGGGGAATGACTTGTATTCTTATAAATTTGAGTCAATTCTCTCTATATATAATTTTAAAAATTAGGCCTTTATCAGGAACACTGGATGTAAAAATTCTTTCCCAGCAGAAAATGCATTTTTGGACAATATTTAGAAAATGATTATGAGAGTGTAAAGTTAATTTTTAAAAGTTAGGGAATAGGCATGATATGTAAGATCAAAACAAAGGCTACTGAAATCAATATTTCCAAAGGCATTTAATCTGGCACAAATAAGTGATTCAAAACTCTAGGGAAAAAAAAAACTGAAATTCAATTAACTTCATTTATTCAGTACTATTTCTTCATCACTGCCACAATGTCTAACCATCTACCCTTCCTATATTCTCTTCTTTTTGTTTTTAAAAGGGAACATGGTTTTGTAGATAGAATGGTGGACTTGAGATCAGGAAGACTTGATATCAAATCCAGCCTCAGACAGTTATTTTCTAGGTGACCTTATGAAAGTTGTTTGCCATGTCTGGGTCTTGCTTTCCTTACCTGTAAAATGAGGGGGTTGGATTTGATGATTAGTAAGGTCTCTTCTACCCCTAAATCTATGATCCTATGAGCTATTTCATCTTCTTTCTGCATAGAGAATTGTATTAATCCATTTTATAAAAATGTATGATACTAAAGCTGTCAATAGTATTCATTATAAGAAATGAAATCAAGAAACTCCTTGTGGATGTACATTAATAGGCAGGAATATTGATTTTTAATTGCATGAGTAAACAAAGTCAAACCTTCTTGCCAGTCTCTCTGCCCTTTAACTAGCCTGATCCTCAAGACAGCATCTACAGGTTTTAAAGATTTTTATATTTAAGACAGATTTGATCCTAAATGTAATAAAGAATGCTTGAAGATTAGGGGAAGTAAAATTGTCAGATTCACACTTTAAGAAAATCACTTTGGCAGGTTAGGTGGAGAAGGGATTAGAGTGGAGAGACGCAACAGAAAGGCCAATTACAAAGCTGTTGAAAACAACTAGATGAGAACTAATGAGATCTAGAATGGTAATTGTGTGAGTGGAAAACAGAGGATGTATGTGAGTGATACTGGGGAGGCAGAAACAACCGATGTGATTGGATTGGATTGGATGCATGAGATGAGCAGAAGTGAAGAACTGAAAAAGAGATCAAGACTATTCAAAGTCTTTCCAGCTCAGCAAAATCTGCCAGCATTTATTATTTGTTGGTATAGCCAGAAAAACCAAGGATTGGAGACTTCTGCTGGAATGATATGAGAGGTTATAAAGGAGCCCCAGTCCTCCACTAAATGTCTAAAGGAACAAGAAATGACCAAGACCAAAAAGAAACAGAAACTTCTCCAGCCAGTCTAAAGTGTCAAAGGAAGACTGCTGGAAGGCTGAGAGCCCTTGGGGAACAAAGGTGGCAGGGGAAGCAAAAGATGGTATGAGCTCCAGCAACTTGCTGAAGCCTACAGGTGCCCAAAGCAGAGATTGTCAGGAACCCTGAGCCCACCTAGACTTACAGAGCCAAAGTCTCAAGGGCCTGAAACACAGGTGAGGGTATGGAAGATGCAGCTTGTAAGAGGGAACGTCCCAAAGGAGGGAGAAATTAAGTATAGTCTGAGAATTGTGGCCTGAAGTCAGTGGTATCGTGGCACTGCCTGGCAGAGTGCCATCAGGGGAATGATTCCCTATGGGTCATTGTAAAGGAAGGCCCTGACATTACAAATCCGGTTATCATCCTTTGAGATTGCTATCCTTCATGCTTGAAGAGGACTAAAATGAATCACTATGTCGATGTCAAAGTACATTTTATCCATCTCTGACTAATGAGACCGATATGAGCTTTACCACATGAATGTTTCAAGTGGAGATGTCTCTAAATCTGCATGTCACACTTCTTTTGAACTGCTGCAATTCTGCTTTATTCATAGAGCACAGCACCTTTTTTGAAGTTGGGAAGTCCCACATCAGTGTCTCCCTTGTCTCACAAATAACTATAAAGTTCTTCAGAAAAATTATTTCTTCTTCCATATGAGCACTTGCCTGTTATGTAAAATAATATTTTAGATAAACATAATTTTGTCATTTAAACAATGGGCACAGTCCATCAGAGTTGCACTCCCTGCAGTAGTATTTGAATGCGAGGCAGTTTAAGGATCTCAGCATTCAGTACCTTAACCTGACAGGTGATCTTCAGAATCTTTCTAAGACAATTCAAACAGAAACAATTCCGTTTCCTGGCAGGATAATAAACTTCTCTGGACACCCACATTATATGGTTTTCTGCAAGCCCTCACAAACTGACAGTCTCAAAGGCCTTGTCCAGATGAATGAATATTGTGTACAGACCTCTGCCCTGCCCCTGGCATTCCTCCTGGAATTGTCGGGGGTCACACACATTATCAACCATTCCTTGGAATGTTCTGAAACCACATGGGCTGGAGGGTAGATGGCCATATTCCCAGTGATGGATCAGCCCATTAAGGAGGTCTTTTAAATGACTTGCCCAGGGTCACACAGCTGGGAAGCATTAAGTGTCTGAGGTCACATTTGAACTCAGGTCCTCCTAACTTCGGGGCTGATGCTCTCTCCACTGTACCACCTAGCTCCCCCAAGGAAGGTATTTTTTAAGAAAAGGGAAAAAACAGACATTCTTGAGACAATAAAGAAGAAGCCAGTAAATAGAGATTGAGGATTAGTGTGACTGATAAGAGAGAAATCTGCTGGAGAAGGTAGGAGGGGGTAGGATCCAGGATGCTTATACAGGGATTTCCCTCGGCAAGAAAGGCCACTTCCTCATCTAAGACAGGAGTAAAGGATAAAGGAGGAAAATATGAGTAGTATGAAATGAAAGTTGTAAGAGGAATATTCTCAACCTTTTCAGTGAAGTATGAGTCATGGTCCACCTCAGACTTATAAATTGGAAAAGATGATGAAAAACATAAGTGACAATTCTTGGAGAGGATATGGAAAGCTAGTCATACTAATGTAACGTTGGTAGAACTATGAAGTGATTTAACTATTGCAAAAGATAATTTGGAAATGTACCCCCAAATTTGCTAAACATATATATTATCCATTGACTCATCAACCCCATTACTAATCACATAACTCAGAGATCAAATACAGAAATGATACATCAATACAAAAGGCAGTATTTTGCTGTAATAAAGGCACAGAGGGAAAAAAAATCTCTTGGATTGGGAAATGGTTTTACAAATTATGGTTATAGTAATACAATGAAATATACCACAAAAATGATAGGGATATTCAGAAAAACCTAAGATTCGTATGGACAAATGTAAAGTGAAGTGAGCAGAATTAGAATATAGACTACAATACCATAAAGGAAAACAACTTTAAAAGACAAGAACTGTTTAGTAAAATTGTTAATTTTAACTTCAGAGGACTAATGAAATATGCTTACCACTTCTTAGCAGAGAAGTGACAAACGAAAGCAGGGCTATCCAAAATTAGGGTTCTCCTACCCACACCCAAGAGGTGTGATCATTTAGATTTTGAAAAAACAGGTCCCATCACCACCCTCCCACAAGTGTGGCTCATCTTTTAACACAATCACACTGATCTTTTCCCACACCATTCCCCTCTCCTGTTCTCTTTGCTATGCAAACTCCCAACCTTCCTTATTCTGGATGGTATCAGATCCTGCAGGCTGGCTATAGTCTAATCACACCACCATAGATCACCTCCTGGCTCCATCAGACAATCCCCAGGGACAATGACTACGTGACCACCACTTCAGTTTAGCTCTTAACGTCTCATCTAAACTATTCAAGTCTGTTATTCTTCTCCATTCTAATATACTACCCACACAGCCACCAGTGAATTTCCTAAAATATAATCCCTATTCAATAAACTTATCACTACTATAGAAGATCAAAATTTTTTCATCTTTATCTCATTTTTAAATGTATACAATTATTGTAGTAGTACATGTATAATTTTTAAGCAAATATGCCCATGTAAAGAACACACACCCCAAAGTTTTATATTTCATTGGGCTAGAGATATAAAATAAACTATTTTCACACCTGACCAAGATATGTATTTGTTTTGTTTCATCAATTTATTTATGAGATGCCTTTTTTGAGGGGCAAAAGAATGTTACAGACAGAATATGGGGAATTGGTGATACTGATGTAAAAGGCAGTCAATAAAACATACAAAGCAGCAAACAAGAAAGTGTTGATACAACCCAAAACCCTATTAACAGAATCACAAATTCACATATAATCTTTTTTCTGGCTTTTTTTAATGTAATGTGATGTAAAATTCACATGTCAAATTTTTAAAACTTAAAAAAAAACAAGTCACATGCTACATAATTTAGAAACAAAACAAGAAAGTGTTCATTTTTTAATGCAAATTTTATTACAGCAACTTAACCATTGTTTAAAAATTAGGAAACTCAAAAACTTGAAATTTGTGAAGTGCAAAATAACTTCATAGTTTCAAGTTCATAAGTGAGTGCTGTACTTATATAACAGAACTGCTAATACCTATTGTTTTGTTTATTCTCTAAAAAAAAAGTAGTATCTACATAAGAGCCTGCACTATACTTGAGCAGCCCATACAAATGCTTTTATCTTGCTATGTTGTGTTGAATAACTTCATATTTACTTTTATAGTCCAACTTTCTATATGCAGAATAACTTATCTTTAAAAATTGTACATAAATATATGCTATAATTTTACATATACATTGTCATTACCAACATTTTTTTCACCTAAGTAGGAAGAAAGGAAGTTAAAACAATTCCATAAGTACACTGCTTCTTTTAAGGCCTGCTTTTATGTTACTGATACATTAGTTAATTGTACTGACTGGTCTTTTGTCTATTTTTAACTCAGAGGGAAAACAAAACCAAATGGAATTTTAATACTTTTTATTAGCAAAACCCCAGAAAACAAATGCAATTATATTTTTTTTTTCAAACCAAGATGATAAAGTAATTATACTTTCTAAAACAACTCAGATTGGGGCAGCTAGGTGGCACAGGGGCAGCTAGGTGGCGCAGTGGATAGAGCACCAGCCCTGAAGTCAGGAGGACCTGAGTTCAGATTTGGTCTCAGACACTTCCTAGCTGTGTGACCCTGGGCAAGTCACTTGACCCCAATTGCCTCAGCAAAAAAAAAAAAAAAAAAAACTCAACTAAAACAACTCAGATTCAGAGTTGTTCCTTGCTGGAAAGTTACCTTTGAAATTTTTTTTTCCCTGAAAATTCCCTTTATTCACCTCAGAACAAAACAGAATGAGTTCTTGAAACTAAGGTGGGCCTTAGCAGAGCATCTAGCACAGAGCAAGCACTAGAGAAATGCTTCTTGACTGGACTTGCAGATACTGCTCACACAGCTCAGCTGGGTGCTGTCTCTGTGTGTCTTTTGCCTGAGAAGCTGAAATGGCTTCAAGAGCCCGTTTCCATCGAAGCCTCTCTGCATTTGTGACAGTCATGGAATGCAGAGGGGAAAAAATCCAGAAAGGATACCTTCCAAATTAAAATTATGAGGAGAAATGCTTTTTTAGTTAGTAATCTATTATAACCTAAATTCTCTCAAGCAGAGTGTATATAAAATTTCAGAAAAGTAATTTCATTTTTAAAGACAATTTGATCAGAATATCTTTTTATTTTTATGGATATAATTCATAAGTATGAAAAAGATATCAGATTCTTCAACAATACATATACTTTCAATCTGTTTTTTTTGTTTTGTTTTGTTTTATAATTTGACAAACCATTCAAAAAAGTAAATGAATATACAGGAATGCATTTAGCTACTATCATTAAGAAATTCAAGTACAAAAGACAATTCCTCTGAATTATTAACAATATCAAGTTAATTTTCTACTTCCCTCTGGTTCAAACATCACGGTTTTGAGAAATCTGTCCAAAGTGCAGATACATTAGAATTTATGCTATCATAAGACTTGTGTTGCAGCAGTACAAAATTAAGTTAAAATAATTTTAATATTTTCCAAAATATTATGTACCTTACTATGCTTTTAAATGATAAAAATTAAATAGAAACAGAAGTATAATTAATTATAAATATACTTTTTACATTTATCTCAGTAACTTCTTTGAACCACTTGAAATGATGGGATGATAGACACAAAACTTCAATAAATAATAAGTAATTAAACATCTATAAGATTCCCAAAGCAATTCAGTACAATATAAGGACAATTGATACTGAAAGAGTAAGCTTTAAAAAGATAACTCAAAACCCTCAAAGTAATTAAATTTTCAAAACTGCTTTTTAGGGAGCAAATGCGCATGCTAAAGCTTCTCTTTAAAATTTTTAAAAGCCCCTAAGCCAAATTAGAGTGTTCCATCAAATTGAAAAATACCATATTTTCCAGTGGTCATCCACTGAGGATCAGTATCTGTAATCTCTTCCCCCTGCCCAGGTGCCAGACCAACTTGAACTTCAGTTTTTAGTGTTCTTATGCTGCAGAGAGGTGCAGGGTGGAAGCCATTCAAAGCCTGATGAAATGGAACTGTAAAGTCCCATTTTCTGTCTCCTACTAGTTTCCTATAGTTTAAATCACCTTTGAAAAGAATTAAATTTGACTTCTCTAATTCAGCATACAAGTCAGTAGCAACCTGAGACATAGTACAATATTCATGAGGCAGAGTCCAAAACATATGATCTTGGTAAATCCACATATGTTTAAGATAGTATTCCCAATTAATCCCACAATCGGACATGCACTTGGTATTAGCAGCTTTTAACTGTTCAATCAACCAATATATGTCATTTTTATTAGTATCTGAAACAAACCAAGGAATACTTTTTCCATGGAAGTGGACCTCAGTAGCCAGCTTAGAAGCTAACAGGAAGTCTGCCGTTACCAAATCTGTAACAAGTTCAAACCCTGCATTATCCATAATAAAATCCACTCTAGTAACAGAAAATGTCTCCTGACACATTTTCTTTCTACTTATAAGTAGTGACCAGAGGTAGTCCAAATTATTCACTACAATGAAAGGTTTCAGGTCTTCCAAAACAGTTAGTGGACTAGATGTCTGAGGGATGCTCTGATCAGGTGAAAGTGCCAGATCACACTTATTTCCCCATAACATAATCTGAAAGAAAGTACAAAACAATCATTGTTCATTACCTATAAACATTTGAAATACTTTAAAGGTTACAATCTCTAGTAGCAAAAGTCAAGTACAATTTCCATTTAAAACGTTTCCCTTTACAACTTAAAAGTAATATTAAATAAGCTTTACATGAAAAATCATTTTGCTTGACTCCTTGACCCCTGAACCTATTCTCTATCCAAATGGACCAGAACACACTTCCAAGAAGTTCTCAGAATAACATTAATAATATTTAAGAATGTTTTATGTGAGAAAAGGAAAAAGAGGATGATAAGCAAAGAAATATTTTTAAAAGTATTGTTTCACTGAATCAAGGAAATATCCATAGATATTTCAATTTAATGGAATTTTTCACATTTGAATCAACTTTTTTGAAACTGGAAAAATAAATGACTCAAAAATGAAAAAAAATAAAACCCCAAAAATATGGGATAAAAAAGTTGCATGGATAAAATGTAGTAAAAGAGAAGAGCTAAAAGCCTCAACAAAGAATTTATGGGAAAGTATGAATGACATGTGAGAACAATATTAGCTAAGTTATAATCTGCATTGTGGAAAAATACCCACACTGATGAAATCAGATTTATTGAAGAAACTGTATCTGCATACATATATTCATGCACATTAATATGAAAAGAAAGAAATGGAAAATGAACTCCAGGATAAATGTAAAATGTATTCTGCCAAGACTGATGTATATGTGTATATATATGTATATATATATATATATATACATATATATATATAATTTTCCTCTCCAATTACATGCTACAACAATTTTTAAACATTCTTTAAGTTTTGAAGTCCAAATTCTATCCCTTCTTTCCTTTCCCCTCTCTCCCCCTGCCTTCAGACAGTAAGCAATGACATGGGTTATACATATGCAATCATGTAAAATATTTCCCTATTAGACATTCTGTACATGAAAATGTGAATAATAAAAAAAAGGAATTTAAGTAAAAAATAGCATGCTTCAGTCTGTATTCAAACAATATCAGAGTTCTTTCTCTCGAGATAATATGCTTCATCATTAGTCCCTTGGAATTGTCTTGGATCATTGTATTGCTAAGAATTGCTAAGTCATTCTTCATCAAACAATATTACTGTGCACATTGTTATCTTGGTTCTGTTCACTTCACTTTGCATCAGTTCATGTATGTCTTTCCAGGTTTTTCTGAAATATCCTACTTGCCATTTCTTACAGCACATGAATATTCCATTACAATCATATCACACAAGTTGTTTAGACATTTCTCAATTGATGACCATCCCTTAAATTTCTAATTCTTAGCCATGACAAAAAGAGCTACTATAAATATTTTTGTACAAATAGGTCTTTTCACTTTTTTTTGATGCAAGACTGATATATTCTTATGTCAACTAATATCTAAAAAACTAATTTATTAATATTAGATAGTACCTCAAATTATCTTCTATTATCATTTTGAACTATTACTTTAACCTCTTATTTTACTTTTCACATGTTAATGTCTTTTTTTCAAACTAAATTATAAGTTTCTTAAGGTAAGGAACTAAGACTGAGATAAGAACAACAGTTCTGTGTATCTTCTTAGACTGTCTATTTCAATGGCTTGGAGAAGGAAGATAATAAATTTTGACTTGAAAAAAGTCTTCTGCTTCAAATTCACTTCTTTTATATTTTGCCTGATTTTTTGGTTCCTCCTTCAAATATTGTACTTTTGATTTTTTGATTGCTTGACCCCTGAACCCATTTTCTATCCAAATGGACCAGAACACACTTCCACGAAGTTCTCAGAAGAATAATTTTAATAATATTAAGAATGTTTTAAGTGAGAAAAGAGGATAAGCAAAGAAATATTTTTTTAAAAAAGGTATTGGTTCACTGAATCAGGGAAATATCAAATGAGTGGGCTGAATGTTCAAGTTTTATTTATATATAAAGTATTAAGACAGATGGTTCCCTGTGCAACTAACAAGGAAACCTAAATTAAAGGAAAAAATTCTAAGTTGACCTAAAAACTCATTTCCAAGAATTAAAATGAATTTTATTTCTTGAATAATATTATTATATTCTTTAAAAAATTCACTGCAATTATGTAAGATTGACCTTAAATGACTTGGCATATTCAAAGGATATGTAAGAAGAAAAAAAAATTAACTTTTTATAAAATTATTTTATATACACACAATGATTCACAAAGAGTGTAAGAACAGGAGAGAAAACACTTTAATACTTACCTGAAAGAGTTTAAAAAACTCATCTTTCAGTTGTTTTTCATCTAGATTTTCAATCTTTTTTTTTAAGTCTTGTAAGTAGTTGCATAGAGTCTTAATAGCTTCCTGTGATTCAAAGAAATTCCGTTCTTTTGATTCTTTAAATACATCAAAGTAACTTATTGGTGAGCTAATATAAGACAAAAGAAACAGGAAGTGTAAAAATAATCATGATGCTATATTTAAAGTTAATATCATCTTAGCAATTAGTCAAATTTCAAAATTTCAAACTAGCAAAGATAAAGCTTCTTGAAAATTGAAATCTTCTTGAAAATCGAAATTTTCCATAATCCTAAAAACTTACTCAACAAATCATAGCCCTTTTCCAATATACAGTATTTTAAAATATTGACTTATTTGACATTTTCTCCTATTTGCCATGTTCTCCTTCTGATGAAAATTTCGAGTCAAGAAGCACAAGA
>JAJPUD010001304.1:160464-242167 GCA_023553655.1 Myrmecobius fasciatus | reverse complement strand
ACTAAGTCTTCCACAGCAGGATTCAAACTCAGGTCTTCCTGAGTCCAAATGCAGCACTCTATTTACTTGGTCAGCAGCTGCTTTGACTTCATTATACCATTAAGTTCTGATTACTTATGTGCAAGTTATCTTTGAAAAGTTTAAAATTCCCATCTCATTCTCCTTTCTCCTTTTCCCCATACTTGACATCAATTATTTTCCTGTGATACCCTGTTTTGTTGCTTAGCTAGTATGTAATAAAAGAATATGGAGAAATAAAAATAGGAATATGAGGAAATAAAAATGTTAACCAAAGGAAAAAACAGGAAGCTAGATCTGAAGAAAAAACATGATGACATATTTCAAAGTTAAGTACAAAAAATTGGGAGATTATTTTCTATTCTAGTTTATCCATACCACTCCTTACCCCCATCTTATATTCAGGTGAAAAATTGAAAGTTTATAATATTTGAGTTGTGATAGGAAAATAAAGAGACTGATTTTTTAAAAACACACTTACCAAAGCCTGTACATCAAAATGAGTATTTTCTCCTTCGAAGGAGTCAAATTAAGAGAAAATATACTTATTCCAACAATGTTACCATTGCTCAAAATATTTTTGCACTTCCTCTTTTGATACTTTCTTCAGAGCCCATGATAGAGTCCTTTGAATATTTTCAGTGGTGACAAATCTTCATCTTTAGAAAGTAGATTTAATTTTTGGAAACAAAGTCTTTTGGAATTAAGTCTGGTAAATAAGGTGGATTGGATCGAACTAAGTAATACCATCTTGGTTCAAAAATGAAGTATAACCATAAAATAGTGAGACTTTTCTTATATGGCTCATAACCTGGCTCTGAAGGCAATTCCAAAAGAATTTCACAATGTTTTTTGTGATGACAGTATGACTGGAATAATTTTATTAATTCCCAATTTAACTTTCAAGAAAAACATCCATTTACATGTTTAACTTCCACTCTACTTCTTTAAAAATCAACCTCCTTAGTTTATAGTCACACCTCATATTAAGAACAAGCTTGCGTTTCATTATTTTTATAAAAAAATTAATAAATCAACAACCTTTATAACGCCTATTTAAATCCAAAGAACTTCACTGTCACTTTTCAGTGTCTAAAAAGGATAATTCTTACATTAAATGTCACAAATGACTAAAATATGTTCAATTCTTACTTCTGACTTAAGTAACTATTATATAATTAATACTGGACCATTGGGGCTTATAGAAACTCTAAAAGACAGAGGTTTTATCCCCTGAATAATCTTGGGTCAAAATATAAACAAGGTTATTCTAAAACCCCTGACCTCCTACATACAAATTCACTAGCTATTCTATCTCTAGAAACAGAATTCCTTTGGAATTTAATACCTCTATCCCAACCGGAAAGGGTATCTAATACCAAAGGCTATGTTATAATTTCTTTTATACTATGGTTCATCATTAAAGCCTTGTGTTAGTAAGAGAAATTAAAACAACTAATGTATAATTTCCAAACACTGTGTTGAAATACAAAGATAGATCCTTTAGTTTCATTCCTTCAAAGAGCTCTGAATCAATTACACAAATTCCTTTAAAAATGTTTTTACATGTTTGTTAAGCATTGTAGACAATCACATCAATTTTATATATATATACATATATATAATGTATATAATATATATACATTGTATAAACATATGTATCTAACCATAGAAAGGTTTGATGAATAACATTATAAGCTAAAGAAAAATTAAGATTAGCTAACAAAATTCAATAATGGGAGAGAAAGAAGAGATTCCATTCAATATCTACATTCTTTAAAATCCATCAGCAAAAGCATTTCAACAATAAAAAAGGAAGAAATTCAAACATCAAAAACAGGAATTAAGATTAAATGTGGGAGAAAAAATTTCTATAGGAAATTGAAGTGTCACTGAAATCAACACATTGGTACATAAAGCTTATTAAAACTGTAGGTTGTGACCCTATAGGGTCACACAACTGAATGTGGGGGTTATGAAGTTATGATTTATCATCAGCAAATGCTTGATTTGTATACCTATTTTATATACTATATACCTGAAGTTGCATAAAAAATTCTCAGGCAAAAAAGGGTTACAAATGGAGAAAGTTTAAGAAGCCCTGATACAGTGGATAGTTCTGGGCTAAAACCTTAGTTCAAGTCTTTCCTCAGTTTCCTCATCTGTAAAAATGAATTACCTCATAGAGTTGTTATAAGAAGTAAATTAGATATATTATGGACCCACTTTGTGCAGAGTAACATGCTTGGCAGTGAGGGAGAAACAACATAATTTAATTCCTAGCTTTCCAGTAACTTGTATTCTAGTAGAGGGATAATATATCAACATTGCTAATATAAACAATATGACGTAAGTACAACAGTTATGAAACAACATGCAAAGTTAATTAAGTAATCAAAGGTTAAAGGAATCAAAACTAAAGTTCTCTTTACAATATGGGGAGCAAGCAATATTCTAAATCATAGAAGTAAGCTGAACCAAAGACACAGAGAACAGTTCAGCAAGATGTCCAGTTTGACTAGAGTGGCATGTTGAAGGAAGGAATGTCAGGGATAAGCAAAAGAATTTTATTCAGAAGGCAATAGCAGTCACTAAAGACATGTGACCAAAAGAGTGATTAGCCAGAATCTTCATCAGATATTTTAAAATATTGTATATTGGAAAAGCTATTTAATTTGCTGAGAATGTGAAAAAGGAACAAATGTGAAAAACGTCATTACTTCTAGCATTTTGGAGAGAGGACTGGTTGGATTTTAGACAGGATAATGAAAATAACATGGTGGTATATTGCCCTAATACCTTATGAAACAAATGCTGAAATGTTACTTAGTTTTTACCTTTAGAAAATTTACTCTATTTTGCTTTTTATTTTTTATAGGTCAAATTGTGTCTATATTTGAAATTTTACAAAAAGATTTGGCCAAAAGCTATGAATTTGGATTTTATAATAAAGCTTTATTATAAAATAAACAAAGTATTCAATTTTTAAAAGAATTTTAAAATGGAATGTCAGGCATAATCTCAAAGAAGTACATGCACTTCAGTTAAACCCAGCACAAGTATAACATATTTGTAACATAATTTTTAAGAAACGTGCATGTGAAAACTTCCTGAAACTCACTTATATTCCCACTAATACAATGCAGGCAGCTAGCTTTTACAACTCTTAAGCAGTTTTAAAAAGCAAAAAAAATAAGGTTTGATACTAGACCTGTGATTTCACAGTTATGATGAGGAAATTCTTCTACCAGTTTAGGTCAGCACTTTTTCTTCAACTTATAAGTCTTGAGAGATTTACTGAAAATACTAAAAAATTAAATTGCCCAAGATCATAAAAACAATACGTATTAAGAAGCAGGTTTTGAACTCAGGAGTTTCTGCCTTTAAGGTTAGCTTTCTACTATGCTACTCTACTTTTTGACAAAAAAAAATAGAGCATCTTTAAACACATTAGGTAACAGTCTAATAAAATATTAGCTTACCTTAGCATTAATGCTTCATGAATTCTACGATACATATAACACTCTACATATAACCAAGGAGATTGAAACCAGCTTATTTTTTTATTACTTTCATTTAAAAGAGTATGATGATGTTCCAGATAGTCATTCCATATATCAGCATCAAGACAGTTATCAGTCAAAGGCAGAAATGGCTTATCAGTTTGTAGTTCATTTCGTAACTTAGAAAGAAGAGAGATAGCTTTCTTTTCTGCTTCAGTGCCTACCTGGAAAAGAAAATAAAAAATACCTTTCACAAATTGTATTCATCATAAATCATATTTTTAGGCATCTGAAATTTTTTAAAAAATTGCTTTTAAAGTCTTGGATATTACAGCTGCCAAAAGCTGTTTAGAATGAATCATGTTCTGATCTAGAATTCCAAAATTCCAAATCACTTCCAATACATACAAGTCTCATATGCATATACTCCAAAAAACCCAATATAAGATGGTAGTGACCAATAGTAAATTGTGTTTGGGATGAAATCCGGCCTTCCTGCTCTACTTCAAAATACTGATGTATGTGACAAATAATATAATGATAAAAGGAAATAAATCACTAGAAGATTAACAGAAAGATTGTGAAATACCAGAAAAGAGAATGAAATCCAATGAATATTGTGATAAAAAGAAAGAAGAAATCACTGAAAGGGAAAAAACCCTACTTTATGAGCAACTATATCCCTAGAAGCAAGAATGAAATATGCTAGAAACTTTCAGAGACATTTGGAATCACAATAATAATTTACACACACATATACAAAATACCTTAAAAGTCTACCAAGCATTTTACATAAATTATCTCATTTGGCTTCAAAACAACTTGACGAAGTAGGAAACCCGGATATTATCTACAAACTACAGATGAGGAAAATATAGTCATTAAGAGACTTGTTTTGGAGAAGATTTGTAGCTAGGTATTCCTGACACCAAGATCAATGTTGTTCACTATGCGACGTCTCCAAAGGATATAAAAAAAGATCTGGTAGGTCTTTTCAAGAATGTGAAAATAAAAATTGATAATGTTGAAAAAACAGTAAAAGCTGTCTAAGAAGTAGTTGATTCCCTGAGTAGCAGAGTGGTTCAAAGAGAATCAAAAAAACAAAGAGATAAAAAAAAAAGTTTTAATGGTAAATTTTAATGGTAAAACTGGGAAAAGACCTTTATAAATTTTATACTTTATAAACTAAAGATTTGGCCAAGTGGAAGCTAATGACTCCATGAGATATTAAGAAACAATAACACTTAAGTCTAAAGAATGAAAAAAATAGAAGAAAATGTGAAATGTCTCATTATAAAAACAACTGACTTGCAAAACAGATCCAGGAGAGATAATTAAGAATTACTGGACTATCTAAAAGTCATGATCAAAAAAGGGGCCTAGATATCTTATTTCAAGAAATTATTAAAAAAAAAAAAAAAGGGGGGGGGCAGCTAGGTGGCGCAGTGGATAGAGCACCAGCCCTGAAGTCAGGAGGACCTGAGTTCAAATCTGGTCTCAGACACGTAACAGCTGTGTGACCCTGGGCAAGTCACTTCACCCCAATTGCCTCAGCAAAAAAGAAAAAAAAAAAAAAAAAACCCTACTCTGATATCTCAGAACCAGAGGCTAAAATAGAAAGAATCCACAGACCACCTCCTGAAAGAGCTCTTAAGATGAAAATTTCTAGGAATATTATAGCCAAATTCCAGAGCTCCCAAGGCAAGGACAAAATAGTTCAAAAAAGCTAGAAGAGTAGGTCAGCTATTGTGGAACCACAATCAAGATTAAAACCAAGATTTGGTAGCTTTATAGAGGCTTGCAAGAAGAAAATCCCAGAAGGCAAAATAGCAAGGATTACAACCAATAATCATCTACCTGGAAAACCTGAATATAATCCTTCAAAGGAAAAATTAACATTGTAATGAAATAAAGTATTCCTGAAGAATTTCAAGCATTCCTGATGAAAAGACTAAAGCTGAATAGAAAATTTGGCTTTCAAATACAAGGCTTGAGAGAAGCATAAAAAAGTTAAGGGGAAATAAGTGATTCAGAAAAGGTTAAATTGTTTACATTCCTAAATACTCACCGCATAAGAAGACAGGTACAAATACCTAACTTTATCAATATTAGGGCAGCTGGAAAGAATATACAAAGAGAGAATGGGTATGGATTGACTATGATAGGATGATATCTAAAAAAAAATTTAAATTAAAGGGTAAAAGGGATGAAAAAGGGGCAAATTATTTTACATAAAAAAGCTTTTACGGTGGAGAGAACTCTTACTCAATCATAAGTGGCTCAAAGAGGGAATAATACACATTCAGTTGAGTATAGAAATCTATAAGGAAGTAGGAGGGAAAAGAGAAGTTGGGGAATGACAGAAGGGAGAACAGACTGGGGGAGGCAGTGATCAGAAGCAAAAACACTTTTGAAGAAGAACAGGATGAAAGGAAAGACAGAAGGATAAATGTTGGAAAATAGAACAGAGGGAAAAACAAAGCAATCACAGCTGTGGAAAAAAATTTACAGGAAGTTTCCCTGATAAAAGGCCTCATTTCTCAAATATTCAAAGAACTGAGTCAAATTTTCAGAATATAAGTCATTCCCCAATAGATAAATAAATGGTCAAAGAATATGAAAAGGCAGTTTTTAGACAAAAAAAAAATCAAAGCTATCTATAATCATGAAAAAATTCTCTAAATCACTATTCATCAGAGAAATGCAAATTAAAACAACTGTGAAATATCACCTCACATTGATCAGATTGAATAATATGAAGAAAAAAAAGGAAAAGGATAAATGTTGGAGGGGATGTGGGAAAATTAAGATACTAATGCACTATTGGTGATCTGATCTAACCAATCTGGAGAGTAATTGGGACCTATGTGCAAAGAACTATAAAACTGTGCATATCCTTTAATACCACCTACTAAGTCAATATTACAAAAAGATTTAAAAAAAAAAAAAGAATAGGACATGTTTACAAAAATATTTATAGTAGCTTTTTGTGATGGCAAAGAATAAGAATTTGAAGGGATCTCCATAAATTGAGGCTGAATGAACTGCAGTTATGAATGTAATGAAATACTATTATACTATAAAAAATGATAAAAAGGCTGCTTTTAGAAAAATCTGGGAAGACTTACATGAACTACTATAAAATGAAGTGAGAAGAACCAAGAAAACACGCACACAACAAAATTGCATAATGATCAACCAAATGAAGTCATCAAAGAATTAGTCATGACCAAAACAACTAAATAGTAATTCTTAGAAGAAATGAAGCAAGAGTTTAAAATTTATGTAATGAATGGAATGAGACTATTAGAAGAAATGGAAAAGGAATTATAGCTTTAGAGAAAAAGTTCAGAAAGAAACTTAACAGGTTAGCATAAGGATTAAAAGATCTTACCCAAGTAAAAGTATCCTTGAAAATTATAATGGATCAAACATAAATTAACATCTTCATGAGACACAATTCTTCTTTAAAAATTGAAAATGTTTAAAAGATTGAAAAAATAAAAGAAAATGTAAGTTATTTCCTAAAAAACAATTCACTTGGAAAATATTAGAGAATTAAGAACCCCTGGATGACCTGAAACACATGACCAAAAAAGAGTCAGGATATAGTATTTCAAGAAATCATAAAAGGAAACCACCCAAAATTATTAGAATAAAGCAAAGTAAAAATAGAAAAAAATTCACCAATTACCTCTGAAATCTTCAAATGAACTGAAAGCTTAAAAGACCAAAAAATAAAAAATAAATACTATAAGCATACAGAAACAAACGAGTGTAAGTACCAAGTAATGGTCAGGATTATTCATATTGTGGCTTTCTTCCTTTGAAAACTGTTATACCTAATATTTTGATCACTTATCACGCTTAGGGAAAGAGTAATGACTTTAGCAAGCAATATGTATGATGGATTGAAGTGGAGGGAGACTCGAAGCAGGAAAACCAATGAGGAGGTTGTTGAAATATTTTAGGTGAGAGATGATTAGAATCTGAACTAAAGTGACAGCTGCGTAAGTGCAAAGAAAGGATAAGATATGACAGTTATTGCTTACAGGGAAAATAACAAAATTTGGAAATTAAATGAGCATGTGGATAAGGGGAGTGGAATTTAGGAAAATTCTACGTTAACATGTCAAACACTAGAAAAATGGTAGTATGTTCAACAGAAATAAGGAAGTTTGGAAGAGGCCAGGTTTTCAAGGGAAAAATTAATTCAGTTTTAGATATGTTGGGTTTAAGAGGTCTCTGAGACATCTGGTATGAAATGACAATTAGGGATCTAAAACTACAGCCTGAGAAGAGATAGGAGCTGGATTTTTTAATTTAGGAGTCATCCACATGGAGATGAAAATTAAGTTCATGGAAGATGACAAGGTTACCAAAAATACTAAGGAAAGAGAGATGAGAACCCAGGGCAGAATCATGGGAAATAGTCATATTATATTTATCATATCATATCATATATTATATTATATTATATTATGTTATATTATATTATATATTGCCAAGGTAATATATAACAACTTATCACATAAAACATGTAGTTCCTATATGGAAAATATGTTCAGAGTTCCATATTGGGATTTTCAATGAATATATTAGAAGGGGTAGGAAAATGATCCCCTAAACATCTACTAGCTAGATGATCCTGGAGACAGTTTCTTCATCTGAAAAAGTGGAATGTTGAACTAGAGACCTCTAAGGTCCTTCCAGTTCTAACTCAATGTATCTTTAGCATATTTAATGAATCATGAAAGCAGTTGGAGCCTGAGAAGAGAGATGCTGGGAAATGAGAGAATATTAAAAAGGAGGTAGATGGATGTTCCCACCACCCAGAACTCAGGTCAATATTAAGAGTTATTATCCAATTAAATTACGGGGCAAATAGGTTTTTGTGGTAGTCTTAGAAACTAACCATCACTTGTAAGATATTCATAAACAGATCAGTACAATTAAATCCAACTCTTACTAAAATAGAAAACTGAAGTCAAAAGCCTTAATTAGTAACATTTACCAGATTCCTATTTAATGACTAATCGAAAGATAATTATTAAACATACAACCCTTACCTCTCCATGCTTCTCAAAGAACTCACTTTTATGTCGATGCAATGCATCGATAGCCTTAGTTAGGATCGGTGGTGTTTGGTCTTTAATTCTAAGATATGGTAAAGATCTAAAAAAGAGAGAGGTGATAATACTAGTATGTTATTTAATGATAATAAAATATTAACAATAATAGATTTGGCATCCCTTCACTTACAAA
Organism: Myrmecobius fasciatus; assembly: GCA_023553655.1. NCBI lineage: Eukaryota > Metazoa > Chordata > Mammalia > Dasyuromorphia > Myrmecobiidae > Myrmecobius > Myrmecobius fasciatus. The sequence goes on along the minus strand of JAJPUD010001304.1, from coordinate 233,381 downwards.
ATACATCTTTTCACAATTACTTTTCACATATTTGCTATGACATTAGCATGTCAATGTATACTATTTTGAGATTCAGTGATGAAATGTAAGACCTATACTGGAATGCTATTCAATTTATTCTAACAAACATTTATCAAATGTCCCTGCTTTGAGGGTTTAGAATCTAAAAAGATGATAATATTTTATCTAATTGTGTAAGTGTATAGGAGAAATCAATTTCAAATAAACTGCTGGAGTACTTCCACTTCCTTTATGGGTAATGTGTATACTTCCCAAACTTAATCCTTATCACTTAAAAGATACTGACCTAAAAACAAATTCATTCTCTTATGTATTGATTCCCAGTACTTTCACTGCTATTCAATTAACCTTAATGTTCTACCCTCAAAAAACAACACTTCCCTATTTTCCCTGCTTTTCCTTTAGGTCCTTTGGCTCACCCATTCCATTATAAAATTTCCCTTTATGCTTACTTTCTTCCTTGTCATTCCTTCCATTTCCTAGTATCTGCTGAAGCTTGGTGTTCTTCTCTACTACTAGTTGCTCCAACTTCTTTTTCTCCATCCCTAACTTCAATTACTCCTCCCTGAAAAATTTATAAGCCCTTGTTCATTGACCATCACTCAAGATACTCTACAATTCCAACAATCTATGAAATTCTCTTTAGCAGAAATTTATTCTAGCTATACTATTCTCCCTAATCTGCTATTCATTTACCCACCTTGGAGACCTTCTTCCCTTTCAATAAAAGGCTAGAACTTGACTTACAATCCTTTATGTTGTTCCTTTCATATTTTTTTTCAAGAACTCATTTAAATGGTTCAAGACTGCTTTAATTGTATACATCTTATTATTTTTTCATGCTCTTCTTTACTAATTCTAAACTTAGTCTGGTAAGTCAAAAACATGACTGTACAGAAAACTTACTCAGAAATAATTTCCACATCTATTATCTTTCTGTTAATACATATAATCTACTCCATTCTTTATAGTGTTATTTGCTGACCACCATTTCCAGCGCTACCACTTCTTTTCTCAGTTATAAGAGGCAGCTAAATGGTGAAGTAAAGAGAGTACCAGGCCTGAAATCAGGAGGACCCAAGTTGAAATGTGGCCTCCTAACATTTACTAGCTGTGTGACCTTGGGCAAGTCATTTAATCCCAAATGCCTCACCAAAAAAAATAAAAAACAAAAAATAAAGTCACAATACTGAAGCATGAGTCAGCCGAGTAATTTACAAATATTTGGCCTTTTCCATTTCTTCTTGCAGAACCATACTTTCCCATGTATTTTTCACCAAATTCAACTTTCCTCCCTTTGCATTAATTTAATTCATTTGTATGTGTTATTTCAATTAATCAACAAGTATTTACTAAAGACAAAACATTGCAAAATGGTGGGGATATAGAGAAAATGAAAATTACTATTCTCAAAGGGATTACATGACAATAATAGGAAACAAAAGAGGCCAATCAAGCAAGACTTCATTAAAGAGGTATTGCTTGAGCTGATTCTTGAAGGAAAACTGTTTTCTAAGACTAAAATATATTGCACACATGTGGAAAAGCCAACACAAAACATGAGAGGCCAGTTTGGCTAAAAGAAACATGGACATATACATAGCTGTAAAAGTTAGGTTGGGGCTAAGTTGTATTGAGTGTTAAGTATCAAACATGCAAGTTTATATTTGAGTTTAAGAAGAGTATATATGCTTTTTTCTGCTGATAAAATGAAAGTTATGGGCAGAGAATGTTTCATTTTTGTCTTAGTAACCATGATGCATCTCCAAATTTTGAGATATAATAGGCCATTAATAAATGATTGTTGACTGAAATAAATTTTCAATAAAAAGTAACTGATAGAACAAAGGGGAAAAACTAAAAAAAAAAAAAACCTAAAAAATAATCTGGGGCAGAAAGTAGGGGCAACAAACCACTTTTTCCTCGACTAAAATATCAAGTCTAATATTATTTAGAATCAATTGACTTTTTTTAAATTTGTCTATGTATTTTTTAGGTATATATACATATATACATATTTTTAAATTAATGTGTCCACAAATACTACTAGTTAAGGAAAATTCTGATTCTTTAATGATCTGAATGCCTTATAAGCCCATATGTATAGTAAAAACTACATACAAGACACAGTGAGGTATAGCAAAAAAAAAAAAAAAAAAGTTGAAATATAGTCAAAAAAACCTGGGTTCAAATCTAGGATCTGAGTTACTAGCTTGTAACTAATAACTGCCCCCCCAGTCTATATAAAAATGGAATAATTACATACACTACTTTCACAGGATTTTACTCAAGAAAAGGCTTTGTCAACCTCTTAAAGAGTTACAAACGTGGATCATCATTCTTAAATATTAAGAAATGTTCATTAGTTCTATTATTTAGACTTAGATCACAGACTTACGGTTTTTGAGAGGATGGAATAGTTTCAAGTATTAAGACATCAGTCTGATGAAATTTTTGATGGTAAAATATCTTAAGAGAAAGTTCTCTGAGATTTGATTATGACTACTGCTTACTATAACAGTATAGTTTCTCTAAAGGAGTCAAATTTTAAAATAAGGGCCTTTCTTCAAGAACATCTATTTATGCTTGACTCTAGGGCCATGTTGGAGAACAGGGAATAGTGAAGTACAATGAAGAGAACACTAGTTGTGGATTTTGAAGACCCAGCCCCTTATCCTTGATATCTTTTCACTTATGAAACTAGAAAAGGAAAACAAGACATGAACTATCTGTAAGATCTTGGTCATGTCACCAAACCTCTCTGTGACTCACTTTTTCCATCTGTAAAATAAGTATTTCAAACAAATATTAATAATGGCTTCCCTGACAAGATGCTGAGAGCCCCTTTTAGCTGTAAACTACAATAATATTTCCTAAGGCTGTTGTGGATAAAATTAGGGAAACTAAAGTACTATGTAAATGACTGTCATTTCAAAAATAAATTTCAGATAATTTTGGCCATTAAATTTAAATAAATACTTATTGAATTTTCTTTACCATTTCACAGTTCTGAAAAAAAAATTTTTTTAAGATAGGCATTATGAAAACAATACATATGATTGATCTAACTTTTCTTTTTTTTTTTTTTTTTTTTTTTTTTGCTTTTTTTGCTGAGGCAATTGGGGTTAAGTGACTTGCCCAGGGTCACACAGCTAGGGAATGTTAAGTGTCTGAGACCAGATTTGAACTCAGGTCCTCCTGACTTCAGGGCTGGTGCTCTAACAACTGCACCACCTAGCTGCCCCATGATTGATCTAACTTTTCAAGAGAAAATAGGATCCAAGTATATATTTTAAATCTTTTTGCAAAGCTTAAGACATTATATAAACATTCACCATTATTATTTGTACAGATACATATAATTGTGTAGCCACAAGGTGAACTATAAATTATTTAACCTCATTTTCAAATTGAGGTCCAAAAAGGTTTTCAGATATTCACTAACTGAAAACTATGGAGATAGAAGAGACAAAAGACCCATCCGTGTCCTCAAACTCACAATCTAAGGAGAAAGAAAACAAGGAAACATATACAAACAAAATATATGGAGGGTAAATAGAAATAATTAAAAGAGAGAAGGCACTAAAATTGAGGAGCTGAGAAATTTCTTGTAGAAGACGGGATCTTACTTGGGAATCCAGGAAAAACAATAGGCAGAATGAGGCGGGAGAGCTTTCCAGGAAAGGGACAATCAGAGAAAAGGGAATGAATGTCTGGGAGAAAGATGTTTTGTAGTCAGACTGAAAACTAGGGAGGTAGTTTAAGAAGGGTTTTCAAGGCCAATTCCAAAGGCATCCCGACCCACTCAATAGAGTGTGGGGCGATTGGGGATGGCATGGTGGATCTGTAATTTAAGAAAATCACTTCAGTGGCTTTCTGGAAAATGGACTGGGGTAGGGAAGAGACTTGAGGCAAGCATACCCATCAGCAGGCATAGTAATAATACAAGCTTGGGTTGATTAGGTAGTTACTTGTCCTAGATCACACAGCTCTATGGGTAATAGAGGTAGAACTAGAATTCAGCTCTTAATTTCTCTCTAATTTTCTTCCCCCTACTTTGACTAAGGGGAATAACTTTAGAAGTGGTCTCCTACAATAATAGAAGAGTTCCAAAACACCATAACATAACAAATCTACGAGGAAGAAGGGGAGAAAAATAAAATTTTACCCCCCCCAAAAAAAGGCACTTCAATTTAAGGTCCCGAAAGGCTGTGATTTACTCAGTCACATAAGAAGTGACAGTGGTGTGTCCGAGTCAAATTTTGTTAAATCTTCAGGGCAAACTCATTGGCAAAAGATACAAATCAGAGTTTAGATTACTGTTTTGTTTCTTATCCAGACTTAAGGAAATAATATTAGCAATGCAAACTAAAGTGAAAAAAACCTATCCTGGGTCTTTTTTCTTTCTTTGAGCTGGTTGTTAAACATTTATCAGCACACTCCCTGGGTGACAAACATAGCACTAGATCGTAGGTCTCCAGGATTTTAGCTTGTATTTACAGCTGTGAAAAGTCCACCTAGAGTGAATAACTTCTGATAAGCAGCCTCTTAAAAAGGATAAAATAGAGTTCTCAAGCAATCTGCACAGTGGCATAATAGCATATTGAGTGGGTTCTTAGATTAGGCTAAGAAACGATGTGAAAGAAAATGACAACTTTTTTTTTAAAGTTTTTTTTTAAAAAAATGTTTCTTAATTCACGCTTAATCAGTACGTTACCATTTAGTTATTTCATGGCCGATAAAAAAAAAAAAATTACTTGAGAACAGAGGAGGGAAGGTGAAGGCAAGGCTAAGCAACAGTAAATTCTAGTCAAGCTTATTAAGCATCTTCCCTGGGAGGAGACAACTCCCAGTCTCACTCCCGAAGGAGCAGCCAATCCAAGATCCCACACGCCGCGGACCCTGGGGCCTAGAAGAGGATGCCCCCTTCCCTTTTCTTCCCTTTTCTTCCCTTTCCCAGAACAGAGAGGCCTCGGCACCTCAGGAACGCCCGAACCGCTTCTTGGGCGCACTGCACACTTCGCACCGCCTTCGCTCAGTTACTACCCGGCTTTGCTTCGGGTCCAAGGGCCCTACCCTATTTGGTGTGGTAGAGCGAGAGGGGATGGGGGGATCAAAAACAGAGAGGAAAGCTGAACAAACCCTTCTTCTTTGGGTGTCATTCGAGGTGGAAGCACGTCCATCACAATTGCTAGAGGACCGGCCCCAGCTTCTTCCACTTCTTCCATAGCCAGAGGAAGTAAGGTAAACACTAAGGAGAATAGAAGGATTAACTAGGAAATATGTCACCACAACTGTGCCATCAAACTCCGCCTCCTCCCCGCCCCACGTATGTAGAGCACGCTTTGTTTTGAATAAAGAAACTTTATTCAACCTCGCTTTATAGAAAAGTCAGACCCCCTGCAAGGCGCAGGCTCCGAGTCTGGCCATCTGAGGGCAGGGGAAGTGAAGGGGATAAGGGGAAAAGCTGTCACGTGAGCAGAACCCTAGGTAAGGGAGTGCGCGCATGCGCGGTTATAAAGCCGGCGGAGCTAAATCGGGAGATGATCGGGTCTTTAGAAGAGAGGTTAGGAAATTCCCGGGGAGCCCTAGCTTTGCCTAGGAGGGAAGTTTCTAGCTGCCGGCGAAGCCGTTTTTCTCTGCATCCGTGGACGTCTGTAACATCAGAGTTCCCGCCCTTCTGGCTGGGAGGAGTCTTTTCTCCTAGACCGCAGGCTCCCCGCCTCCTGGGTTACTTAGACTTCCCTTCCTCTGCTGACCACCCCCACCCCCTCCCGCGATTTAGTCCCTTAAGCCCCCGGGGCTAAAAAGATAAATAAAACCCCTTCTCCAGCCCGCGAAATTGGATGATCTGCTGAGGAGCTAAAAGTCCGGGGTTTGGGGGAAAACCTGAAGGTCATCTCTTCCAAACCCACCTTCATCTTCACCGAACTGAGGTTTTGAGACGTTAAGTGACTTGCCCAGGGTCATCCAGAGGAAGAGCTGGGGCTCAAACTCGCGCCGTAGGAACGTCCCCTTCAGTCCTGACCCTGATCACCTTCGTGATCTTTTAGGTGGGTTTGGATCTCTTTGTCAGAGATATTGAAGTGGTTTGCTGTTTTCCTTCTCCAGCTCATCTTACAGATGAGGAAGCTGAGACAGGCGGGCACACAACTAGGAAGTGTCTGAAGAAGCCAGATTTAAATCAGAAAGAGTCTTCCTATTATCGGACCGAAACATTGCCACCTAGCTGTCCTTCACCGTTGAACAGGAGTATCTTGTTTGTTAACCGTTCTGTTAGGTATGGAAGTGGGTAAAGCCTTGGACCCAAAGTTTAAAGTTAGTTCTCTGACACTTATTAAAGGATCCCGAGCAAGTCATTACTCTCTGCTTCATTTACTCCTCTGTAAAAAGAGATTAATAATAGCACCTATCTCTGAAGGTTCTAAGTAAGGATCAAACTTACGCTATAGCTATTATGGCATAGACCGGGAAGCCTTCAGACTCCTCAGAACAATTGTTTTTCAATTCATAATTGGAGGAATTGCTCAGCCCCATTTAAATGTTAGTAAAAGTAGATTTTTTTTAAACCAAGATTCACCAGCCTCGTGAAATCCATCCATGGCTCCACCAACTGTTAAGGACTTCTTCCTTAGAGGCCACCTAGCCTGACCCCCTCATTTACAGACAAGGAATCCTGAGACCCAAAGAATGGTGCTGGGTGCTAGACCAAAATGATACAAGTTAAACAAGTAGCAGGATTTGAATATAACGGCCCTTACTCCAGTTTTATGAAAAAATAGAAATAATACAATAAGTATAATAAAAAGACACATAATACAATGAGTTCAAGTAATATCACCTTAAAAAATAAATATATTTTATATTTATATACAATATATAAATGATATATATTATATATAACAATAATAAAAATATTATATAATAATATGTAATATTATTATAAAAATTTATAATTTCCTATGTAAAAGCAGCAGCCTAGTGCTCTAGTTGCTTTCAGCTTATGAAGCCCATATTTCTAATTAAAAAATTAAAAATCATGAAAACCAGACATCCAACAAAAGAGCTTTAATTAAATTTATTTTAACAAACATTATTCTGGAATCTCGCTCTTAGCAAGTACACTAAATTTTCAGCTCTTCAAACATTCAGTTTATGTGAAAGGGCCTAAAGGAAGAAAAAAAAAATCAAGTTCCTGCCTTCAAAGAATTTGTTTCTACTGATGAATATATTATAATTTAGGCACAGATAAGTAAATTCCAGATTGGGGGAGAGGAGCCCTATAGGGTATAGGAGGCAATGAGGGGAAACTGGAATCAGAAGTATTGTTGAAGGTGACACAAGAGCTAAAATTGAAAGAAGCCAAGGCCTTACAAAGTAAAGAAAGGAGTCACTCCCAGCAAAGGTGGGACAGCCTTAGCAAATGCACAGAATGTTGAATCTAGGGAACATGTTCCCTAAGCTGTGTGCCTAAATGAAGGACAAAACCATCTTCAGAAGCCATCTTCTGCCCATCTTCAGAAGAGTGAATCATATCAGTCTAAAAAGGCAAGCCAAAAAAGGAATTGTAGAAAACAGGCCAGTTGCCTCAGCAGAATATCTGAGCAAGTTAATAGCTGCTTGGATAATATGGTAGACTTCCTAGAAGAGAATGGTTGTGACATATATCTTGAGGACTGTATGTGGAAAACTAAGTCCTAGTGGCAAATTTTTAGTCTTGCCATCTGTCAAATAAGCCATAATATAGGGATTTTTCAAATTATTTTTAAGTTTTTATATTATGGAAAGATTAACAAAGAAGCCAGAAGATTGTATGTGAACAGCTAAAAGAAAATAGAATAAATAATGTAATAAAGAAGCAAGAGTAAAAATTTTGCCTAAAATAATAAATACAAATACAAATAAGCTTACATAATTATACATTCCAAATATAAAAATTGGGATATAGAATTTTCTAATTTTTTAGTTATTTGAATTTCTTAAATATATCAATGTGAAAATTTGCTAACCTAAAAATGCAAATTTACTGGTCTAAAAAGTTCTTAATTTGGTTTTCATATTAGAAGCTATAAGAATTGACCTAGCTGTCACTATCTGACCTGGCTATTGGCAAAGCAAATTTAAAATTGTATTAAGACCTATTTTAGAAGAAATTTTAATGGAAAGGGGGATCTCTGTAAGTGACTTGAACCAGAGGAAAAAAAATCTACTATAAGCTTCTCTGAAGACTAACCAATTCCAGTTTGCCTAAGAAGAGAGGTCTCCAAAAAAGGAGAGGACATCAAGAGATGTTTCAGATAGCTGTAAAGATGAGACATTTGAGCATTAAGATATGATGAACTGATGAAATGGACAGTGGGAATGGGTTACTAACATGGGGGTGGTGCCATCATCCTCTGCAAAACCTGCCTGCTAAACAAGATTGCCCTTAGTGGCTCTTCTCAATGCATCAGTCAGTCTTTCTCTCCCTTCATTATTTCTCATTATAAGCCCCATAGTAAAAACCTTTGATGAAGTGTTTTTCATATCACTTAGTGATTTATTGAAGAAAATGCATCTCTCAAAAGCAGAGCAGGGAAAGAATGAGAGAAAATATTATTTTGCATTTATATAACTGGGCAATTCTCAAATTAGTATCAAAACTTTTTTTCCCCTCATTTAGGGCCCTGCTTTTGTAGAAGGTCAGTCAGTTTCTGAAAGATGGTGAGATTATCCCTAACTCTTGGGGAACATGATGCTTAATCTTGGACCAGCGCCAATCAAATAAGTTACAGGAGTGTGGAAACAGAACCCACCCTAGGCAACTTCTTACCCCCAAGGAGAACAGCCCTGACTGTAATTTTCCATTAGAATTTAGGACAACCCAGCTCATGAAAAAAACAAAAACAAAAAAACAACCAGAGAAATTTGAGTAGAAATGGATTCATTTATCCAGATTCCTAGGGGTGGCTGAGTCTCATTATCAAGCCATGATCTCAGCAGGGGGAGCTGAAGACTAGTCCATTTCCTCATTAAATGTTGACAAGTTAGGATTGATTTCTTCTATCAGAAGCCTTCCCTTTCATATTGAAAGGTCCTTGAGTACTGAGAGAAACCACTGATCACCAATTTACCAATTTTAACTAACCTGACTAATAAATTGATTATTAATTTCCAGAAACTCTGTCTCTCAAGTTTTTCATTCATTTCATATAGTTGTAGGTATGGCCACATATGCATAACTTTGCATAACATCATATATTTTCCATTTTCAGAACATCTAAGGGCATTAAAACTCAACTAGCTTTCAACCAGTTACTAGAGAGAGAAGTTATAAGAAGCAGCAGATGAGTATATAGTAGAAATATGCTCCTTGTTCCAGAGTACAATTATTGCTTCCACATCACAAGTTTCCTCATCATAGTTTCAATATATCACAGGTTGGCGTAAGAAATTTTATGGAAGTCACAGATGACATACAAAAGCTAGCAGATGACACAGAAAAAGTTTAGAAACTCAGAAATGTATAAAATACATGTTTAATATTATATGTCAACTCTTTTAGCTTTTAGTGCCATATTAATTCAGACTTCTTCTCTGGTACAGAGAGAGCCAAAAACTTTTATGCAGATTTTCCAAATCAGGAGAGCACTGTACCCATGACCCCCATGATATAGAAAGAAAAACTATATATGATTCTGAAGGATCACTCTGGCCTGATCTGGCTTATCAACATGCCTATAAAACTGACAAATTGATTTTACTGGTTCTCCTTCCCCACAGCAGGACAGGATTCCAGTTAATATTCAGGATATAAGCTTGTAATGCCAGTTAAGTCTCTTACTGAACCAATTAAGAATACATCCTTTAAGAATACACCCTTCTTCAATATGATAGCTAGATGTTTCATTTGATAGAATTCTGGACTGATACAAGAAGAGCTAGCCTGATATACTTACTGTGTGTCGTTAGGCAAAGCACTTAACCTCTGTTTCTTTCAGCTGTAAATTTCTTCAGCTGTAAAATGAGGATAAATAATAGCAAAGTAGTAAATGAGATAATGTCTATAAAGCACTTAGCACACTGGCATGTAGTAGGCATCATATACTCATTCTTTCTTTCCCTGTGGGCTCCCTTCTGACATTGCCTCTGCTCAGGATACCCATTTTACTCTGAACTGTGAGAGGATTAAGCCTTCATATTTGCTGTATTTCTCATCTTCTATACCATCTCCACTCAGCTAGGATCATGCATGAAACACTTAAATTACTTCTATAACAACAGCATTTCATCACACTGTGCTACTTTGCAGGGGCAGCTAGGTGGCTCAGTGGATAGAGCACCAGACCTGAAGTCAGGAGGACCTGAGTTCAAATCGGGTCTCAGACACTTAACATTCCCTAGCTGTGTGACCCTGGGCAAGTCACTTAACCCCAATTGCCTCAGCAAAAAAAAGCAAAGAAAAAAAAAAAAAGAAAGGGAGAAGGCTCTTTAATTCTAGCAGTTTCTTGGTTCTAGTTTTCAGGAGATCTTACCTAATAAGACCCCTGTTGCCTATGATTCTACTTGACTTTTTTTATTCATTCATTGATTTATTTATCATAGCTTTTTATTTTTCAAAATACATTCAGAGATAGTTTTCAACATTCACCCTTGCAAAACTTTGTATTCCAAATTTTTCTCCCTTCCTCCCCTCCCCTAGACAGCAAATAATCAAATATAGATTAATTATCTGGAATTCTTTTAAATATATTTTCACTTTTATCATGCATAAGAACAATCAGATCAAAGTGGGGAAAATGAGAAAGAAAAACAAGCAAGCAAACAACAAAAAGGGTGAAAGATACCATGTTGTGATGCACATTCAGTACTTGTCTCTTTCTGGCTCTTCCCTATAATATCTCCTATTTTGACTAATGGATCAGAGAACCCTGAAATACAAATATAGCAGTATAAGATGACTCCTGATATCACCTTAGATCCTAAGAGAAGTTGCATGTAAGAGGCTGTGAACTCATAACTATTTTCATTCAGATGATCCAGACCTACTAGAGGGATCAGAGACAGCATGAGAAAAATGTTCTGTGGACCAGGACGTTTCTGATCATCACAAGGGTTTTTTGGAAGACATCATTCTCCCACAGTTGTGAGAAGACTTTTATACTTTGGTTTTGTGCTGCTCCAGTGCTTGAGTAGTTTTAAGACTATTTTAGTGGTGGAAATTCACCGAAGACATTTTAAAAATCCCCACCAGAAGGAAGGACAAGATAAGAAATAGTATCTGTTTGGTATTGTGGAATGGGAATCATCTCTTCTTGGGCTGTTCCTTTGGTCCATTGAGGCCATTTTCCTTCTCACCCTCTGTAATGTGAATCCCAGTCCATAAAAAGTTGAAGCTAGGTGCTTCACCTTTCTCTCTAGCTGCCCTTTAGGCAAAAGCTTTCCAAGAATTATTTGCAGTTTTGATTGTTTAAGAAAGGTCAAGTAATATCCTCTTTTCCTTGCGTCTTTTTTATTTGCTACTTTTGATATGTAATTTTAAAAAGCTAGATTTATATGCATACCCTTTGACCCAGCAATTTTTCTCTCTCAAAGAGATCTTAAAGGAAGGAAAGAGACATACATGTGCAAGAATGTTTGTGGCAGCCCTTTTTGTAGTGGCAAGGAACTGGAAACTGAGTGGATGCCCATCAATTGGATAATAGCTAAATAAATTATGGCATATGAATGTTATGGAATATTATTGTTCTATAAGAAACGACCAGCAGGACGATTTCAGAGAGGCCTGGAGAGACTTGCATGAACTGATGCTGAGTGAAATCAGCAGAACCAGGAGATCATTGTACATGGCAACAAGACTATACAATGATCAATTCTGATGGACATGGTTCTCTTCAACAATGATGTAATTCAAACCAGTTCCTATTGTTCAGCGATGAAGATAGTCATATACATTCAGAGAGAGGCCTGAGGGAACTGAGTGTGAACCACAACACAGCATTTTAACACTTTCTGTGAGTATTTGCTTGCATTTTGTTTTCCTTCTTGGTTTTTTTTTTCTTTCTAGATCTGATTTTTCTTGTGCAGTAAGATAACTGTATAGATATGTATACATAAATTGGATTTGTCATATAATTTAACATATTTAACATATATTAGACTACCTGTCATCTAAGGGTGGGGATGGGGGGAAGGAGAGGAAAAGTTTGGAACAAAAAAATTTTTGCAATGGTCAATGTAGAAAAATCACTCATATGTTCTGTTAATAAAAAGCTTTAATTAATTTTTTTAAATCTAGGTTTAAAATTTAATCATGTTTTATGTTCAAAAATTGTTTGTTGTAGTATTTTGAAGCTGGAATCTAATTGAAGTTTGGCATACAATTGTAAATGAAAATAGAACATAAGCTTATTGAAGGCAGGAACTGTTTTATTTTTGTCCATGTGTCTTCAGTTCCTGGTATATAATTGGTTTTGATTTAATAAATGTTGCTTCCTTGTTTGAACACATAATAAATTTGAACTCATAGGTGTAACTTTTGGATTCTACTTGAGTGCTCTGTTCTGCCTTCAGAATTTTACACATCTTTGAAAAAGAACATTTCCATTGGAGCTTGTTACACTGTATATATCTTGTATGTCACAAGGTAAGTTGTCTCCCAAATTATAATATGAATTTCTTGAGTGTAGAGAGAGTGGTTTTGCTTTTCTTATCAATAAGTGCTTGTTGACTGTTTAAATTCTGAAATTTTGTTTTATTTAGTTTTGAGTGCTGTTATTCAAATTAAACTACTCCAAGATCTGGCCAAATTTCCTTGCATTTTAGCAAAAATATTTTAGTGCCAAAGTCTCCCTAGAATTCTTCATCCAGCATTAAAACCACTAAAGTTACTTGAAAAGACAACATGCAGGACCCTGACAAATTGAAACTTGGATTTATGCTTTTCTGAAACAACAGCTGGTGATTTGAAATGTTTATTTCCTGGACATATCAAACTGTAAAGTGTCAGCTACAAACATATCTCATTTGAAGACTGTGTTCCTCAGAGTAGAAGAAATGAATGTTCCATCCCTAAAATCTTCTAGTATTTCTAGGAAAATGAATCACCATTCATATTGTCACTGAATTTTGTTTAATGAAAAGCATGAGTTCTAGTTAGCTGGGAATATAATACTATATCTGTACCCTGGTATTTGAGAATCAGCAAGTTAAAGTGACTTAAGACCTTTAACATGACTAAAAGAAATCAATTCCTAATGTTTTAACTATTAATAATACGGGTAAGAATGCAATATAAGTATACCATGGATAAATCATTTTTTATATATTAGCCATAGAACACTTCAGAGCTTGAAACATCCTGAAAAGACCCTCTATTAATAGCCTCAAGAAAGCTCCTTCCAACTCTAAATCTAAAGTTCTTTAAGTCTGTGATCCCTGGTATTTCTTTTTTTACAGGGTATCAATTATTTGCTATGGTTTTTCAGTTTCTCAGCTCTCCTTTGGAATTTTATTACAAGCTCAATTTTAATTTTTTTATTTTTTCAGTTCTTAGACCTTTCAAGCCTTGGAGGCTCCTGTAGCCATTCCATTTTTTTTTTCAGAGTTAAAGAAATATTTCTTATTCTTTCTTCCTGAGTCTTATTCTGAGATAACCATAGAGTCAAGTTATTTGTTCTTGTTTTAATAACAAATGAGACATGCAGCCAGACAAAAATTATTTAAGGCTATTAATCTCATGGAATTCTGTATTAATAACTTAAAATTGTATAGTGCTTTACAGCTTATGCAGCATTGTCCTGTACACTTAATATTTGATTTTCATAGACTTGTGAGATCAGTGGGACAGAGCTTATCTTCATTTTATAAGAAAATAGACTTAGAGACATTATGACTTACTCAGCGCTGCTAAGTAAAAAAGTTTAGATTGCCCCTACCCCTTAGGACACCATCATCAATGTTCTTTTATTTTTCCACTTCCAGTCTGCACATTTTTACTCCTCTGCAAAATTCTGACTACTATAATCCATTTTTAAAAATAACTGACTTAAAAAACTACCTTCTGCTCAAAAAATTAAATGGAAACACCATTAAATACTTGCTATTTGGCACTCTGCTAATTAGTCAATCAATAAATTTTTATCACTTTGTGCCAAGGATGGTGAATGTGAGTAGGGGGTAGTAACAGGGGAAAATTAAAAAAAAATCTGCAGTTTTGAGCCTGGGTGATAGGTAGTATGCTAGAGTCATTAATAGAAGTAGAAAATTTAGAAGAAATCAAATGAACAAGCATTTATTAAGCACCTGTTACATACTACAATGCTAAGTACTGATGATAAAAAGAAAGGTAAAAATACTCCTGCTGTCATGAACTCATAATCTAATAGGAGAGATAACATGCAAACAATTAGGTATAAACAACATATATATATGTACATATATATATAGTATAAATTAAGCACAGGCTTAGAAGGAGATTTGGGGTGGGATGGAGAGGGAAAAGTGAAACTCCAATTATAGGCAGTTGAAGAGATATAAGATCAGATTCCTGTTTGCCTCTTTACATTGCAACTCTGGCATTACCAGGCCAGATTTACTTAAAGCTTAAGTTTAGTTGATAAATATAAAAAGAAAAGTGAAAAAAATGTAGGTATTCTAATAGTTCACAATCCCATTATAAATCTGTAGTATGACAGGTATCCATGCTTCTCACTGATGATAAATACTTGTGAACCTGTGAATTAATCCGCAGACTTACACTGTTTGCCGTTATCAGTTTGGTTCTTTGAAACGCAGTGAAACAGATTTGTTTTTGCAGTGAGTCTGAATATAAATATCCCAGAAAGACTACTCACAAAGAAGGTTGTGGGATGGGGAGATAGGGAGGGATACTCTGTCAATTATTTATAGAATAAATCCTATAAGATTATTCTACATTTTATGTGGGATAAAAGACAAACTTTCTTGTATGTGAAAAGAAAGCAAAGGAAAAAATACACAATATTAGGTGAAATATCACAGGAAAAAGTTAGTTCTATAGGAAGTGTTTAAAAGGGATAATGGACCAAGCAAGCCTTCTACAAGATTTTGCTGTGCTAAAGTAGCTTTTGTTTATTTTCTATTAACAAGATTGTTATGAAAATGGTCAATCAGTAAACACTATGACTGCTATTTGCCATGTACTGCACTAGGAATTAAAAAAAAAAAAAAAGGTAAAAGATAGACCCTGCGCTTGTGATAATGAGGAGTTCACTATCTAATGGGGAAAACAAAATGCTAATAACTATGAACAAACAAACTTTATATACAGGATCATTGGAAATAATCAACAGAAAGAAGATATTAGAATTTAGAGGAATTGGGAAAGACCTCCTGTTGTAAAGTGGGATTTTAGCTGGGATTTCATGGAAACCACGGGTGGAAAAGAGGAAGCAATACTATACTGGGTATGTCTTATCATTCTTTTTAACCCAAATCACTAGCTTTCTCTGCTTTCAGAATATCATAAAGTGATAGGAAAAAATAGAGTTAGTAAGTAGTAAGGTTGCAAATGAAATAAACTTTCAATAATATATTAAAAAGAAAAAAGGAAAAATTCCGATGATATTTTATAATGGGATAAAGAAGTATATATTTTCTTTGACGTTAAAACATTGCTACTTCGAGTTTTCTGTTTTCATTTAGGTAATGTTTCTATATAAAAAAAATCATGTGGTCTTAAAGTGTATTGTAACTTTATTTTTTCATAATTGTCTAGCGCCACCTCCTGGAACATGTTATCTTTGGCCAGAAATTCATGCAGAATTTGCTTTTTGCAAAAAATATTACTGATAGATCTTGACTTATCCATTTATCAATGGGTTTGGCACATCCATTCTGAAGAAAGATAGTGCTGAATAATAGTCATCCTTATATCAAATATCTACAATCATTTTTTTCAATAAAAATCAATCACCATAAAAATTTCCAGTAAAAGCCTTGCATGAAACTGGGAAATTCATAAATTTAATGCTACACATAAAAGAAACAGTTCAAAGATAAATAGACTACTTAAATAAAACTAGAGATTTTTTTGTTTTGTTTTTTGGAGGCAATTTGGAGATAAGGTGACATGCCCAGAGTCATATAGTAACTGAGTGTTGAAGCCAGATTTGACTCAGGTCCTCCTCACATCCAGGGCCATTACTCTATCCACTGTAACTCCTACCTTTCCCATGTTGTTTTATCAAATTATTTTTGTTTATATTTTCCAACATCTGCATTTCCTGATTTATTCCTCCCTCTTCTCCCAGAGAGATAGCCTTTGTAATAAAAGAAAAAAAGGAAAAAAATTTAGCAACACTAACCAATATTGAAAAAATCTGTTATCATCTACAGTGTTCCATAGCCATATCCACCACCCCACCTCCGTGCCCCCCAAAAAGAAAAGAAGGAAGTGACTCTTCATGAGATAAGACATGTTTTTGTTTGTTTGGTTTTTTGGTTTTTTATCCCTATGAGGCTTAAATTTATTCTCTTGAAAAATATGCCATGTTAATATTAATGACTTTTGCCATTATTGTTTTGGTGGTATTTTTTTTAATTAAAGCTTTTTATTTACAGAACATATGAGTGATTCTTCTACATTGACCTTTGCAAAAAAAATTTTTGTTCCAAATTTTTCCCCTCCTTCCCCCCACCCCCACCCCTAGATGACAGGTAGTGTTACATGTTAAATATGTTAAATTATATGACAAATCCAATATATGTATACATATCTATACAGTTATCTTACTGCACAAGAAAAATCAGATCTAGAAAGAGAAAAACAACAACAACAACAACAACAACCTAAGAAGGAAAACAACATGCAAGCAAATATTCACAGAAAGTGTTAAAATATTGTGTTGTGATCCACACTCAGTTCCTACAGGCCTCTCTCTGGATGTATATGACTATCTTCATCGCTGAACAATAGGAACTGGTTTGAATTACATCATTGTTGAAGAGAGCCATGTCCATCAGAACTAATCATCATATAGTATTGTTCTTGCCGTGTATAATGATCTCCTGGTTCTGCTCATTTCACTCAGCATCAGTTCATGAAAGTCTCTCCAGGCCTCTCTGAAATCATCTTGTTGGTCGTTTCTTATAGAACAATAATATTCCATAACATTCATATACCATAATTTATTCAGCCACTCTCCACTTGATGGACATCCATTCAGTTTCCAGTTTCTAGCCACTACAAAAAAAGCTGCCACAAACATTTTTGCACATGTGGGTCCCTTTCCCTCCTTTGAAGATTAGCACAATGCTCATTCCCCTCCCTTCTTAAAGACATATTTAAGCCTAACTTAAGAGTACTTATTTGGTGAGACCATGCCCTTACCACTGAAATAAGTAATGAGGCAGAGATGGCCTGGCTGGAAGTGAGTGCAGCAACATTCTTCATCTGGATATAATTTCATAACTCACTTTCTCTTTTATCTCCAACAGCTGTAGTTAACTTAATGTTTGTTGTTGTTTTTGTTTATGCTGATCACAAGCACTGCAAGGTAAGATAACCAAATGTTCTGTGGAATGTTTCATGTTACCTTTGGGCCCTTGATAAAAACTAATTCCTTTTCTTGGCACACAAGGAGAATCTGTGAGCTATCTATAATGCGCAACTTTCTCATGTTTTTTGATTGTGTGAGAATATTAATAGTGTCATAGGTCAGTTCTTCCGACTTGTGCACTTCTTGGCAGTTGGAAAAGAATCTCACATTGAGAATACCAACAGAAAAATTCTTATGTTGCTTGTTCACTTTAGTCATGTCCAATTCTTCGTGACCTCCCCTGCTTTAGGTTTCACCATTTCCTCCTCCAACTCATTTTACAGATGATGAAACTGAAGCAAATAGGATTAAGTGATTTGCCCAGGATCACACAGCTAATTAGTGTCTCAGGTCTTATTTGAATCCAGATTTTCCTGACTGCAGGCCCAGTGCTCTGTCCTCTGTGTCATCCAACTGCCCAAAGACAACTGTGAAAAGTTTAAAGACTTCTTCACTCTTTTTTTTTTTTTTTTGACTTTTTCACACTCTTATATTTCCTCATCCCTGCCTTAAATCTATGGCAGTCTTTTTAGACGTGGTTGGTGTCACTCTATTTCTGAGATCTACTATGATTTACTTTTTTTTAACTTTTATTTTTCAAATATTTTCATGACTATGGGTTAGTAATAATGGTGCCGTTATGGCATTCTCATTAATTAATATGGAAAAAATATTGTGGTAATTGTTTGATCCAGAGATCCCACTAGTTGGTATATGTTCCACTGAGGTCAAAGACATAGAAAAATAATCACTTTCAATATAAATATTCATAGTAGCATAGTAGATGTCCTTTGATTGGGGGAACAACTAAATAAATTATGATATATGAATATAATAAATGTATACCAGAAGGAAAGATGAATAAGAATTCAGAGAAGCATGGGAAAATTTGTAAACTGACAGAGAATGAAATAAGCAGAACTCACAAAACATTGTAACATAAAACATAAAATAATGGCGGTAGCAACTCAAGACTGAATACTATGTGATTATAATGATTAAGCTTGGCCCTGGAAAAGAGAGGCCAAAATGTTCTTCACCCTTTTCTTTGCAGAGATGAGAGACAGTGGGTAGGGAATAGTATACATGATGCTATTATATTCATATGATGTTGATGAATTTTGTTAAACTGCCCTTTTCCTTTTTTTATTTTTTGTTGCTGAGGAAGTACCTGAAAATGTACTTCTGAAATGCACATTTCTGAAAATAAATGTTAAGGTGTTATAAAAAAAATAATAAAAATGTATAAATAAAACTATGTATACACATATATGTAACTGGAAATGCCTTGAAAAAGCAAAAATAATAATATAATTTCAACATGAATAAAAAGACCCTTCATGTTTTTAGGGGAATTAGATTAATGCAGACTTTTATTTCTTTGAAGATTCTATTTATAAAAGCACATTTTGATGAAAATAGATTTTAATTATTCTCTTCCTTCAAATTAATTTTTTTTATTTGGGGGAATTTAATCATCAAGAATAAGAAACTTTAAATTGCTTTGTAGATTTTTTTTAATGAAACATGAATATTTTTTAACATGCATCATATAGGAATATAACCTTATAGTTATTCTTAAAAAACTGGGTGCTTTGTCTGCCTACTTTTCTAGCACTTACCCTTATAGTTATAGAAGTGGAAAAAAGCAACACGAATATTTGGATAATTTTTTTTCTTTGTATTATGGCTTTGCAAGATCCCAGAATTCACCAACTGGTAGTTAACCTTTCAGCATCTCTATACTTAGCCAGGCTGGTCAGCAGCCTATGCCTAGTATACTTGCTGCTTTAATAATGTGGTACAACCTTCCAAGCCTTATGCTTTGCTAATGTACAATAGAAAAGCCATAAAATGGATTATATCTTGCCTACAGGTATTTGGAAAAGCAGTTTTAAGTTAAGATGTTGAGAAAGTGACTGGACACTTTTATTGAGATTTTAAGTGGGACTAAAGGTCACTTGTAAGATGTAGCTGTATAATTTGGAGATATGCTCAAAAAGTTATCAAACTGTGCATATCCTTTGAACCTGCAGTGTTTCTACTGGGCCTATATCCCAAAGAGATCTTAAAGGAGGGAAAGGGACCCACACGTACAAAAATATTTGTGGCAGCCCTTTTTGTAGTGGCTAGAAACTGGAAACTGGGTGGAGTTTCCTATCAATTGGAGAATAGCTGAATAAATTATGTTATATGAATGTCATGGAATATTATTGTTCTGTAAGAAACGACCAACAAGATGATTTCAGAGAAGCCTGGAGAGACTTGCATGAACTGATGCTGAGTGAAATCAGCAGAACCAGGAGATCATTATACACAGCAACAACAAGACTATATGATGATCAATTCTGAAGGACATGGTTCTCTTCAACAATGAGATGTTTCAAACCAGTTCCAGTTGTTCAGTGATGAAGAAAGTCATATACACCCAGGGAGAGGCCTGTGGGATCTGAACCTGGACCCCAACATAGCATTTTCACACTCTCTATTGATGTTTGCTTACATTATGTTTTCTTTCTCAGGTTTTTTTTTTCCTGTACAGCAAGATAACTGTATAAATATATATACACATATTTGATCTGTCAAATATTTTAACATATTTAATATTTATTTAATTAATATATATTTAACATATATTAGACTTCCTGCCATCCAGGGGAGGGAGTGGGGAGTAAGAGGGAAAAATTTGTAACAGAAAGCTTTGCAAGGGTCAATGTTGAAAAATTACCCATGTATAGTTTTGCAAATAAAAAGCTTTAATAAATAAATAAATAAAAGTATCAACCCCTTGGGGGGGGGAGAAAGATGTAGCTGTAGCTATCATTTCAGATTCAGCTGAAAGGTATAATGAATCTTCTGGAGAATATATTAAGGCATACTTGATAAAAATATGAGAAAGGAATGGGGAGTCTTCACAAACAGTTTTCTGAAACAGGGCACATCTTTAAAGTTATATAACTGACTAAAAATTATAATGAATATCTTCATGAATTATAATGAATATCTTCTATATGAAGGCTGTCCTGATATACTAGGACCAGAGGGAGAAATAGTCATTGAAAGAATCCATAAATCACCTCCAGGAAGAGATCCCACGAGGAAAATCCCAAGAAACAATGTTGCAAAACTCCAGTTCTATAAACTACTGCAAAATACTGCAAACTACCAGACAAAAACAATTCAAGAAATCAAGGAGCAACAGTCAGGATTACCCAGTATTTGACAGCTTTTACAATAAAGGATAAGAGGACCTGGAATACCATATTCCAGAAGACAAAGGACCTGGAGACACAACCAAGAATTAACTATCCAGTGGAGAAGTTGGATCTTCAATGAAGTAAGAGATTTTCAGTCATTTCTATTGACTTAAATTTTGGAAATCACCTTATCTTCCAATGACGACAGATTAGTTGTGTTAAGGACTTCCTCTGAAATGACCCTTCTGCCAGTGGTGCATTACAGTTACAGAGCAAATCAAATACTGGCCATATAGCAGATACAGGACACCTTCCTCAAATCTGTTTAGCACCAAAAAATTAGAGCCTACACATTGTAGCCTTACCTAGGCCCTCTCTTTTCCTGCAAAGTTATAAGGAGAAAGATAATAAATACAGAACATACCCAAGTCCACCACTGAAGGGGGAGGGAAAGAAGGGATAAAACATTTATTAAGCTCCTATTATATGCAAGTCACAGTTCTGAGTGCTTTACAAATATGATCTCATACTCTGAGTAAAGTCATTTGTACTTCACTCCTGCATCTCTTTTATTTGTCTGTTCTTTGGACATCTTTGTATTATATCTGTGACTTTATGTATTTAACTCTTTAGAAGTTGTGATTCTGCCAGTTCTGCATTCACAATGAGCAGATAGAGATGATAAAGAAACAGTATCTGAAGGGGCAGCTAGGTGGTGCAGTGGATAGAGCACCAGCCCTGAAGTCAGGAGGACCTGAGTTCAAATCTAATCTCAGACACTTAACATTCCCTAGCTGTGTAACCCTGGGCAAGTCACTTAACCTCAATTACCTCAGCAAAAAGCAAAAAAAGAAAAAGAAAAAAAGAAACAGTATCTGAAGAGGCAAAGAGAAATCTTAATATCTATCTGGAGTCCAGAGAGTAGAAGAATGGAAAAAGCTCATTTGGTGCCAAATGATAGATAAGGAATTAATCTTAGGAAAAAAAACTGTATTCTCAAGTATAAAATAGAATTTTGTACTATTAAAAAATAGAGATTTGGATCAATAAACAAAATGACACCCATGTATGGGTGTATGTGTGTGATTATAACCTTAGATGCACCAATGTAGCTATTTGTCAACTAGACATAGATAATTAGGGATTTCTGTTACTTTCCTAGTGTATATGCTTGAGATATGACAAACTAAAAGTCTTTTGAGATTTATCAAACTTGATAGCCACTACTCTTGGTAATACTGCCAGAAAGAATGTAAAAAATCATTACTGAGGCCTATAAAGTCCTGGAGAAGAAACTGATGATTTCAGGTTTATAAATGGTATTTTTATTGAACTTCTAGCATTTAAACGTAAGAATAGAGTTGGCCTTAAGAAGTGAACAACTAGACAAAAAGAAGGTATCTCAATTATGGAGTTATTTTGCCCAATTGTATGCCAATAAATTTAACAGAATTTTTACAAAAATACAAACCAGATTAGCAGAAAAGGAAATAGAATATCTAAATAGAGCTATTTTAGAAAGAGAAATTAAAACAGGCACCAGATCCAGACAGATTTACAAGTGAATTTTATCAAGCATTTAAAAGCCAACTAATTCAATATTAGATAAATTATTTGGAATAATAGGTAAAAGAGGGGTCCTATCATATTCCTTTTCTGAAACAAATTTACTAATATCTAAACTAGGAAAAGTAAAAATAGAAAAAATATTATAGACCAATTTAATACCAGCTAAAATATTACAACAGTAAATTACAAAGATTATATATTATGACCAAGTGAGATTCATGCCAGGAATGCAGGGATGACAGTATAAAGAAAATTATTAACATAATTGATTACATCAATAATAAAAGTCATAATATTCAATAGATGCAGAAAAAGCTTTTGATAAAGTACAACAGTTATTTCTATTAAAAACACTTGAAAGTATAGGCATAAATGGATTTTTGCTTAAATTGATAAGCATTTATCTAAAACCATTAGCAAACATTATTTGTAATGGGGATAAGCTAGAAACCTTCCCAGTAAGATGAAACAAAGATGTGCACTGTCACCAATATTCAATATTGTATTGGAAATATTAGCAATACAATAAAAGAAGATAAATAAAAGGAATAAGAATAAGGAGTAAAATAATAAAACTGTCTCTTTTGTAGATAATATGATGATATACTTGGAAAATCCTAAAGACTCAACTAAAAAGTTAATTGAAATAATTGGTAATTTCAACAAAGTAGCAGTATATAAAGTAAACTCACAAAAATCATCAGCATTCTTATATTTTACTGATGAGATCCTGCAAGAAGAAATAGCTTAAGATACCCCATTTAAAATAACTCTTGATAATATAAAACACCTGGGAATATATCTTCTAAAACAAACCCAAGACCTATATGAACAAAACTATTAAAAAAAATTATACATAAATAGAATCATATTTAAATAAATGAAGAAATATTGATTGTTCATGGGTAGACAGGACCAATGTAATAAAAAGGACAATTTTACCAAAATTAATTTATATATTCAATGTAATTCAATTACCAATTACCAACAAATCATTTTTACAGAGCTAGAAAAAAATAATGAAACTCATCTGGAAGAAAAGGTCAAGAATATCAAAGGAACTGAATAGAAACAATAGCAAGGAAGGAGGTTTAGCAATACCGGATTTTAAACTATATTACAAGACAGTAATCATCAAACTATCCTGTACTGACTAAGAAATAGAAAGGTAGATGAATAGAACAGAGTAGATATATAACCTATAGCGGTAAATGAATACAGTTAGCAATTGTTTGATAATTATAAAGATTTAAATTTTGGGGAGAATTCATTATTTGATAAAAATTTGTTGGAAAATCTGGAAAGAAGTCTGGCAGAAATTGGGCATAGATCAATATTTTACATTTGTCAAGATAAGGTCAAAATAGTTACATGTCTTAGATACAAGATATTACAAGAAAATTTGAAGAACATGGAACATTATCTGTCACACTTATGGATAGGGGAACAATTTCTGAACAAATGAGACAGAGACTATTGTGAGTTAGAAGGCAGATAATTTTACATGGATTATATTAAATTAATAATAAATAAATAAAATATGTAGCCAAGATCAGAAGGAAAGCAGAAAACTGGGAGGAAATTGTCCATTTCTCAACTAAAAGTCTCACATCTCAAAATATAAAGAATTTTGTGAAATCTATAAGAATGTGAATCATTCCCCAATTGATAAATGGCTAAAGGATATAAACAAGCAGTTTTTCAATGAAGAAATCCAAACAATTTATAGACTTACAAAAAATGCTCTAAATCATTATAGATTAGACATGCAAGTTAAAACAAACTTGAGACATCATTTTACATCTATCAGATTGGCTAAAATGAGAAAAGGGGAAAATGACAAATGTTGAAGGGGATATAGAAAAATGGGAACCTCAATTCATTGTTGGTGAATCTGTGAACTAATCCAAACATTTTGAATAGAGATTTGGAATTATACCAAATAAATTATTAAATTGCCTATATCCTTTAACTTAGCAATACCACCATTGAGTCTATTTCTCAAGATGATTAAGGAAAATTGAAAAAAAATTTATTTATGTAAAATATTTATAGCAACTCTCTTTATGGTGGCAAAGAACTGGAAATTGTGCTATGAGAAACGATGAGTTCAGTGATTTTAGAAAAGCATGAAGAGACCTCCACTAAAGAATGAAAAACAAAATTAGCAGAACCAAGAGAATATTGTATACAGTAAAAGCAGTAGTGTTTTAAGAACAATGTTGAACAACCAAGTCATTCTGGCTATTATAAATTCCCAAATTAACCTCAAAGATCCTATGAAGGAAAATGCTGTTAGAATCTAAAAAGGAATATTGTTGTCTGTCCCAGTTGCCTTTACCTTAAAAAATAGGGATAATAATAGGCCTAATTCCCAGGGTTATTGCATGTATCAAATGAAATAATATATGTGAAGCACTTAGCACAGTGCCTAACTTAGCGTAGGCACCTAAATATTCATTGGCTGGATAAATGATGTGGGATCTCAACAATTGAAACTTTCTCTTGGATTCTTTTATCTACCAAAATAGAGTTAATGCAGGCTGATTAATAGTAATGACAAATCTTGAGGAAACACTCTACTTTCATAGTAGGGCAAGAGGTTATGAAGAGTGGGCACTATAAATTCAAAATATGGCAGGATGCAAAATTTCTCTTTCTTTGGGGAGGTGGGATGGAAATGGGATGGGAGATAGGAACAGGATTAAAGAAAAATGATTAGTCAAAAAGACAAAACAATGCTTTAAAATCCAAACTATAAATATCAAGTGTCTACTATATATAAGACACTATACAAGTGCTAGGAATATAAAAATTGCTCTCAAAAAGTTTATATTCAATAGGGAGAACACAATATTGTTTAGATAAGTACAATCTAAAATAAGAAGTAAAAGGAGTAAAGCAGAGATCAGAGATATAAAGATATTTTTATAGAAGCAAGTTAGTACACTTGGATTAGGAAGACCAGAGTTCAGATTTGGCCTCAGACGCGAGCTGTCATCTCTGCCTCAGTTTCCTTATCTGTAAGGTGAGGAGAATAATAGCACTTACTTCCCAAGATCTTTTTGTAAGATAAAATGAGGTAATGGTAGTAAGGTGCTTTGTAAACCTTAAAGCCCTATATAACAATAGATATGATTGCAATAGCAATTTGGGGGGAGGGGAGAACATTGGTGATTGTGGAAATTGAGAGAGAGCTTCATGAAAGAATTAGTATCTATGATGAGCTTTCTGAAGGATGATAAAGATTCTGAAAGGCCAAAATGAAATTGCTTCCCAGGAATGAGAGAAAGCCTGTATGAGTCACAGAAAATATGAGCTGGCCTGGCATCTTTAAGTAATAATTAATAGAATACAGGCAGTTTGTAACCTAGAGTGCTTGAAGGGAAGCAATGTAAAAATAAGATTGGAGGATGAGGGCAGAGCCAAAGAGAAGGGTTTTAAATGGCAAACTAAAGCATGTGAAATAGTATTTTGCAAAAGGATGATCAAAAAAATTCTAGGACCACTTCTTTGGATATCTGGTAACAGATGGAGAATAGGTAGGAATACTTAACGTTATTTTTGTGTTTGTTTTTTCTGCCAAAGAGAATGGTCTTGAGAAGGTTAGGGGAAAAAATGACTAACAAAGAGGTGGAACCTAAGATAAATGAGGAAATGATAATAAAATATCTGCCCTCAGTAACTTCATGTTACCTGGACTGGATGGCCCATTCCAGAGTATAGAAAAACTGGCATAATTAATTCTTGTCCCCCCCCCACTGTCTTTGAAAGTTGAAGAAAATGGAAGAAATATTGCACGACTAGAAAAAAGCAGCTTTCCCACCTTGTTTAAAGGAAAAAAACAAAGATGGAGTCTCCAAACTACAGGCCAGGGAACTTTAAGAAAGAAAAACAGATTACTAAAAGACAAGCCATCTTTGTTACCTTTTTTGACACAGCTAGACATAGCAGGATCCTATAGGGGAACAAACTTAATCTAACACAGCATTTGATAAAAAATTAGAAGGGATGGAAGTTACAAAGCAACAAAGTTACAAAGAAGGAAAAACTTCTTAACAATTAGAGCCGTCTTTCAGATAAGTTTGCCTTGGAAGGGAATGGATTGTCTCACTCTCTCATACTAGAAGATCTCAAGCACCTTATTATGTTTCAGAGGGAAATCTTTCAGTTACAATTTGAACTAGATAGTCATTTAGTTTCAATTCTAAAATTCTGTGCTTCTGTTTGGAACTATGCTCAAAAAGTTATCAAACTCTGCATACCCTTTGATCCAGCAATGTTTCTATTGGGCTTACATCGCAAAGAGATCTTAGAGGAGGGAAAGGGATCCACATGTGCTAGAATGTTTGTGGCAGCCCTTTTTGTAGTAACTAGAAACTGGAAACTGAATGGATGCCCATCATTTGGAGAATGGCTGAATAAATTATGGTATATGAATGTTATGGAATATTATTGTTCTGTGAGAAATGACCAGCAGGACGATTTCAGAGAGGTCTGGAGAGACTTGCATGAACTGATGCTGAGTGAAATGAGCAGAACCAGGAGATCATTATACACAGCAACAAGAAGACTATATGATGATCAATTCTGATGGACATGGCTCTCTTCAACAAGGAAATGCTTCAAACCAATTCCAATTGTTCAGTGAAGAAAGCCATATAAATCCAGAGAGAGGGATGTGAAACAATCACAACATAACATTTTCATGCTCTCTATTGATGTTTGCTTGCATTGTGTTTCCCTTCTCAGATTTTTTTTCTTGTAGATCCAACTTTTCTTTCACAGCAAGATAACTGTAAAAATATGTATACACATATTCAAGTTGTCAAGTATTTTAACATAATTAACATGTAGTAAACTTCTTGCCATGTAGGGGAGGGGTGGGTGCTAGGAGGGAAAAAAATTGTAACAGAAAGCTTTGCAAGGTCAGTGTTGAAAAATTACCCATACATATGTTTTGCAAATAAAAAGCTTTAATAAAAGGAAAAAATAAAATAAAATAAAATTCTATGCTTCTGTTAAATATAAGATTTGGTCTTGATGATAGTAGATAAATGGATTCAGGATTGGTTAAATAACTGGAATAGTGCTGAGTTAATATTGCTTTAAGGATCTGTACTAAGAGTACCTATAGCATATGTTCCTGTGATTTTGTAGTGTTGAATTTTTTTTTCTAATCAGTGACTTAGGATTTTCAAGTGACACAGCATTTTGGATGGCAAAATCAAGAAACCAAATGATCTCAACCCAAAATGGTAGATTAGGATTAGAAGGACAAGGTTGGACAACAGATTATGCTAAAAACATCTGCTGGTTTTAATGGATTATAAGCACAATATGACTCAATATGGCAGCCAAACACCAATAAAATCTTGAATTGCATTAAGAAAGGTGTAATATACAAATTAAGAGATGAAAGTCCTACTGTATTCTGCCATGGTTAGATACATTTGAAGTTTATTTTTATAAGTTTTTATAAGAATAACATTAATTAGTGTTGAAGGTGACCAAGGAGGTGAAAAACTTTGAGATCATAATATATGAGGATTGGTTTAAGTTCCTTAAACCTTAAATCCTTGCATATTTATCTTGAAGAAAAAATGACTTACTGGGAGCATAGGAGAGCACTTCAAGTGTCTAGAGAGGCCCATGTGGAAGAGGAATTCATTTTCTTCCACCTGGTACCAGAAGGCAGAATTGAAGGCTTGATGGAAGAAGAACTTCCTAGTACTTTGAATTATCTAAAAGCAAAATAGGACACAAAGTCATAGGGAACTGAAAATGTTTAGAAATGATGAGATTTTTTTTAAACCACCTTTTCAACCACCTTATCTAAAAACAGGTTGTATTGTACTAGGACCTGGTAGAAGACAGAACCTCATCAGCATAAATTTCACATTCTAGACCAAGTTGTTAATTTCATATTAGTCAAACAGCAAGCTGAATTTTACTGCTTTAGTGTAGAAATATTCTATGATAAATTTAATTACAACTATTAAATATCTTCAAAGTATAATATCATTTTGGATCAATAATTATTTTAAAAATTTTTGTGTATTTGAAATTCTAGCTTTATAAATCCAAACTCATTAAGTAATAAACTGTAGTAACTTGTTCCTTTCAATAACCTATATTGTATTGCTCTAATTGGTACAGGACTTGATGCACTGCATAGCCTTTGCAACAGCAGAATATCATCTTGGCAACCTGTCCCAAGAACTGGGATCTCATGAATATGTGGAAATAAGCAATTCTCCTACAGCTAAATTTTTAATATAAAAATCATACGTTAAAAATGTATTAGAAGAATTTGTTTTAAAGAAGCAGTTGTTTGTCTTATTTGAATAATTATGATATCAACATTTTAGTGCCCATTTAATGTCAATTAAAATTGCTTTACAAAAATAACATTTATATGAGAAAAGAATAATGTGTTTGAACATGAGTCAATTGTCACAAACAAAAATAGCATTTGTTAATATTGTTATTTGAAGGTAGAAAGTCCATTTCCTTTTATTTTTGTCAAATTTTAAAACTATATTACCACTACAGAATTATTGGTTATAGGGATGCTGAATAAGACATTTTGGAATAAATTGTCTAATACTTATATATTTCATATTACATATATGTCACATATATTGTACATTTAAATTATTTATTCAAATTATACATTCAAATATTTTAAAACTAAAATTCATGCAGTAATGACAAGATTCTTTTAAAGTATAAAATAAGAGGAAAGCTCTCTAAAAAAAGTAGTGGTAATGGTGGTGGCAGTCATATTTTAGTCATGATTTTTAGGATGATTGCAGGTAGGATCCTCTCAGAGAACAATGTTATTTGAATAAAAACATTGTCAACTATGCTATGATTAGAGGAAACTTTACAAAGCAATAATGCCTAACTATCCTATAATCCCTTGGTACAGAGCCCCCACTAGAGACTCCATAGTATTTTGACAACTCCATGAAGGAGAAAACTTACTCTTCTGTTTGGTTGGTAAGACAGACATAGCTTATCTGGAGGGAGTAAAGCTGCGTTCAGAATTCCTTCACTAGAGAGTAACTTGAACCACCATTATCCTGTGTTTCAGCAGCATCTTCTTAAGTGTTCAAATTGATAGGGAGTCTCATAACATTTTCATTTCCTGGACTCTAGACAAACCACCATCTTAATTCTCTGAGGAGCATTATTGAAATTATCTTATCCTTGTCATTTGTTTCCATGAAGTTGTCCACCTCTACAGTCATTTAAGTTAACTTGACAAAGAAGAGAAATTTAGAATTTGGTTTCTCCCGGGACAGTTTGGGGGAAAGTTAGAGGGAAGAGTTTTTTAAATTCAGTCTTGTTTGGTGGAATTCACTAGTGAATTCATCTGGCCCTGGGGATTTTTTTCTTATGGAGCTCATTGATGGTTTAGTCAATTTCTTTTCTGAGATAAGGTTATTTGAGCATTGTTTCCTCTTTTATTAATTGGGGAAATTTATATGTTTCTAAAATATTCATCGATTTCCCTTAGATTGTTAGATTTATTGGCATATAATTGGGCAAAAGAGCTCCTAATAATTGTTCTAAGTTCTTCATTGTTGGCGAATTTACTTGTTTCAATTTTGATACTGGTAATTTGGTTCTCTCCTTTTTCTTTTTTAAATCAAATTAACCAATGGTTTATCTATTTTATTGATTGTTGTTTTCTCATAAAAGTAGCTGTTAGTTTTATTTATTAGTTCAGTAGTTTTCTTTAATTTTATTAATTTTTCCTTTGATTTTCAGAATTTCCAATTTGGGGTTTAATTGGGGATTTTTAATTTGTTCCCTTTCTAAGTTTTTTAGTTGAATTCCCAATTCATTGATCTACTCTTTCTCTATTTTGTTATTAGAAGCATTTAGAGATATAAATTTCCCACTAAGTACTTCTTTGGCCGTATCCTATAAATTTTGGTATGGTGTTTCATGGTTATCATTCTTTCTTATGAAATTATTCATTGTTTCTATGATTTTGTTCTTTGGCCCATTCATTCTTTAGGATTAGATTATTTATTTCCCAATTAATTTTTAATCTTATGTTCCCATGCTTTATTGAATGTGATTTTTATTGCATTTGATTTAAAATGGATACATTTAATATCTCTGCTTTTCTGGATTTGGTTGTGAGGAGTTTTTGCCCCAGTACATAGTCAGTGTTTGTGAAGATACCATGTACTACTGAAGAAAAGGTATTTCCTTTGTATTTCCCTACACTTTTTCCCAGAGGTCTACCAAATCTAGCTTTTCTAAACTTTTATTCATGTCCCTAACTTCTTTCCTGTTTATTTTTTGGTTAGATTTATCTATTTTTGAGAGAAGAAAATTGAGGGCCCATCAGTATAGTTTTTAACTTTTCCTTTAAGAACTTGGATGCTCTGCCACTTGGAACATTTATATTTAATACTTATCTTACTTTATTGTTTATAGTACCCTTTTTAGCATAGTTTCTCCATTAATTTCTTTTAATTAGATGTCTTTACTTTTGCTTTATTTGAGATCATAATAGCTACCCTTGCCTTTTAGTTTTCACTTAAGCTGAAGCATAATAAATTCTGCTACAATCTTTTATTTTTACTTTATATGGTTTATGTTTCAACTGTGTTTCTTGTAAACAACATATTGTTAAATTCTGATTTTGGATCCATTCTGCTGTCTGCTTCAGTTTTAGGGGTGAATTCATTGCATTCACATTCACAGTTATGATTACTGTACTTTTTCTTCCATCCTGTTTTTTGTCTTTTTTTATCCTACTCTCTGTCTTTTTACCCTATCCCTCCTCAAAAGTTTGTTTCCATCTATTCCCTCCCTTTATCGGCTCGCCTTTCTATGAACACCCCTCTTCACTTGTCCTTTCCTTTCCTACTTCATTGTAAAGTAATATAAACTTCTATACCCAAGTGAGTATATATTATTCCCTCTTTGAACCCTTTTTGATGAGAATAAGCTTAAAATATTGCCTGCCACTTACCATCTTCACTCCACTGTAAAAGCTCCTCATTTCACATCTCTTTTATGTGTGATGTTTTCCTCCATTCTACCTCTGCCTTCCTCCTTCTCCCAGTGCATTCCTTTCTCACCTCTTAATTTTACTTAATTTTATTTTATTTTTATTTTTATTTTTAAAATCTTCTTATCATACTCAACTTACACTTATACTCTCTGTATATGTATATCCCTTCTAACTCCCCTAATAGTGATAGGAGTTTACAAATTACATCTTCCCATATAGAAATGAAAACAACCTTTTTGAATCCCTTATGATTTTTCTTTCATGTTTACTTTTTATGTTTCTCTTGTGTCTTGCATTTCAAAGTCAATTTTTTATTTCCCCCTACTCTTTTCATAAGGAATGCTTGGAAGTCCCCTATTTCATTTAATATTAATTTTTCTCCTGAAGGATTTTACTTAGTTTTTCTGGGTAGGTGATTTGAAGTTTTAATCCAAGCTCCTTTGCTCTCTAGAATATTATAATCTAAGCCTTCTGATCTTTTAATATAGAAGCTGCTAAATCTTGTCTTATTCTGACTGTGATTTCATGATATTTGAATTGTTTCTGGATACTTGCAATTGGGGGAGGAGGTAGGCTATTGGGGTTAAGTGACTTGCCCAGGGTCACTCAGCTATTAAATGTTAAATAGTTAAGGCTAGATTTGAACTCAAGTTCTCCTAACTTCAAGGTTGTTGCACTATCTACTGTGTCATCTAGCTGCCCCCGCTTATAATAGTTTCTCTTTGACCTAGCTAGATGATCACAAAGGTTCAGAGCTATATGAATTTTATTAATAATATGTATTTCTATTTTTTTTTTACTTTGTTGGAAAGGAAAAAAAAACTGGGACTCTTCCCCTTGATTGTGCTAATCTTTATAGCTATACTCCCAGCTGAGAGATCGATTTGAACCAAAAAAACTTTTGAATTTTTTCTATTTTGCTCTTTAGAAGAGAGGAGAGGGAAAGTAGATCTCTGAGTGAAATCAGGCATTGTTAGTGAAATTCAATTCCATCCACTACTCTGAAACATCCACAGTCACATTCTTTGGGTTATGTGTGTGTGTGTGTGTGTGTGTGTATTTACATATATACATATATGAGGAAAAAACCCACTTAAACAGTGTATTCCTGCATGGATCTTACATAATTTTAAATGAGGGACACTCTTATATACAGCTCTGGTCTGTTGCTAAAAATTTTTCCCTCTGAACTTACTATATGTGTAGCATCTTTTCTGAGGAAGCTTCCCAAATAGTCATCTAGGAGAAAGCTAATCTGAGTTTAAGAATGTCTTATAAGGTTAAACAGCTTAAATTATAGTCTTAAATCTTACTAGTGTGTTTAACTTGCCTGTAGTCAGCAAGAAGATATAATTAGCTCAAAAAAAAGAGCATTTACTGATTCGTGGTAAAAACAAACAAACAAACAAAAACAAGCAAAGAACATCTCCTTGATAAATTTGAGGTCTATTTTCCCATAAATACACAAAATTTCAGTGAAAAAAATAGTTCAAAAATGGAGAAGTACACATATAGGGATCACATATGGCCAAGTTAAATAAGGAGTTTTTGTCTCCATAAAGTCATAGTAGTAGTTAGCAGAAAGGCCAGATAAAACAGAATATAATTGATTCTGTCCTATTTCAGGTTAGGAAATAGTTAAGTGGGGTAAAGATAAAGCTTTGCTAGAAGTGCTCATGAGGCAATTAGATCATAAATATTAATTTCTCTCCAGGAAGAGCTAAGGCTCATTTTAATGGATATAGAAAGCATGCAGTGGGAGGGGGGAACATGTCTAGGGCTAAGTTTGTAATGGGCATCCTGGGAAGTTGTATCTCCTGAAGTACCCAGCAAATAAGGAAACAAGGAAGGGACTTAGTGGCCGGGAATAGGGAAATAAGGCTTGAATAGGTAGGTCACTCCCACTTCTGCAGTTGTGAAATAACATTTAATTTCATCACTTCTGAGTCCAAGAGGCTTATTTCTCACAAATAAGAGGGAAGGAAGCACATGCTTCCAATGCCGCAGGCCCACAGGTAGACACTGAAGTCCTGACTTACCTTGGTCTTTAAGTCATTGCTTAACATGTTGCTTAACTAGTTGCCAGTTTCTTATCATCATCACTTATTAGAGTTTGTGGGCTCGGCTAACATCCTGTCTTAAGGTAGTGCTAAATAATTATGGAAATAATTTGAACTTATATCCTAGAAGCAGCAAGAATCTCTTCTCTACATAGGAATAAAGCTTTCTTTAAAATAATAAGTAGCATCTATCTAAAACTATAAGCAAGAATTATATGTAATGGGAATAAGCTAAAAGCATTCCCAGTAAGATCAAGGGTAAAATAAGGTTGCCCGTTATCACCCTATTATTCAATATTGTATTAGAAATGTTAGCTTTACAGTCGATCAGTGGCACAGGATAGGATATCAGGACAATCTAGGGAATAACCTTAATAATATAGTATTCGATAAACCCAAAGACCCCAGCTTTTGGGATAAATACTCACTATTTGGCAAAAACTGCTGGGAAAATTGGAAACTAGTGTGGAAGAAATTAGGGCTTGACCCATACCTAACACCACATACCAAGATAAGATCTAAATGGGTTCATGATCTAGATATAAAGAGGGACTTTGTAAGCAAGTTAGAGGAACGTAATATAATTTATCTCTCAGACCTGTGGAGATGGAATAAATTTATGTCCAAAGAAGACCTGGAACTCCTAATTGAACACCAGATGGATAATTTTGATTATTTTAAGTTAAAAAGTTTCTGTACAAACAAAACAAATGCAGACGGGAAATCATCTTTACATTTAATGGTTCTGATAAAGGCCTCATTTCTAAAATTTATTGAGAATTGTCTCATATATATAAGAATTCAAGCCACTCTTCAATAGATAAGTGGTCAAGGGATATGAACAGACAATTTTCAGATGATGAAATTAAAACCATCTCTGGTCATATGAAAAGTTGCTCCAAATCACTATTGATCAGAGAAATGCAAATTAAGACAACTCTGAGATACCACTACACACCTGTCAGATTGGCTAAAATGACAGGAAAAGATAACGACGAATGTTGGAGGGGATGTGGGAAAACTGGGACACTGATACATTGTTGGTGGAACTGTGAACGGATCCAACCATTCTGGAGAGCAACTTGGAACTATGCCCAAAAAGTTGTCAAACTGTGCATACCCTTTGACCCAGCAGTGTTTCTACTGCGC
The DNA here is from genome assembly GCA_023553655.1 of Myrmecobius fasciatus. NCBI lineage: Eukaryota > Metazoa > Chordata > Mammalia > Dasyuromorphia > Myrmecobiidae > Myrmecobius > Myrmecobius fasciatus. The sequence continues at coordinate 198,784 of JAJPUD010001304.1, read as the reverse complement.
CTATATCCCAAAGAGATCTTAGAGGAGGGAAAGGGCCCCACATGTGCAAGAATGTTTGTGGCGGCCCTTTTTGTGGTGGCTAGAAACTGGAAACTGAAGGGATGCCCATCAATTGGAGAGTGGCTGAATAAATTATGGTATATGAATGTTATGGAATATTATTGCTCTGTAAGAAACGACCAGCAGGACGATTTCAGAGAGGCCTGGAGAGACTTGCATGAACTGATGCTGAGTGAAACGAGCAGAACCAGGAGATCATCATACACAGCAACAACAGTATTACATGATGATCAATTCTGATGGACATGGCTCTCTGCAACAAAGAATTGTCTCAGACCAGTTCCAATTGTTCACTGAAGAAAACCATATACACCCAGAGAGAGGGAAATGAAATATGGACCACAACGTAACATTTTCATGATCTCTATTGACATTTGTTTGCATTGTGTTGCCTTTCTCTGATTCTTTTTTTTTTTTCTTGTAGATAGGATTTTTCTTGCATAACTTCTCAAGCATTTCAACATTATTAGCATGTAGTGGACTTCCTGCCATCTAGGGGAGGGGAGGGGACTGGGGGTAAAATTTGTAATGGAAAGCTTTGTAAAGATCAATGTTGGGGAACTACCCATACATATGTTATACAAATAAAAAGCTTTAATAAAAAAAATTTAAAAAAAAAAAGAAATGTTAGCTTTAGCAATATGAGAAGCAAAAGAAATTGAAGGAATTATAGTGGGCAATGAGGAAACAAAACTACCGCTCTCTGCAGATGATATAATGGTATAGGGAATCCTAGAGAATCAACTAAAAAATTACTAGAAACAACATTAACCAAGTTTCAAAATGTAAAATGAACCCACATAAATCGTTGCATTTTTGTGTGTTTCCAATAAAGGCCAGCAGCAAGAGATGGAAAGGGAAATTCCATTTAAAATAGCTGTAGACAATATTAAATATTTGGGAGTCTACCTGCCAAGACAAAGCCAGGAATTATATGAATACAATTACAAAACACTTTTCACACAAATAAAATTAGATCTAAACAATTGAAAGTGTAGTGCCTCAGTTTCCCTGAATTATTATGCCCTGAATAAAATTATTATAGCCCCACTCCTTTGTTTCTTGCCATTAGGACTGGAGGCCCTGAAATACCATTAAGTCATAAAACTCCAGGTGCCTTATCTCAAATGCCTGCTGGGATAATTCCCCCTCCTTTGAGCATTGCCCCTCACCTCTCTGGTCCTTCTTATCTTGTCCACTCACCCAGTGTCCTCAACCCTTTTACCCTTATCCTGTCAGAATAGAGTTATGATACTTTCCTGGAACTATGGTTTGTCTAGTATCTTAGCCCCTCTCCCCCCATCTGCCTTTGTTTCCCCTAATTATAAAAGTCTCCTGAATAAATCGCTGGCAGCTGAATGCTTTGAGACAAGAGTCCCATGCAGCAGGCAGGCCTGGGCTAGTCCAAACTCTCCACATTAAAATGATTAAAAAACGATCTCTGGCATTACAAAAGAATATCAATTGTTCATAGGCAGGCAAGCTAATATAATAAAAATGACAATTCTACCCAAATTAATCTACATGTTTAACCAGTATTGAATTGCTTGCTGTCTTGGGGAGGAAGAGGGGAGAAAGGGAGAAAAATTTGGAACACAAGGTTTTGCAAAGGTAAATGTTGAAAATTACCTTTACATGGATATGAAAAAATAAAATACTATTTTTTTAAAAAGCAGATATATCTTTATGTTTATATATTTATATTTTCTTTTAATCAGAAAAAAAAAAAAGAATCTCTGCTCCAGGGTCCACCATCACTAAATAGGATGCTACTTCTGGGCACTGAACTCTTTTAACTCCTCTAATCACCTTGAATCTATAGCTAGACTTTTCTCCTCTGGAGACTAATTCCTAAAAGAGGGAATGAAAGATAAATCCCTTCCCTTCATGACTATACTCTGCAGTAGACACAAATGAAAAGGTGAAGAATGAATTATTTCCTTAAATTTTACCTTATAGTGCAGTTAAACTTGCTTTTTCTCTAAGCCACAAATACTGTGACTGATATTCTTAGTTAATAATTGAAAATTTTCTATGTTCTTCAGCTAATTTCATTCATCCAGTGGTGAAGGCCTTATAATTTAATTATATTGATGAGGAATTTTTTTCTTGTTTTTTTTATTCCCTTTCCTTTTATTTTTCATTTACAAATATTTATTTTTCCCCTTCCTACTCCCTGACTAAAAGAAAAAAAATGTCCTTGTAACAAATATGCATAATCAAAACAAATTCCTATGTTCATTATGTCCACAAATGTATGTCTCATTCTGCATTTTAAATCATCACTTCTTTGTCAGCTGATGGATTCATCATCAGTCCTTTGCAATCATGATTGGATATGTATTAGAGTTCTTCAGACTTTCAAAGTTGTTTGTCTTTTATAATATTTTATCATATATATTATTCTTTTGGCTCTTTGACTATGTATTACTTCATACAAATCTTTCCAGGATTTTCTGAAACCATCTCTTTCATTTCTTACAACACAGGAGTGTTCCATTTCATATATACCTATATACATAAGTATGTGTGTATGTATATATATACATATCATAATCTGGTTAGCTATTCCTGCAATTAATGGATATCACCTTAATTTTTAGTTTGCCACTACAAGATCTACTATATATATTTTTGTACATATGGGTCTTTTTGATTGAGGAACTTTTTACCTTGTGGTCATGTCATTTACTTAACTCCTGGGAAAACTCAAGTGCTTCCTTTATATATAAATTTTAAAACTGACTTAAAACCAAGTACAAAGCATCAATCAACATTCTTAAGAAAAGTACTGGAAAAACCAATGTCATTTTGGGTTTTAGCTTTAAATTGTCCTGAATTTGGAAATATTATAGGCATCAAATCAATTTTAAGTTACTAAAAAAACATCATTTATTTCTTTAACAATTCAAAAGAAAATTTCAGAAAGAAGAACCAGAAAGAAAAGGAAGTACAGAATTGAAGAGCCCAATTTCTCAGCCATTCCAACCCAAAGCAAGCTTAATTTTAAGAACAGATGTAAAAAATTAATGCTGCTTCCAGATTATTTCATCAGTAATTGTGCTCCAGATCTTGAGGGACCAAGGCTAAAACTTCTCAAAAAAATAAGACAATTTGCCAAAATCTTCACTTGACATTTATGATTTACTGTTAAGTTCAAAAGCAATTTCTGTTTTCAAAATAAGGAGGAAATCAACTCCATTTGAATGAACAGATACTTATTCTAATTTTTCTTTTAATCCTTCAAAGTTGGGGGGGAGGGAAGGAGAAGAGGGGTGGAGTGTGGGATTTGCCTGACCCTCTTTTAGACATATTTTGGGCTTCTTTTAAAAGCATGCCAACTTCCTTTCAAAGGGCAGCAATAATTCTTGTTAATAAAAATTTAAAAGCAGAGTTAAGGGCAAAGTCTTTGTTCCTCCTATGTACTCTTCTGGCTTCTCAATGTTGATTGTAACATCCTGCTGAGGTTTGGGGGGAAATTAGAACATTTTTGATAATTTTTCAAATTTAGACCAAGCTAGATTTTATTACAAATTGAGGTGCATCCAATACTATACAAGGAATGATCCCCATATAATTCTTCTAGCAACATCATAAAAATAAATTAATCTCAGTTTTTTGGGAAAGAGATTTTTATCTTCTGATGATTCACAAATTTGGCCTCAGCTAAAATACACTATTTATAAGCCTGTTATTAATGGCTAAAAAAAAAAAACCAAGACAGTGATAGTTTCCTTCTTTTTTTTTCTTTTTTCTTTTTCTTTTTTCCTAGCATTTTTTTTTAAAAAAGAAGAAATAAACAGCAGAGCAATAAATAGCTACTTTATCCTTGTTTTGATGGTGAAAACTGTTTCAGGATATTCTTCAAGTTTTGAAATGGTACAATATATGAATAATTTAGCTTTGTAGATTGGTTTTATAGTTATTTTAAATACCTGCATTATTTTAAATTCTTGTTAGGCAAAGTACTATAAGAGGTACAAAGCAAAAGTTGGCATGAGAATCAAAAGCCCCAACCTTGCGTGGCCTTGGATAGGTCCTTGAACTTCTCTGTGCCTCAGTTCCCTTAATTGTAAAGTGAGAAGGCGAAAGACTAGATGACTTCTAAAGTCTCTTCTAAGTGTCATCATTTTTGATTAAGTATACTCTCTACTTCTTGGCAGAGGAGTGATGAATTCAAAGTATACCACAGTTCACACAATTTTGAACATGGAAAATTTGGGGAGCGTTTTTGCCCAAATTATTCTTTTTTTAAGCTTTTTATTTACAAAAATATGCATGGGTAATTTGTTCAAATTCTTGTTTAAAAAGAAAGATGAAAAAACACATTGTTTTTATCTTCAAACAGCTTACAGTCTATGAAAGAAAATTGGATTAATCTAAATGAACATAGGAACCACCACAACAAAAATATACAAAAGCAGTTACAACAAAATAAAAATATATAAAATGTGATCAAAGATGATCAGAATGGACAGGGTGATTAAAGTAAAATGGGATTAATTAGTCCCTGAAAATTTCTTGGAGAAGGTGAATCCTAAATAGAATTTTTAAGGTCAGAACCTCAAGGATTAAACAACAAAACTGCCGTTTCAGACCAGACCTATAGTCCACCCAGGCCAATATTCTGTTTTTGACAATAGATCCAAAAGTCATATCATGGAAGGCCAAAATTGTTCTTATTCATTCATTTATTTACTCCTTCATTTCTCCCCCATAATACATTTAAGACACATTTCAATGTTCATTGTCTTATAATTGGACAATAATTTCAAAATCTTGGAAATATGCTCTCAAACATCCTCAAATTTATGAATCTAGCATTTAAAATTTGATTTAAACACATTTTCAACTTTATCATCTTTTCATCTGATTGGTTCCAGTTTTCTTTATCAAAATCTCAATACATCTGTCCCTTCCTTTTTATTTTTACTGTAACCACCAGAGTTCCAGCTCTTAGTAATTTTGCCTGAATTCTTACAATAACCTAACTGGTTTCTTTACCTCCAGTTTTTCTCTCCTGAGCCCCAAATTGACCTTACACTACCCACGATATTACTCTAAATATGGTACTTCTTTTCTCAAAACTTATTAGTTTCTCAGGATCTGTTGAATAAAGTACAAATTCTCCAACTTGGTATTCACGTTTTTTCATAATCTGTATCTTATCTTCGTATCTTAGTTCCCACCACTCCAGACAAATCAAACTACTCACAATTCTCTGAATTTGCCTTGTATTTTCTCATCTCCATATTTTGCATATATGCTTTCCTTCACTTTCTTCATCATCAAACTATTTTGTAATGTCATTTTTAGCTGTCCTGCCTTTCTGTTACTATATTATCCCTGCCTCCATTCTCTCTATACTGCACATTGCAACTAGATTACTTATTGTCTCAGCACCTGTCCTTGAAGGATTCCACTGTTTTAGGCTTTAGAATTACTTGTTTTTTCCCCTATGTTTCCTGTCTCTAATGTTTTTAAAGCACTCTACTTGATCTCAAAAATGAACTATTAAAAAAATAACAAAATAGAAACTTCATGTGTGCAATCGTTTTTAAGTTTTTTTGAAAACATAATGTTGAGTCACTTTTTTTCCAAATGCTTAATGTCCTTCCTTTAGTTATCTTTCAAAAATCCATATTGTCAGTAAGTCCCCTATTAGTAGGAAGATAAATTTTTTAATAAAAGGGGAGACCCATGCTAAGCAAATAACCTGTTGAATAAAAATGCAATATTCGGCCTTCATTAGTACACTAAGAAATGGGGGAGGGGGAGCAGAGTATTCCATTGGGAGTTCTGGACTGAAAAAAGTTCAAATGAGAGTGGGAGTATACTACAATCATTTCCGACTGGCTCCCTAGAGCCAGTGTGGGCATTTATATCTCAGAAATCAGCCAACAATACAGATTGGGGATTGATTTAGTGTTGTACTGATTATAAAGACTTAAATAATGGAGAAAATGCTAATAATGCAGATCAAATTTAAAACTATTTCTCTGTATATGTCTGTGATTATTTTCCTCCAGAGCCAGTCATTAGACATTTATTAGCTTACTCCTGCAAACAAGGAAAAAGAATTGTATTTGATAGGCGCCATAACATTGTGGACAGAGTGCTGAAATTGTGTTAGGAAGACCCAGGGTAGATAGATAGATAGATTAAACAAATAACAGGGTATAGATAGAATAAATTAAATAAACATACAGATGGATAGATAGATTAGACAAATAATATAAATAGAATAGATTAGAGAAATAACCAATAGAAAGAATACAATAGATTGATAATATGATAAATGATAGGTATACTAGACCTATAAATAGATAGATTGACAGATCACATTCATTAAGCCTTACTATGTGCCAAGGTGCTATAAATTGGAAATTCAAAAACAAGAAGACATTTCTTACTCTCAATGAGCTTTCATGCTAATAAGAAAAGGCAAAAAAATGAAGAAGGGCTGGAAAGGTAGTGGAGGGTTGTAGGAGAAAGACGGATGAGAGCAACATACCTGGGCCTTCTCATGATAGAGGTTTCAAATACCTATTTATGAGGATCAAATGAGATAATGTATATAAAGTGTTTGGCAAATCTTACAATGGTATACAGATGCTAGTCATTGTTATTGTTTTGTTTTGCAGTACGGCAAGAAATAGGGGTCATACAGATGTGCAAGAATGTTTGTGGCAGCCCTTTTTGTAGTGGCTAGAAACTGGAAACTGAGTGGATGCCCATCAATTGGAGAATGGCTGAATTAATTATGGTATATGAATATTATGGAATATTATTGCTCTGTAAGAAATGACCAGCAGGATGATTTCAGAGAGGCCTGGAGGGACTTGCATGAACTGATGCTGAGTGAAATGAGCAGAACCAGGAGATCATTATACACAGCAACAACAATACTATATGATGATCAATTCTGATGGACATGGCTCTCTGCAACAATGAAATGTTTCAAACCAGTTCCAATTGTTCAGTGAAGAAAGCCATATACACCCAGAGAGAGGGATATGAAATGTGGACCACAACATAACATTTCCATGCTCTCTATTGATGTTTGCTTGCATTGTGTTTCCCTTCTCAGATTTTTTTTTCTTGTAGATTCGACTTTTCTTGCACAGCAAGATAATTGTAAAAATATGTATACACATATTCGATTTGTCAAGTATTTTAACATAATTAACATGTAGTAGACTTCCTGCCATGTAGGGGAGGGGTGGGGACTAGGGAGGAAAAATTAGTAACAGAAAGCTTTGCAAGGGTCAGTATTGAAAAATTATCCATACATATGTTTTGTAAATAAAAAGCTTTAATTAAAAAAAAAAAGAAAAAAAGAAATAGGGGTCATAGATTATCATTTTAGAGATAGAAGAACCTTAATACAGGAGTTCTTAACTTGAGGTCCCCAGACCTCCCCCCACTCCTGAGGCCCAGAAAGTGCCTAAATTTGGATAGCAAAATATTTTGATAACTCTATTTCAATATAATTGGTTTTCCTTTTAATCTTATGTATTTTGTTCTATATATTTAAAAACAGTATTCTTAGAAAGGTTTCATAGGCTCCAACAGATTGTCAAAGGATTCCATAATAAAAAAATTGTAAAAGATTTTTTGCTCAGTGTGAAAAGTTTTTATGAAACAGGTGTCAAGCACACATATCAATTTCTAATAAACAAAACAAAGAAAATCTAGAAGCTTACTTATAACCACACTTGTATAGAAAACTTGGCATTTCAACTGCTCAAGAGATAGGGACCACAAATGGATTTTTCTCTTCATCTCAGAAAACTACCTTTTTTTCTGACTCCCCCACAGCTGCCTTTTGTGAGAGTTCTTTCTTTTAAACGATAGAGGAAAATCTGTAATGTGGAAGTGGCAACAATTCATATCTTGACAAAAAAATTAAAATTTTTCTGATGATCACAGTCACGTCTGCATCTTTAGGGCCTCTATATCCTCACATGGCTCTTTTGTAGTGGGACAAGAGGAAGAGAAATATTTACTCCAACTTCATACAACCTCAGTTTTTTAGGTAAAGAAAATGAAGCTAGTGTAAGACTTTCCCAAAAACATGACAAGCTGAAGCAAAGCCCTGTTCTCCTAACTCTCACTTATTGCCATGTGCCACAACAAAAAGGAAGCCCTAAAAGACCATAATTATTCCATGTGAGAACAAATTAAGATAGGAAACAAATGAAAGATCTAATACCCGCAATGACAAGCTACCTATTTGCTGTTCATTGTCATAGTTTTTGCTTAATCCTATATACTCAATATTTTAGAAGATTCTTCACTGTGGATAGGGGCACAGATGTTCAATTAACTTATAAGGGCCATCCCAGATAATTTATGCATAGAACTCCTGAGCAAAATTGTAAGGACTCAAGGGCCTAGTGCATACATATTTGTGCATTTCAGTGATGATAGACTTTTCTCTAGATGTATCCAGCCACATGATGATTCAGTACAGAAAGGCCTTGACATTTTGGTTACAAATAGCAAACCCTGGATGATCTCTTGGTCCTCTCCTGCCTCATAGTGGAAGAATTGTATTATTTAAAAAGAAAAATCAGTCTCTTCCTTCAGCATTTCAGGGTGGTATTATCACCATGAGATTTCAAGTGAAGGAAGAATTGGCTCTTCTCTACCTGACATTATCATGACTGATTCAACTAACTTGGCAAGCTTGCAACTAGGATTCCTGGCTATCTTTTTTCTGCTTTTATATTTGTTCTTTCCTAATTTCAAGCAGGAAAGTATTTATTCAGAGATAGATATGAATACTTTGGAGTCTAATTTATGTGTTTAAAATGTCCAGAGTTCCTTTGTCAATTGAAATAAGCTGCCTGATATCAAGGGAAATTTCTTTAGTGTAGGTGACCACCCAAAATTTGGACCATTTTACTAGGAGACATTATTAAGAGATGCTGGGATGGTGTCGAGCCAAAGGGAAATATAAAATGTTTTATCAGCTGTTCCACAAATTCTTTCATGTTTATTTGATATTAATACTTAAGGTTTGGGTTTTTTCAATTTGGTTTTGGGGTTTTTTAAGTACATTCCTTTTTTTCAATAGGAATTAAATATCTGATTCATATTACACATTTGAGTGCTTTTTAAAAACTCTCTTTTGGGGAAGCTTAGCTTTGAATATAAATCTAACGTTTAAATCATTTGTCTCGAGCTCCAGGGCTAGTTACAATGAAGTAGGTGTTATATCTCCACTTTTAGGAAAATGAGGTACACCATTTAGCCAGAGTCACACAAGCAGTAAGTATCTAAGACCAAATTTGGATTCAGATCTTCCTGACTCCAGTGTAGTGTTTTATCCATTGTGTCACATAGGCAGAATTTTTACAAACTAAATTAAATTATCCCTCCGTGGAAGTTCTTCAGAGCTCCACCTCCAGGAGAATCATTACAATTTAAGCCACACATTTCTTTGCAATCAACCAAGAAAATTTTATTATGTTGGTTTTTCATCCCTAACTTTCAAAATTCTATTAATAGTAAGTATCTGTGTTAATAACTTCCACAGCCAATAACTTCATAACTAAAAAAACCAACAAAACACAACGCAACATTAAACCCAAATAGGATAGCAGGTTTTTTGTTTTGTTTTGTTTTGCTTTGTTTTGTTTTGGTTTTTTAATAGAATGAGATCTAAAGGTGAAGAGGAGAAAAATAAAAAGAGCAAGTTTGTTTCCCCTATACTTTTGAGAAAATTAAGCCCACATATCTGGAAACTAAATGACTATAATACACTCATTAAACTTTAGGCTAGGAAAGTCTCCATTTCTTATGGTCATTATGATCATCAATATCTGAAAAGTTGAACTCTTAACAGTCATTGGGTCTCTACATATGTCATAATCCTTCAGACTAAAAGACTTGTGATTTCTTTGTGCAAAAAATGTTTGTGGGGCAGCTAGGTAGCGCAGTGGATAGAGCACCAGCCCTGAAGTCAGGAAGTCCTGAATTCAAATCTGATCTCAGACACTTAACACATCCTAGCTGTGTGACCCTGGGCAAGTCACTTAACCTCAATTACCTCAGCAAAAAAAGCCCCCCAAAAATATTTATATCAGCTCTTTTTGTACTGGCATGGAACTGGAAACTTAGTGGATGCTTATCAGTTGAGGAATGGCCGAATAAGTTATGGTATATGAATATAATGGAATATAAGAAATGAAGAGCATGCTGATTTCAGAAAGGCCTGGAGAGATTTACATGAACTGATGCTAAGTGAAGTGAACAGAACTGTGATGGACTTGGGTCTTTTCAACAATGAGGTGATTCAGGCCAATTACAATAGACTTGTGATGGAGAGAGCATCCAGAGAGAGGACTATGGACAATGGATGTGCATCACAACATAAATTTGCACCTTTGTTGATGTTCTTATTTTACTATTTTTTTTACTTTCTTTACTTATTTGTTTTTTTTTTCTCATTTTTTCCTTTTTGATCTGATTTTTCTTATGCAGCATGATAAATGTGGAAATATGCTTAGAAGAATTGCACATGTTTAACCTATACTGAATTATTTGTTGTCTATGGGGAAGGGGGGAGAAAGGGAGGGAGAAAAATTGGAACACAAGGGTGAATGTTGAAATGTTGAAAACTATCTTTGCATGTATTTGGAAAAATAAAAAGCTATGAATATATAAAAAGACTTGTGATTTCAGCTCAGCTTCTTACACTGCTTCTATAACTTCAAATTTAAAATGCTACTAGCTAAGCTCCAACTATTTTTTAATCAATCATTATTATAAATAAAAAATTTTAAACTAATTTTACCCCCAACATATACATATATTTATTTATAAATTATGTATGTACATATATATGTATATAAACATATTATACTACTCTATTATTTACATTTATGTTTTATACACAAAAATTTGAAGAATGAGATAAAAAATAAATGAACAATATTTTTAAATTTTTAATTTGGAATGGTACAAAAAAAAAAAACTTTTATCTTTTGAGAGCAATGTGCTGAATATGCTTCATTATATGAGAAAAATTCCCTTGTAGATTCTGGGAGATAAAGTGAATTTGTAAATAATAATTATTCCATTAGTTTGAGCAATATACCTAGCCAAGCAGATAAATTTATATTTTAGATACATCTTGCATTTTTGAAGTAAAATACAATAATAGGTCATGAGAGTCAGTAAGCATAGCTTTTCAGCAGATGTCATTAGGAGATTACTACAAGTAGTTCAGGCTTGATGAGGGCCTGAACCAAAGTGGTGGTTGTAATAGAAAAAATAGGAAGCAAGTAAGAAATTTGGTGGAGATAAAAATGATAAGATTTGGGAATTACTTAGATCTGTGGGGTGAGGTAAAGTGAGGAGTCTAGAATGGCATGGAGAGTGTAAAGCTGGGTGACTTGAAGGATGATGGCATCCTTAACAAAAATGAAGTTTGGAAAAGGAGTGGATTTGATGGAAAAGAGGATTTAAATTATCTGGTTTAGACTGCAACCCAATGGGGTCTGCTCAACCTATGTGATTCACTCTGTCCCATCCAAAATGAAAAGGGAAAAGAGAGATTCTTGCTTACCATTACTTTCCTAGAGTATAAAGCTCACTTTCTAAGGGGAACCTGCTTAAGCCACAAGATAATCTAAATAGAAAGGGTGCAAAGTGGGCTTATATATAAATGCTGCTGAAGGTGCCCAGGTCAGAATTAAGTTATAACTGCCTTGAAGGGCTAACACCCAGAGCAGAAAGCTAAAGATCAGAGTGTGGAAGGGAGGGTACTAATAGTAAAAGGTAAAGGTGAGGCATATTAAAAACAAGACTCATGATTGATCATTTTGAAGGCCATTGCTCTCTTTTATAGGCAATCTCTAAGGGTAAAGGGCTCTGTAAATACAAAGTTCAATATAAATAATAAAAAATTTACAGTATTTTTGCATCATCCTCTAATTCACTATATACTCCTCTAGAAATTCTGCGAAATAAGAACAATGTCTGAAACACACAAAAAGTAATATTACAAATAATGGTATACAAATCTGTACATATTTCTCTCTCGTTAACCATTTTTTTTTGCTGTTTCCCTAGGTGCCTGAATGTTGAAGTCATATTAGATCATCCCAAAAAAGCATTCTCACAGCCCAGAGAAAAACAGGCATATGTTGAAAAACCCCTGATAAAACTATTCCATATTCCCTCAAATGGTCAAAAACCAAATGGAAAATGCACTGGGTGATGGTTTCATTTTTTCTGGGTAACAATGGTAATTAGTAGCAGTAGATTATATATTTTCCTCAAATCACAAATAACTTTGGAGTCCTCTAATCTCCAGTTTTTTAAACTATGGGTCACAACCCCATATAGGGGTCTCATAACTGAATGTAGGGATTTAAAAATTATGATTTATTTTCAGTAAATGTTTTATTATACCTATTTTATATACCTGGCGTCATATAAAAATCTGAGGGGCAAAAAGGGATCACAAGTGGAAAAAAGTTTAAGAATTCCTACTGTAGTCCACTTATAGGAAGTATAGTATCTAAAATAATCTGGGATGTAGGAGTCCCACTCCAAAATGGTGACAAAGAACCTCGTCAAAAATCCCAGTTAAAAAGAAACTTACAAGGAGACTGAATTAATATGTGTCCATCTTTGAGACTACTTTTTCAACAGAACTTCAAGAAGTGGTCTCACATGATTCATTCTGGATTTCATGTGGTTCCTTTGAACATCTCTCTGGAAAAATACTCAAATTAGATCCAGACCAGAACAATTTCCTTAAACCTACTGAGTTCAAATCCACATTCCCAGGCAGACATATGCAAGCAGCTTAATACTTTCCCATCATTAAACAACTTGGACAAATACTAGGATATTTTGGTGTCCTCTAGGGGATGCTGGAATGTTAAACGTTTTTTGAAACAAACCCACTCTCCCAAGGGTTTTCAAGTCTAGGGATTAAATGTGTTTCAAGTATATCAAAAATAACTTTCTGATTTCCAGTAAAATTAAGAAAAATTGACTTAAGATCACATAGCTAATAAGAGAACTAAAAGCAGAAATAAAAATGCAAGTGCATTAACCATATTGCTTTGCCAAATATATGTTTTAGCAAGTACTGATTAGATGACTAGAATAAAAGTTTGCAAAACTAGAATGAAAAATAATCCAGAGCTCCTAAAAGTTATAATTTTTGTTTTTTCTTCTGGCACAATTGAGAGAGGCAGCAGCAGCATGGTAGAAATAATATTAGATTTAGAAATAAAGAATTTGCATACAAATCTTATTCTGCCATTTACTTCCTGTGTAGGTAGCATTAATCTTTTAACTTGTCTGAGCCTCAATTTCATTATTTGTGAAGTGAAAGTGACTAGATGGCCTCTAAAAGCCTTTTTAGCTCTCAAGCTATCTTCCCATGATCTGATAATTAGCATCATATAGCACTCATTTTAACTTTAGGTATTTGTCAAATAGGTTTTGCTTAAAGCATTTTCTCTTCTAATATCCTTCTAATATTTTCCAATATTCTCTTCTAAGAATAAATGATATAACAGAATTTAATAAATATAATCTGTCACTTTCTTATGTTATACAATGATTCCTTTTAATACTAAATGCATCAAAAATGTATTGTTTTGGGAATGACAAAGAATTGGAAAATGAGTAGATGTTCATCAATTGCAGAATGGCTGCATAAATTATGGTACATGAATATAATGGAATACTATTGAACTATAGTTCTATAGGCTGATTTCAGAAAAACTTGTAAAGACTTACATGAATTGATGATGAATGAAATGAGCAGAGGCAGGAGAACCCTGTGCAGGAGAATGCTGTACACAGTAACAGCAAGATGATTAACTATGATAGACTTAGCTCTTCTCAGCAATACAATGATCCAAGACAATTCCAGTAGACTTTTAGATAGAAAATGCCATCTGCATCCAGAGAAAGAACTATGAAGACTGACTGTGGATCAAAGCATATTATTTTCACCTTTGTTTTGTTTTGTTCTTTTTCATGGTTTTTCCTTTTTCTTCAGATTTTTCTTTCCAAACAGGACTCATATGGAAATGTTAAAAATACTAAATGCATCATTTAACATTTCTCTAGTATATGAATACCCCTCCTCGATTTTTGTTTTCTACTTTTAATGAAAATGGAAACAAGAAGCAAAGAATTTGCATATTTGAAGAATAATAAAAAAAGAAGTTAGGGAGTAGGCATGATAACAAAACAAAAACAAAGGCTGCTGAAATCAATATTTTCAAAGGCATTTTATCTGGAACAAATAACTGATTAAAAACTCTAGGGAAAAACTGAAACTCAACCTCATCTATTCAGTACTGTTTCTTCAAAGTGAGCTAGTTAACATCACTGTCACCATGTCTAATCATCTACCCTTCCCATAACCAGCCTCAGACATTTATTTTCTAGGTGACCTTGCATAAGTTGTTTGCCATATCTGGGTCTTGCTTTCCTCATCAGTAAAATGAGTGGGCTGGATTTCATGATTGGTAAAATCTCTTCTTCCCCTAAATCTATGATCTTATGAGCCACTCCCCATTCCTTTCTGCACAGAGAATTGTTTCAATCCATCATACAAAAATGCATGACACCAAATCTATTAACAGTATTCATTATAAGAAATGAAATCAAGAAACTCCTTGTGGATGTATATTAATAGGCAGAATATTTATTTTAATTGCATGGGTAACCAAAATCAAATCTTTTGGCCAGTCTCTCTGCCTTTAATTAGCCTGGTCCTCAAACCTTTTTTTTTTTTATTTTTTTAAAGGTTTTAAGACCTTTACATTTACATTTAAGAAAGAAAAACTTACATTTGATCCTAGATAAGAAGATGTAATAGGAAGCCTCTGGGAATTGTCAGATGCACACTTTAAGAAAATCACTCTGGCTGGTTAGGTGGAGAAGGGATTAGAGTGGAGAGATACTTGTAGCAGAAAGGCCAATTACAAGGCTGTTGAAGACAACTAGGTGAGAACTAATGAGATCTAGAATGGTAACTGTGTGAGTGGAAAACAGAGGATGTATGTGAGTGATACTGGGGAGGGAGGCAGAAACAACCGATGTGATTGGATCGGATTGGATGCATGAGATGAGCAGAAGTGAAGAACTGAAAAAGATATCAAGACTATTCAAAGTCTTTCCAGCTCAGCAAAATCTGCTAGCATTTATTATCTGTTGGTATAGCCAGAAAAACCAAGGATTGAAGACTTCTGCTGGAATGATGTGAGAGGTTGTAAAGGAGCCCCAGTCCTCCACTAAATGTCTAAAGGAACAAGAAATGACCAAATTGGAAGAAGCCACAAGTTGCCTCCTTAAAGAAATCTCAAATTGAAAACACCCAGTAATGTTGCAACCAGAGCCAGGTTGAAAAAAAGAAATACTCCAAGCAGTCAAAAAGAAAGAATTCATTTCCCAAGAAACCAGAATCAAGATCACTCAAGATTATATTGCAACTAATGAAGGAGAGAAAATCTTGGTAAGTGATAGTTCAAAAAGCAAAATATAAAAGTTTACAACCAAGAATAACTTGTAGGACAAACCTGAATATAATCTAGTGGGTAAAAAAGAGTTGACTTTTAAGAAAATAAAAAAATTTTACCTATCCCAAATGAAAATACCAACCTAGCAGAATCTTTGAAAGGCAAATAAATATTGGAGGCCAGAGAACCTTAGAAGGTTAAATTAGTTTAAACAGTTTAAATTAATGGTAATACATTGCTTACATTAGAAAAGAAGAGACAGCTGTTCTTTTCAAAATCCTACTGCCTTCATAAGTCACAAAGGGAATTAAAAAGTCAAACTAGCTTCAAGTGGAATTTATTCTATTTGGTTAAGAAAGGAAATCAGGGGCAGCTAGATGGCACAGTGGATAGAGCACCAGCCCTGAAGTCAGGAAGACCTGAGTTCAAATCTGGCCTCAGACACTTAGCATGTCCTAGCTGTGTGACCTTGGGCAAGTCACTTAACATAATTGCCTCAGCAAAAAAGCAAAAAAGAAAGGAAGGAAGGAAGGAAGGAAATCAAAATTAGAACAAAAAAGACTAGGGAAGAAATGAAAAAGAAAGGAGAGGAACTTTCAACATTTCATAATTGGGATGTGTGAGAAGAATGCAAACACTGAAGAATAGTAGTGGGAGCAGGTATCTCATAAACTTTACTCATCACAACTGGATAGGGGAGAGTAGCATACATGAAGTTTGGTGTAGAAATATTAAACTCAACAGAGAAACAGGCAGAAATAGAGAAAGTGGGGCTTAAAAGAGGAGAGAGTTGTGGAAATAATAGCCATAAGCAAAATAAACTTCAACTTTGGAAGGTAAATCAAAGGAGAGAATGAAAGTATAAGAACTAATGCTTGGGGAAAAGGAGGGCTGAAAAAGGTCTGAGAAGCTTGAGCAGACCATTTCAATTATAAGTTATTAATGTTGATCATCTTTTTTCTCTTTCACCACCTCCTTTGGAAAGAAGACTAAAAGAGGAAAAAAGTAAAAAATATATATATATGCATATATATATACAATTAACTATTTTAATTGTGAATGAGATAAACTTACTCATAAAATGTATGAGAAATCAACAGAAACATTTCCTGTCTATCCCATCCTGCTACCAATCTGATGACCCTGCTGGTTTTCTTATTTTAGCCTATGTATCATATGGTAATTAATAACATTGTTTTTTATGTATCAACCAATGACATTTTTCAGTATTTGGCATAATTGTTCTTGAACGTCTAGATATTTAGCTTTATAAATGTAGAGCCCTGGAAAGAAGTGGCACCTCAGATCAAGAGAAAAGTCCAGGGTACACTTCATGAGGAAAGCCAAATTCTTCTGAAATAAGTGTTTTTGGATCAGAGCTCTGGCTTAGTCTCTCTTTAGGTCATCTGGGGTGATTTTTTTCTCAACTAGAAAAGGAGATCCAGAATCTTAAGGAAGAAAATGACTCTTTCAAAACTAGACTTGAGCAAGGGAAAGCCAGAGAAGATATAAGAGATCAAGAAATAATATAACAAAATATAAAGAACAAAAAAATTAGAAGAAAATGTGAGATATCTCATAAGGTAAACCACAAATCTGGGGAATGGATCAAGAAGAGAAAATGTAAGAATAACTGGACTACCTGAAAGCTATAACCATATATATATATATATGTGCAAATGTAAATCCTAAGTCTAAGATTGTCATTAGTAACTGAGCAGTTTTAAAGAAATGATTGGGATAGAACTGGGTATGATGTGATTCTAAAAAGCAAAACCATGTAGGAAAAAGTAAAAAAGCATAATTGTGTTATTCAAATGAGATATAAGAGCTAGAACTGACACAAAGGAATTAGAAGGGCTAGTAATTCTGGAAATCTACTCACACCAGGAATGGGTTAAAAAGGGAACAATACACACACACACACACACACACACACACACACACACACACACACACACACACACATGAATAAAAGCACAAAACTCTTCTAAATTTATACAGAAATAAGAGGGGACAGGAATGGGATAGGTTGGAGGTATATAAAAGTGTGCAGATTAATGGGAAATGGGATAAAGAAGGAGGGAAAAGGTGGGGGGAGAGGATATGGAGGGAAGCTTTGGAGGCAGGGTAGGTTAAGTAATAGCAAGGCAAGGTAGCAGGAAGAAGTAATACAGAGGAGTTAGCAGGGATAGGAAAAAAATACACACAAACAGTAAATATCAGGAGTAGAATTTATTAGGAAAAAAAGAGTAATAATCATTGGTCTCAGACAAAGTTAAAGCTAAAATAAATTTAATCAAAAAAGAAGAGAGAAACTACATCATGTCATCCATGTTAATCAATATTGTTTTAGACTATTTAAATTAATCACATAATATAAGATTGGATATTGCTGTGGTATAGGAAATGATGAATTAGTGGATTTAAAAATATGGAAAGAGTTGGACATATGAAGGATGTTATCTACCTTCAGAGAAAGACAAGCATAGAGTATATATCTATCTATATACAGATATATACATCATACACATATATATAAATGTATATGTATATATATGTATGATTATAGATATCTATGCCTAGGTATGTCTATATATGGGTGTATGTGTGTACATACATATATATGTACATGTATGCATATATAAATATATTGATGCTTAATTGTAGCCTTCTTGGGATGGGGGGGGGGAGGAATAAGAGAAAAAAGAATAAAGTAAAATGTGCACACCAGGGAACAAAAGAAAATGTACAAGGAAGCAAAGATGTACAGTTCTGAACAAGTGTAATTTTTTTTTCCATAGGCTTTCCTGAAATGGAAATTTATTCTCATATCTTGATTCCTCTCATGTTTCGCCATGTACATAACAATTGTGCTTTGTTTTTCTTTTCCTACTTTCTATTTGTTTTAAATAAATTTTTAAAAAAATAAAGCAGACATGGAGCTTGTGATAGGGTAATTGGTTTGGAAAGCTCAAGGAAGGGAACCCAGTATCAACTTAGATGAAGCAAAGAAGACCCGAGCAAGGTCTGCTATCTAGCACACACTGACCATAGGCTGTGAACAGGAAATTGATCCTCCAAGAACTAGGGGAAGGGAATCAGGAGGTGCTGAGGAAGATGAGAGAGACTTCAAATGCTGGATTGTGATGGCATTGCAAGAAAAAAATCAAAGTTTAGCGGATTATTTCCAGGAGAGTCTGCATTTATAATTTGCTGGCTACTTTTCACCTTTACCTGTGCAGCAGGGCTGAAGGCAGTTTTCACAAATGGGCCACTTCCAGCAACACACAATAGTGCTGGGGATTTTCTGTGACATTTATTACCACAAGTTCACAATGTTTTTCGGCAAGTCCCTAAATGTCATGCTTTTAATACTGTCATGATTTATTTGCATAATCCAAAACTAAAGTGGAGGAAGTTTGGGTGCATGATTTTTTTATTTGCAGGTAATTGTGCATTCAATGCAGTCTCTGAAGCAGAAATGCAACACAGTATGGATCAGTTCTCTGCTGCTTGTCCTAATTTTGGCCTAAGAATTAACACTCAGAAAACAAAGATACTCCATCAGCCACTACCACATCATCCCTATGTAGAGCCATCAGTTATAACAAATGGAGAAGTCTTGAATGCAGTGCATAAGTTGGCTATATACTTTCCAGCCATGTACACATTGATAATGAGGCTGACACACATTGCCAGAACTAGTTCAGTGTTTGGGAAACTCTGAAAGAAAGTGCAAGAGAGAAAAGGTATTTGATTGATACCAAACTGTACTATACAGAGCCATTGTGCTGACTTTATTGCTGGATGCCTCTGAAACCTGGACAGTAAAACAGCATCATGACAGGAAACTAAACTGATTCCATTGATTTTGAAGATCATCAGGCAGGATAAAATATCCCCTTAACATCCTTTCTTGAACTAAACTGCTGTTCAAACTACTGCAGAGAAGGCAACTCCATTGAACTGGCCATGTATGTTTGCCAAGAAGAACTCAACACTCATATAGTGATCACAAAAAAATTATACAAGGACACTCTCAAAGTTTCTCAAGAACTTTAGAATTGATTGCATGATATGGGAGACACTAGCACAGGACCACCTAGCATGGTGTGTCTCATTAGAGAAGGTGCTGTGCTCAATGAGAAAACCAGATGAAGTAGCTCAAAAGTAACGTGAGATGCACAGGTGAGAATCCATCCCATATGTTTACATGGACTATTTGTGTCCAGCCTGTGACAGAGCAGCCCAGGCTCATATTGGTCTGATCAGTCACAGTTGCATACTTTTGTTTTGTTTTGTTTTTTAATTAAAGCTTTTTATTTTCAAAATATATACATGGATAATTTTCAACATTCACTCTTACAAAGTCCTGGGTTCTAAATTTTTCCACCCCCTCCCCAGATGGCAAGTAATCTAATATGTTTAATATATACAATTCTTCTCTCTCTCTGTCTCTGTCTCTGTCTCTGTCTCTGTCTCTGTCTCTGTCTCTCTCTCTCTCTCTCTCTCTCTCTATATATATATATATATATATATATATATATATATATATCATGCTGCCCAAGAAAAATCAAATGCAAGCAAAAAAAAAAACAAAAAACAAAAACAAAAAACAGAGTGAAAATGCTTTGTTATGATCCAAATTCAGTCCCCACAGTCCTTTCTCTAGATGCAGATGGCTCTCTTCATCACAAAACCATTGGAACTGGCCTTAATCACCTCATTGTTGAGGAGTGCTGCAAGCTGGACACATTTCAACTTAACATAGCTTTATCATTTTGGTCCTCTTTGAGAATGAAGTACAACAACCAACAAATAGCTCCTTTATTCAAAGTAGAAACACTGTTTAGGGAATTTAGGGGAAATTTGATTGGAATAGGAAAAGTGATATGAATTGGTCATCAATCAATAATCAACAAATCAATCAAATACTAGACATACTAAGTGCCATGCTAAGTGCATTATTAGAAAACTCACTAGTTAATAGCTAGAGAGAGAATATGTAAACCAGTCTGACATGCTCTCTAAGCTGATCCCCAGGATATAAATATAGTTATCTCTACTACTGAACTCAGAGCATTTACAAGACAATTACATATCACATGAGCCACCATGGAATCCAGGACCTTTCTCCAATACTAATACACAGTTTATCTGGTGAGATTCTCAGTCCTACTTCCTTAGAAGTTGATGATGGGGATGGTAAGACATTTTCCAGTTAATTTAACTGGAACTTCCCCACTGTTGAAGAGACAGCAGCAAGGATGAGGAGGGGCTTTAAAAAAAATAAAATTTGGCAGAGAAGATGCTGTTTTCATGATACCTTTCTCTGAGGTTAGCTGGATACTTTTTTTTTTTTTTTGCTGAGGTAATTGAGGTCAAGTGACTTGCCCAGGATCACACAGCTAGGGAATGTTAAGTGTCTGAGACCAGATTTGAACTCAGGTCCTCCTGACTTGAGGGCTGGTGCTCTATCCACTGCACCACCTAGCTGCCCCTAGCTGGATATCTTTTTAAATACTTAAATTAAAAAACCTCATTTGTGGAAGGGGAGGCTATTTTCAGGCCTTTTTGACCAGTCCAGATCCAGTCAATTTTTCTTCAAGATGCATTCACCTTTTGTGTTTCCATATAATTTTCTTCAGACTGAGCTATTGCTTTTTCCAATGCTTTGGGTTCTGTTTCAGAAATTCTGTTACTCGGATCCAACCATTCTGGAGAGCAATTTGGAAGCTATCGGGCTGTGCATACCCTTTGACCCAGCAGTGTTTCTATTAGGCCTATATCCCAAAGAGATCATAAAGGAAGGAAAGGGCCCCACATGTGCAAGAATGTTTGTGGCAGCCCTTTTTGTAGTGGCAAGAAACTGGAAACTGAATGGATGCCCATCAATTGGAGAATGGCTGAACAAATTATGGTATATGAATGTTATGGAATATTATTGTTCTGTAAGAAACAACCAGCAGAATAAAAAGTATTAATAATAATAAAAAAAGAAACAACCAGCAAGACAATTTCAGAGAGGCCTGAAGAGACTTGCATGAACTGATGCTGAGTGAAACGAGCAGAAGCAGGAGATCACCATACACAGCAACAACAGTATTACATGATGATCAATTCTGATGGACATGGCTCCCTGCAACAAAGAATTGTCTCAAACCAGTCCCAATTGTTCACTGAAGAAAACCATATACACCCAGAGAGAGGGATATGAAATATGGACCACAATGTAACATTTTCATGATCTCTATTGATATTTGCTTGCATTGTGTTGCCTTTCTCTGATTTTTTTTTTCTTGTAGATAGGATTTTTCTGGCATAAATTGTCAAGTATTTCAACATTATTAACATGTCATGGACTTCCTGCCATTTAGGGGAGAGGAGGGGACTAGGGGTAAAATTTGTAATGGAAAGCTTTGTAAAGATCAATGCTGGGGAACTACCCATACATATGTTATACAAATAAAAAGCTTTAATTAAAAAAAATAATAGTAATAAAAAAAATTAAAAAAGAAAAAAATGAAAGAAACGACCAGCAGGACAATTTCAGAGAGGCCTGGAGAGACTTGCATGAACTGATGCTGAGTGAAATGAGCAGAACCAGGAGATCAATATACATGGCAACAACAATACTATATGACGATCAATTCTGATGGACATGGCTCTCTTCAACAATGAAATGTTTCAAACCAGTTCCAATTGTTCAGTAAAGAAGGCCATATACACCCAGAGAGAGGGATGTGAAATGTGGAACACAACATATCATTTTCATGCTCTCTATTGATGTTTGCTTGCATTGGGTTTCCTTTCTCAGATTTTTTTTGTTCATGTAGATACGATTGTTCTTGCACAGCAAGATAAGTGTGGAAATATGTATACATCTATTTGACCTGTCAAGTATTTTAATATAATTAACATGTAGTGGATATCCTGCCATCTAGGGGAGGGGAGGGGACTAGGGGGGAAAATTTGTAATGGAACGTTTTATAAGGGTCAATGTTGAAAAACTACCCATACATATGTTATACAAATAAAAAGCTTTAATTAAAAAAAGAAATTCTATTACTACCATGCGATCTCTGCAAATGAGAAGGGTTGTTACATTGCAAATTCTTGGTGCTGCTCCTTCCAGTTTGATGGTAAGCATCCAGAAGGATGCCATTATAGACCAAGAATTAATCTATAAAGAGGCTGTTGCTCTTGTGATCACTGCTGACATGTAACTCCACACAAGAGTGTTGTTCTTTTAGAGTGGGGGTTTTTACTAGTGCCATTTCTGCCACTGCTCTGATTTGGATATGTTAAGTCTGAGAACACTATGAGACATCTGGTTTGAGAAGTCCAGATGTATAGATCTAAGAATTATTTTCATGGAAATGATAATAATAATTGATGAGATCAAGTGAAATATTATAGAAAAAAAGTAGACAACTTTGGAGAGGGCAGATTGAACTGAATGACAGGATAAGAAACCAGACTGAAGAGGGTTTACAAGAAAGAAGATGTATTGAAGCACTGGATGTAGATAGCATTTTCAAGTTAACCACAAAGGAAAGGAGATACAGACTTTTTTAATACTAAGGAAGACAGACATCCAAAAGAGGAAATCTGCTAGAGAAGTCAGAAAGGGATGGGATCAAACATGTTTACAAAGGGGATTGCCTTGGCAAGAAAAAAGGCCAACTTCAAATCTAAGACAAGGGGAAGGATAAAAGAGAAAAATATCTGAGTGGTGTGAAATGAGAAGTGAAGGAGGAAGCTCTAGGTGAAAATTTTCATTTTTTTCACTTAAGTATGAGTCAAGTAGGAGCCAAACCTATAAAATTGGAAATGAAAAACACACAAATAAATGTAAAAATAATAAAATAAAAAGTGTACAGCAGAGAACAAAGGAACAAGGAAGCAAAGATGGATAGTTCTGAATATAACATGTAGTATTTATTATGTACACTTTCTTGAAATGGAAATTTATTGTTTTATATTTTCAATCATGTTTTGTCATGACGTGGTGGGTTTTTTTCTACTTTGTATTTAAGTTTTAAATAAATACATCTTTAAAAACATAAATAACAATTGTTGGAGAAGCTATGGGGAGATAAGCATTCTAATATATACTATTGATGGAATTATGAATTGATTCAATCATTCCAAAACACAATTTGGAAACTGCTAAATATACATATTCTCCATTGACTCATCAATCCCATTACTAGTCACACAAGTCAGAAATCAAACACAGAAAGGATCATCCATCTATACAAAATACAGTATTTTTGTTGTAACAAAGAGGAATTGCTCATTGATTAGGGAATGGCTTTGCAAATTTACCAAATATGGTATAATAAAATTGAACATCATACTATAAAAATGACAGGTGTGAGATTCAAAACTGTCCAACTCACAGAAACTGAGCCAAAAGCATTTTATATCAAAGGGTCCACAACTTCTTATAATGGAGTGGATTTGAGATTTTCCTCACAAACTGAGATTCCCCCTTCTTCCAGGGCCTTAGTTTTAGAGTGCTTGATGACCAGATACACAAGTGGCACCACAAAATACAGAGCCTCATTGGTTGATAGATCTTGACCTTCCTCCTCCAGAAGGCTCTACACAGAACACAGAATACCATTCCTTGACAAATCAACCAATGAGCAGTCCTTGACAGACCTATTTTAACCTTTTAGGTGGTCCTACTGAGCTGATGAGAAGAAGGTGTCTGATGGAGCCAGAAGGCGATCTATCATGGTGTGATTACTTAGACTTATAACTACCCTGAGGAATCTGATACCCATCCAAAATAAGGCTGGGAGTTTGCACAGCAGAGAAAAAGAACACAGTAGGGGAATGGTGTGAGACAAGATCAGTGCGACTGTATTAAAAGACAAGAGCTACAATTGTGGGAAGATGGTGATGGGACTTGTTTACTCAAAATCTTAACTGATCACATCTCTTGAGATTGGGGTGGGGGAACACTAACTTTGGATAGCACTGCTTTAGTTCATCACTTCTCTGCCAGGAAGTGTTAAGCATACTTCATTAATCCTCTGTAGTTATAATTAATAATTTTACTTAACAGTTCTTGTCTTTTATTTATTTTCCTTTATAACATCATAGTCATTGTCTAAATTGTTCTAGTTCTGTTCACTTTTTTTCATTAATTCATACAAAACTCAGGTTTTTCTGAAATCATCCCTATGTGATAGATGATTAATTGGAACCCTGTCTTATTCATATCAGTATCATATTATTTCATAGAGCTTGTAAGTTCTGTATTATTAGGCCCTACTACTGTGAACTGCAGATTGTAAATTCTCTTGCTTAATCACAGGAAACTAGAGGACCTCCACCCTTTGTTTTCCTTATTGTGGTGACCAAACCCAGTGTAGCAGAGATGATTCAATGACAAGAAGTTTCCCCATTAATTTTGTTGCCTTTCTGTTCCTTGTCATTCCTCTATTGCCCAATATGGGGAGATGGTTAACAAGTGACTTACCTGCCTTTACTGGACAATCAGTCCATGTAGATGTTTGAACATCTATTTTATCAGCCCAGCCCTTGACTTGTCTTCTGCTCTTGCAGATAAGACATAATAAGAGACCTGTCCTCTTTTTTATTTTCATGGTAAAGTGACTCATAAAAGATGAATGGCCATTACGGATTGTAAATTGGGTCACAAATAACATTATATCATTCCTTTCCCCACCAGTCACCACTACTAAAGTCAGCACTATCCAGCACTCTCACCCATCATCTTTGACTTCATACTTTCCCTCCCTTCCTTCACATATCCAATCAGGTGCCACAAGTCACATCTGTCACTACCCACTCATATAGCCTCTACAGCTGCTGTTCTATTTGTTCACTAAGAAAATGTAATATGCCACACAATAACTTATCTCTGAAAAGAACCATCCAAAAAACAAAAATGTACAAAGAACTACATAAATCACTGTAATTTCACATATATAACATCAGTAAAGAATTTTTTTTTTTTTTTTTTTTTGCTGAAGCAATTGAGGTTAAGCGACTTGCCCAGGGTCACACAGCTAGGGAATATTAAGTGTCTGAGACCAAATTTGAACTCGGGTCTTCCTGACTTCAGGGCTGGTGCTCTATCCACTGCGCCACCTAGCTGCCCCTATTAAAGAATTTTTTAACCAACTAGGAAGAAAGGAAGTTAAACCAATCTCATATGCAAATTGCCTTGTATAAAGTCAGCTTTTGTGTTACTGATGCATTATTAATTAGCTATATTGACCTGGTCTTTTAATTGTCTATTTTTAAGTCTCTGGAAAGGAAAACAAAACCAAATGGAATTTTAATGCAGTTTATTTTATTAGCAAAGCCCCAGAAAACATATTCAGTTATATTTTTTCAAACCAAAGTAGTAAAATTGTTATACATTCTAAAACAACTCCACCAAAGCTGATTCATGGTAGAAAGACATCCTTCCAAATTCAAAGCATGAGAATACATGCTACTTCAATCAGGGGCAAAGTCTATTACAACCAATTAGCAAAAAAGGAATCTGTTCATTTCTAAAGACAATTTGATCAAAATATCTTTTAGTTTCATGGATAAAATTAATAAATATGAAAAAAGTGTCACATTCTTCAATATATTTCCTTCCAGTCTATTTAATTTTTTTCATTTTTTTTTGTAATTCAGCAAACTTTATTTAAAAAATTAAATGGATAAGAACATAGAATGCATATGTATGCAGGCTACTATCATCAAGAAATTCAAGTATCAAAGTTAATTCCTCTGAATTATACTATCAAATTAATTTTCTACTTCCCTGTATTTCAAACATCAGTTTTAAGACATTCATCTTAAAGGTAAATAAATTGACATTCATGCAGTACAAAATTAAGTTAAAATATTTTAATATTTCCCCAAATTTTAAACACCATGTAGATACTTTTAAATGACAAAAATTAAATAAAAGTATGTGTGTGTAACTACAAAAGCAAAATACACTTTTTACATTTATCGCAGTAACTTCCTGAAATATTGGATGATAGACATAAAACTTCAACGAAAAATAAGAAATAAAATGTCTTTAAGACTTTCAAAGCAGCTGAACCTAAAGAACCTTAATCAGCAACATCAGTACAAAAGAGCAACCCATGTTGAAATTAGGGTAAGCTTTCAAAAGGTAACCCCATTTCAAAGTAATTAAGTTTTAAAATTACTTTTCTGGGAAGGAAATATGATATGTTAGAGCTTCTCTTTAAAGGTTTAAAAAGCCCCTAAACCAAATCAAAGGGCCCCATCAAACTGAAATACACCGTATTTTCCAGTGGTCATCCACTGAGGATCAGTATCTGTAATCTCTTCCCCTTGCCCAGGTGCCAGACCAACCTGAACTTCAGCTTTTATTGTTCTTATGCTACAGAGAGGTGCAGGGTGGAAGCCATTCAAAGCCTGATGAAATGGAACTGTAAACTCCCACTTTCTGTCTCCTACTAATTTCCTATAGTTCAAATCACCTTTAAAAATAATCAAATTTGACCTTTGTAGTTCAGCATACAAGTCAGGAGCAAAATGAGACATAGTACAATATTCATGAGGCAAAGTCCAAAACATATGATCTTGGTAAACCCATGTATGCTTTTTAAGATAATGCTCCCAATTAGCTCCACACTCAAACAAACACTTAGTAGTAGAGGCTTTTAATTCTTCAATCACCCAATTCAGATCGTTTTTATTAGTATCTGAAACATACCAGGGAATACTTTTTCCATGAAGGTGGATCTCAGTAGCCAGTTTAGATGCTAACAGGAAGTCTGCCATTATCAAATCTGTAACAAGTTCAAATCCTGCATTATCCAGGATAAAGTCCACTCTAGTAGTAGGAAATTTCTCCTGACTAGTTTTCTTTCTGTTTATAAGAAGTGACCAAAGGGTATCCATATCATTCACTAAAATGAAAGGCTTCAGTTCATCCAAAACAGCTAATGGACTAGATATCTGAGAGCTGCTCTGACCACCTGAAAGTGACAGATCACACTTATTTCCCCATAACGAAATCTGGAAAAAAAAAATCATTATTCATTACCTATAAACAATTGAAATATTTCAATGCTTGTATATTTAGTGGCAAAAGTCATGATAGTTGTTCCCTCCCAAAAAAATTCAAAGGTTATATTATTAATCTTTACATGAAAAAGCAGATTGATAGCATTTTTACTTTAAAACTAAATGTTTTGAAATTAGAAAAACAACAAACTTAAGAAAAATTCAGCCAGTCAATACACTGCTGTATATGGAAAAGCAAAAATTTCCCCATTTATGTGTTCTGAGTAATTGTTAAGATATTGAATAGAAACAAAGGGTAGGTAAGATTCTGTTAAAAGACACAATTTCAAATGATACAACTTAATTCAATAATGCCAAAAAATGTGAATTTTCTATCTTTTTATATTCTAAAAGTGAAACTAATATTTTATTAATAAATTAATCACTTGTAAAAGTATTTAAGCTTATTTTTGAAACGCATAATTAAACTTCAGAAACACATTTTGACCTAGAACCTTTAACGAATTTATATTAAACATATGTTTTCTTTTTTCTTTCTTTCTTTTTTTTTTTTTTGCTGAGGCAATTGAAGTTAAGTGACTTGCCCAGGGTCACACAGCTAGGGAATGTTAAATGTCTGAGAACAGATTTGAACTCAGGTCCTCCTGACTTCAGGGCTGGTGCTTAAACATATGTTTTCAACCAAAAAAAAAAAACCTTCATTCTTAAGAGATAAATGAAAATTGATTTTAAAAATTGGGGGGTGTTTTGGTTTTGTTTTTGGGGTTTTTTTGGCTGAGGCAATTGGGGATAAGTGACTTGCCCATACTTGTCATACACCTGGGAAATGTTAAGTGTCTGAGACTAGATTTGAACTCAGGTCCTCCTGACTTCAGGACTGGTGCTCTATCCATTTTGCCACCTACCTGCCCCAACTAAAAGTTTTTAAAATGCTCAAATAACTGTTTAAATTATTTTAGAAATATTTCTATTCATTCCTAACCCTACCTCCAAAAAAAATAAAATTACACATAATAATATTAATACTTTACCAATGTAGAGCATTTTGATTGGAATTAAGTAGTTTTCCCTCATTTGTTTTGTTATTTAAAGAAAAGTCCCAGCTAATTTTCAATATTCCATCTCTGTTTTAAATTTTGAAGGGTCACAAAGGTAGTTACGTTTCTGAGACAGGACTCCATCCTGGTTCTCTATCCACTGTACCACCTACCTGCCTCTCAATATTCAATGTAAACTATCATACTAGTTCTTCAGGGTTATAATATTAAGACATTAAAAATAAAAAGTTCCATGTAAACTCCCTTCTCCTTTGCCCCTCTGCTTTGATTAATTAGTGTGGTGGTTTGGGAGCACTAAGTAAAACTGGCAGCAAAAAATATAAGGCATTCACCCATATTCCCCCTTCTGGTTTAGAAATTACATCAAGCTGGGGAGATCATAGAGATAAAGATTAGGCATAAAAAGTGACCTTTTCTGTTTTAAAATTCCATCCTTAATTTAAAACTGCAGTTTAGGGGGGTGAAAGTTATATGATTTTACATAACCTCTGGAGTGTTACAGCCAACTTTAATGATTCCTTTACATCTTTTAATTAATTTTATTCAGCTAAACTCAAAAAAAAAAAAAAGAACTTTAGTCTATGCAAATAAAGTTTGAAATCAGTTTTTGAAAGTCAGAGGATTCCATTAAGATATTATTTCAATATTTCTTGTGCAAGCTTCACACTGAGCACCAGAATGATCCATATTATTGATGGATTATCTTGCTTTCATACTCACTAGAATTTAATAGTATGCAAAACAAAATAGCTGACAAGAGTTATATAATTATAAGGCCATGGTTCGAAATAAAGGTCTGCAATGTATAGAATTTTAACTTTCTATTTCCAAAGCAAAATTTGCCTAGGTGGCATAGGTGAAACATTTTTTGTTGGAAACAAGACTGGACAAGCAATTTAAAAGGCTAAACTTCGGGGCAGCTAGGTTGACAGAGCATCAGCCCTGAAGTCAGGAGAACCTGAGTTCAAATATAGTCTCAGACACTTAACACTTCCCAGCTGTGTGACCCTGGGCAAGGCACTTAACCCCAATTGCCTCAATAACAACAACAACAACAACAAAAAGCTGAACTTCCAGAACATATAAATAATGATGTAACAAAAATGGCTGACTGAAGAACAAATATGAGTAATAATTACATGTGATAACAATATATAGCCAGATGATGCTCTGCATTAAGGCGAAGACTATTCAAAATGATGAAATCAAAGACCTACTGAAGAATTTGTGTATCTATATATTTATTCACATGTACATATAAGCATAATAGTCTGAGAAAGTAAAAATGGAAAATGAACTCCAGGATAAATGAAAAATGCATTCTGCCAAGATTGATATTAAGTCAATTATTACCTACAAAATTCATTTATCAATATTAGTACCTCAAAATCTTTCCTATGAGCATCTTGAAATATTATTTAATCTATTATTTTATTTCTTTTAAAAAATGTCTTCCTCCACTCCTCCCACACCCTTCCCCCATCCCCAACTAGATTATAAACTCCTTGAAATAAGGAAATAAAATTGAAAAGTCTGACAGTTCTCTATATTTCCTCAGAATGTCTACTTTAATGGTTTCAAGGAAAATAGATGTTCAATAAATTTTGACTTGAAAAAGTTCTCTGCTTCCTCTTTCAAATATTCAGTGCTTTCAATTTTTTTGCTTCTTGGCTCCTGAATACACTCTCTAACTAGATCAATGAGTCTACTACCAAGAATTACTCTGAACAACAATATCAGCACTTGAGAGTGTTTTAATAACTAACATGTATTAGACTTCCTCCATCTAGGGGAGGGGATGGGGGAAAGGAGGGAAAAATTTCTAACAGAAACTTTGCAAGGGTCAATGTTGAAAAATTACCCATGCATATGTTTTGCAAACAAAAAACTTTAATAAAATAAAATTAAAAAAACAAAAAAAAAAAGGTGTTTTAGTGAAATACCTCATTGGAAAAACTAACAAATGACCTGGAAAATACAACTGGGATACATAATTTAAAAATTATACGACTGGGGCAGTTAGATGGAGCAGTGAATAGAGTGCCAGCCCTGAAGTCAGGAGGACTTGAGTTCAAATCCCACCTCAGACATTTAATATTTCCTAGTTATATAACTCTGTACAAGTCACTTAAACCCAATTGCCTCAGGGAAAAAAAATAACTCCCTGAAAGCCATGACCAAAAAAAAAAAAATTTAAAAAAAGAAAGAAATAAAAAAGCCTAGACATCATCTTTCAAAAAATTATCAAGGTAAACTGCCCTGATAATCTTGAACCAGACTGTAAAATAGAAATTGAAAGAATCCATTGATCACCTCCTGAAAGAGATCACAAAATGAAAACCAAGAATATTATAGTCAAATTTCAGGGCTCCCAGGTCAAACAGAAAATAATGCAAGTAGCCAGAAAAGCAATTCAAGTATCATGGAACTACAGTCAGGATAGCACAAGATTTGGCAGCTTCTACATTGAAGGACCAGAGAGCTTAGAATAAAATTATTCTGGAGTCCAAAGCAATTCCAATAGACTTTGGACAGAAAATGTCATCTGCATCCAGAAAAAGAACTATGAAGACTGAATGTAAATCAATACATGCTATGTAGGAGGGAGGGAAGGAGGGAGAGAGGAAGGAAAAAAGATTATTCTGGAGGTCAGAGGAGAAATCAAGAATCACCCGCGTGGTAAAATTGAGTATAACTCTTTAGGGGGAAAAAACCATATTAAATGAAATAAAGGACTTTCAAACATTCTTGATAAGACCAGAGCTTAACTGAAAAATCTGCCTTTCAAATACAAGATTCAAGAGAAGCATAACAAGGTAAACAGGAAAAGGAAATAAAAAATTATTTAATAAAGTTAAACTGTTCACATTCCTACACAGGAAGACAATTCTTACAGCTCATAAAAATTTTCTCATTATTAGGGCAGTTAGAAGGAGTATATATAATAACAGAGGGCACAGATTTGAGTTGAAAATAAAGGATATCTAAAAAAAATAAAGGAGAAAGGGAAAGGGAAAGATAAAATGGGGCAAATTATCTCACATACAAGAGAGAAGAACAAGCTTTTATAGTGAAAGAGAAGAAGGGAGGTGAGGGGAAGTGAAAAACCTTTATGCTCATCAGAATTAGCTCAAAAAAGGGAATAACATGAACATTTGGGTAGAGAAATCTATCTCACCTTACAGGAAAATGGATGGTGAAGGAAATGAGATACAAAGGAGAACAGATATGGGGAGATGATAGAAGCAAAATTTTTTGAGGGAAAAGATAAAAGGGGTGAGAGAAATAGATAAAGAGGATAGATGCGGGGAAGTGATAGAACCAAAATTTTTTGAGGAGGGAAAAGGCAAAAGGAGTGAGAGAAAAAAAATAAACAGAAATAGATTGGAGAGAAATAGTTAGCAATATAATAACTATTAAAAAATTTTGAACCAAGTTTCTCTGTTAAAGAACTCATTTCTCAGATCAAAAGATGAGGTTTTCAGATGAAGTAATCAAAGATATCTATAGAAAAATGCTCTAATTCACTACTGATAGCAGAAATGCAAATTAAAACAATTCTGAGATACTACCTCATACTTATTAGAATGACTAATAGGGCAGAAAAGAAAAATAACATACACTGAGGGGGATGTGGGGAAAATGAAACATAACTGTATTGTTGGTAGTGTTGTTAAGTAATTCAACTATTCTGTAGAGCAATTTAGAATTGTGCTTTAAGGGCTTTAAATCATGCATACTCTTTGATCTAACAAGTGCCACTATTAAATTATATCTCAAAAGAAAAAAAATAAACAAATATATTTATAGCAGCTCTTTTCTGTTAGCAAAGAACTACAAACTGAGGAGATGTCCATAAATTGGGGAATGGCTGAAGAAATTGCAGTTTGTGATCATGATGGAATACAAATAATGACCATGATAATCTCAGAAAAAGCTGAAAAGACTTACACGAGTTGATACAAAGTAAAATATATACAAGGTAACAGCAATATTGTAAGATGATAAGCTGTGAACAACTCTAAAGGTCTTATAATGAAGAATGCTATCCATCCCAGAGACTGATGGTGTCTGCATACAGATTGAAGCATACTTTTTTTTTTCCTTTATTTTTCTTAACTTTTTTTTCCCCCTTGGTCTGTTTCCTTTCACAACATGACATAATATAGAAATGTTTCACATGACTACACATGTGTAACCTATATCGAATTGCTTGTTTTCTCAATAGGGCATGGATAAAAAAGAGAATTTAGAACTCAAATTTTTTTTTAAATGAATGTTAAAAATTGTTTTTAAATATAACTGGGGGAAAATAAATTCCCACCAAAAAAAGAGTGTTTTAAGTAAGAAAAGGGAAAAGAGGATAATAAAGAACTATAAAAAATTCAGTGTTCCACAGTCACGGAAATATCTACTGAGTTCAAGCTTTATATATACATATGTATATGTATACATATGAATAATTTTAAAATATTAATGCAAATAGTTACTCTGCAATTAACAAGGATCCCAGCTAAAGGAAAAATAAATTCTAACAACCTCAAAATCGATATCCAAGTATTAAAAAGAATTTTATTTATTGAATAGCATTATCTTTAAAAACATCCACTATAAATACGTATGACTGACCTTAAATGACTTGGCAAATTTAAATATATATATAAATATATGTTACATATGTAAATATATATAAACTATAAATAAAATACACATATGTATGTGTAAATGTGTATATGTACACACACATACATCTATACATACACATGGAAGGAGAAGAGGGAGGGAAGGAGAGAGAGAATAGAATAACACTTTACCTGCAAGAGTTTAAAAAACTCATTTTTCAGTTGACTTTCATTTAGATTTTCAATCCTACTACTTAACTCTTGTAGGTAAATACATAAAGTTATGATAGCATCCTGTGATTCCAAGAAATTCTGTTCTTTTGATTCTTTAAACACATCAAAGTCACTGATTGGTGAACTGAAATGGAGGCAAAAGAAACAAAGTATAAAAACAATCATGATGCTATATTTTAAAATAGTCTTAGTAATTCAATAGTCAATTCTTATACTGTAGTAAAGGCTAAGAAACAAAGCCTCTTGAAAATTGAAATCTTGTTAGATAATCCTAAAAACTTATTTTAACAAATCATAGCCTTTTCCCAATATACAATATTTAAAACTTTGGCATATTCTTCTTGCTTGTCAGGTTCTTCTGATGAAAACTTCAAAAATTAGGAAGAATAAGAGAGCAGGAAAAGTTAGTCTTAAGATAATGACAAAAACAACAAACATTTTTATAAACCACTTTAAAGTATAAATTCCTGAATTTATCCTCACAACAATGCTGTGTATAGTGCTATTGTTATTCCAATTTTCCAAATGAGAAAACTGAGGCAGAAAAGGGATTGATTTGGTCAGAGATAGGAAAGTTTTTCCAGGGAAAATTCAAACTCAGGTCCCCCAGAGTCTAATTCCAACACTCTATTTGGCCACTCACCTGCCTTAACTTCATTATATGATCAAATTTTGATTACCTATGTGCAGATTACCTATGGAAAATTTAAAATCCCAAATTAGTTACTCCCATCTCCTCATCCCCATGCTTGACAATCAATTATTTTCCTGGGCCATCTCATAATAGAACATGGAGAAGTAAGATTAATGTTAACCAAAGGAAACAAAAAGGGTTTTAAATCTGAAGGGGGGGAAAAAAAAAGATGACATATTGCAAAGTCAAGTACAAAAAAACTGGGGGGATTATATTCTATTCTAAATTATCCATACCATAGATCCCCCCTTTATATTCAGGTAAAAAATTAAAAGTTTATGGTATATGAATTGTGACAAGGAAGTACGGAACTGATTTTTAAAAACAACTTATCAGAATTTATATATTTAAATGAGTATTTTCCCTTTATAGCAAAATATTAGTCAAAATGTACTTATTTCAATGGTATTATCATCACTCAAAATATTTTTGGCTTACTCTTTTGGAACTGTCTTCAGAGCCTATGGCAGTCTTTTGGATATTTTTAATGGTGGTATAATAGATAGTGTTGGGCTTGGAACCAGGAAGACATGAGTTCAAATTCTGCTTCAGACACTTAGCTGTGTTATCCTGAGCAAGTCACTTAAATGCTCTCTGCCTCAGTTTCCTCATCTGTAAAATTGACACATCTCACAGAGTTGTTATAAGCAAATGAAATAACATGTAAATCACTTTGTAAGTCATAAAGTGTTATATAAATGCTGTATTTGTTTACTTAGTATAGGCCTACTATGTGGAGTACTATGCTTCACAGTGGAGATATGACATATAAATAATTTACATTTCCAGCTTTCAATTAACTTGTATTCTAATAAAGATAATACATCAACATAGCAAAAACAAATGATATAAGTAAAATAGTTACAAAATAACTTTCAATATCTAAGAGAGTAAATTGCTCAGAAAATGGAAACTAAATGGATACCTATCAGCTGGAGAATGGCTGAATAAATTTAGTTAAACGAATGTTATGGAATATTATTGTTCTATAAGAAACAATCAGCAGGATGATTTTAGAAAGGTCTGGAGAGACTTACATGAACTGATGCTAAATGAAATGAGCAGAACCAGGAGGATCATTGTATATGTCAACAACAAAATTATACGATGATCAATTCTGATGGACATGGCTCTCTTCAACAATGAGATGATTCAAACCAGTTCCGATTGTTCAGTGATAAAGACAGCCATCTACACCCAGAGAGAGTCCTGTGGGATCTGAGTGTGAACCACAACATAGCATTTTCATTTTTTTTGTTGTTGTTGCTTGCATTTTATTTTGCTTCTACTTTTTTTTTTTTTTTACTGGTTTGATTTTTCCTGTACAGTATGATAACTGTATAAATATGTATGCATATATTGGATTTTTAACATATATTTCTACCATGTTTAATATGTTTTGGACTACTTTCCATCTAGGAGAGGGCGTGGGAGAAGGGAAGGAAAATTGGAACAGAAGATTTTGCAAGGGCTAATGTTGAAGAATTGTCCACTTTTATGTTTTGAAAAATAAAAAGCTTTTAAAAAAAAAAAAGTTGCTCTTTACAATACAGGGGGCAGGCAACATTGAGGAAAATAGACATTCTGAGCCACAGCAACAGCCTGAAGCAAAGTCACAGAGAGGGGCTCAGCAAGGTGTCCATTTTGGCTACAGTACAGGGTCCAAGGAAAGTCTTTTCAGCTAAGACTCAAAAGGAATAAGTATTGTGAGATTTTGGGAAAGGATATCAAGTATAAAAATTTTATCCAGAAGGCAAAAATGATTAGCCAGAATCTCCACGAGAATATTTTTTCTGGGAAAGAATAAACCGGGAATAAAAGGGTAAAGAGAATGAAAACAGGAAATATGTTTGAAAAGGATGCTGGGAATAGGAAAAATGAACAAATGTGAAAGATGTCATGTCTTCCAGCATTTTTTTTGGACTGGCTGGATTTTAAATAATACAATGAACATGGCACTGTGTTGCACTGATCTGATGTTTTCCTTTATAAAGTGAATGCTGAAATGTTACCTATTTTTTACCATCAGAAAATTTACTGTTTTGTTTTTATAGTTATAAATTATTTTAATAGATTGTTTAAAAGTCAGAACAGTAGAGATACTCTATAAGTTTTTCATTTGGCCAAAAGCTATGAATTTTGACTTCATAAGCAAAGTAATCAATTTTTAAAAGAATTTTAAAATGGATTGTCAGATACAATCTCAAAGAAATATGTGTATTTCAGTGAAACCTTGTGTAATCACAACATATTTATAACATGACTTTTAAGAAATATGCATCTGAAAACTTCCTGAAACTCACTTAAGTTTCTACTAGTAGCCAGCTAGCTTTTTTGGCTCTAAGCAGTTTTTAAAAGATAAGGTTTATGATTGAACCTATGATTTCTCTGCTATGATAAGAAAATTCTTCTACTAGTATAGGTCAATACTTTCTCTCCAACTTAAGTCTCTAGAAATTTACTGAGAAGTTAAATTACCCAGGATCACACAGTTATCTGCTTAAGAGACAGAAATTTGAATCCAGGACTCCCTAGCTTCCAGGCTAGCTTTTGTTTGGGGAGAGACAATTTGAGTTAAATGACTTGTCTAGGATCACAGAGCTAGCAAGTATCTGATGTCATGTGCTCTAACCTTTTGACAAAAAAAAAAGTGTCCTAGAATACACTTAATAACAGAATTTTACAAGATATTAATTTACCTTAGTAGTAATGCTTCATGAATTCTACGGTACATATAACACTCTACATATAACCAAGGAGACTGAAACCAGCTTATTTTTTTATCATTTTCATTTAAAAGACTATGGTGATATTCCAGGTGTTCATTCCATACATCAGCATCAATCCAGGTATCAATCAAAGGCAGTAATGGCTCATCAGTTTCTAGATCATTCTGTAACTTAGAAAGAAGAAAGAAAGCTTTCTTTTCTGCTTCAGCGCCTACCTGGAAAAGAGAATTAAAAATACCTTTCACAAACTATAGTCATCATAAGTCTTATTTTTAAATATCTGGAGCTCAAAAAATAAAATTGTTTTTTGAGAGTTCTGGATATTACAGTTGCCAAAAGCTGTTTAGAATGAACCATGTTCCAATTCAGAATTTTGAAGTTCCAAATCACTTCCTATCTATGTAGGTTTCACATAAATACACATAACCATACTTCAGGAAAACCCAATACCAAATGGTAGTTAGTAATCAAGTTGGTGAATTGAATGTTTCAGGACAACTCA
Organism: Myrmecobius fasciatus; assembly: GCA_023553655.1. NCBI lineage: Eukaryota > Metazoa > Chordata > Mammalia > Dasyuromorphia > Myrmecobiidae > Myrmecobius > Myrmecobius fasciatus. The sequence goes on along the minus strand of JAJPUD010001304.1, from coordinate 161,331 downwards.
GTTCCAAACAAGATATGAAAACAACAAAAAAGAAATAAATCATTAGAAGATTAAGAGAAAGACAATATAAATAATCAGAAAACCAAATCTAACGGATACTATAGAATTTAAAAAAAAAAAAAAGCAAAGAGAAATAACTGTTAGAAAATATCACCATGCCCCTAGAAGATGGGATGAAATATGCTAGAAATTTCCAGAGATTTGGAATCTCACTGACATTTATATAGGACTTTAAAGTCCACAAACATTCCACACAAATTATCTCATTTTGGTTTCAAAATAACTTGATAAGCAGGAAATAATGGATATTATCCACATTCTACAAATGAGTAAAACAAAGCTCACAATCATTAAGTCTAGGGCAAAATTTGAACCCAGGTTTTTCTGATTTGAATGCCAACACTATATTACATTGTCCCTATTAAAAAATATGTATCTGGTACCTCTTAAGAATGTTAATGAAGTTACTAAAGGAACGCAAAAGTGTGAAAATAAGAATTGAGAATGTTGAAAGGACAAGGGAAAATCTCAAAGAAGTAATAGATACTCTGAGGAACAGAGTGATTCAAATAGAATTTTAAAATGCTGAGAAAGATGAAGAAAAAAATTGAGCAAAGATCTTTATAAGCAAGAGAACCAAATGGCAGAACTTACCAAGAAAAAGGATTACAGTTCTCCACTGAGGAGGGGGAGGGGAGAAGGAAAGGGAACAAGGAATCTGATAATCATATTCCATGAAATCATGCAAGAAAATTACACACAAGTAACAAACATAAAGCATAGGACAAATTGAGAGTCTTTAAAGGACACAAAAAAGAGAACCCTAATTGAACTAATTTAGAAATGGGCTTGAATTCTAGAGCTAGC